>JALGQZ010000003.1:18676032-19090281 GCA_023105745.1 Austropuccinia psidii | reverse complement strand
AAAAGTACTAAAAGTTTTTAAAGAAAGAAGACTTAGGGGAAAATGAAAAAGAATACTTAGTCAGGTACGGAAACCCACAACATTAAGATGAGTGGCTTTCATAAAGTAAAATACCTGATTCCAAAATGTTTTTCAGAAAAGTCAGACATGAGAGGAAACCAATTCCTCAATAAAAGCTTTGAATTGTGTGCTTTATATACTTAAAAATATCAATGGAGAGGTTGGACATTGGATTATAGACCCTAAATTCAATTGGGGGTATATTATTCAATGAAAAATTCTAGTATAGTTTTTTTTGGTAGTAGGGAGGTGAGCCTGTGAGATATGTATGATATACCCATATGGCTTCAAATAATTTTTCATACAGTTGATTTAGTCTTGAACATACTTATCAATTGAATTTGAAATAGCAAATAACAAAAAAGAAACATACCTTTATGTTGGATAAGCAAAAGTTATATTTATTATGTCATTTTTGGATTCTACACCAAAAAATGACCTAGGGTAGACCTATAGGGTGTTATACCCAAAAATGGATCTTTCTTATGCTATTAGAAGATTTAAGAATCTCACAGTACAAGGGCAACTTTTTTAACATTTTTTAAAATTGTTGAATTTAAGCTTAAATAAGCTTAAATTTAAATTTGCATGAGTTTTATGAAAACTTACCAAAATTTGAGTTAAAATTGAGGTGTTGTGTTTATTTACTGAATGGGCTAAGGATTTGTCATATGTAATTCAAATCCTGCATGAGCACAATTTAAAGTCCTTTAAGGCCATAGTATCACTTTAAATAAATAAAAGCACAAAAATCATGCAGAAAGGTGGGACAAAGAAAAAAGACCAAATAGAGCCTAGTACACAATGTTTTCGATCTGCAAGGACTCAATTATGATTTTTCACCTGTATTGGAGGATTTTAAACCTTATTTAAACTTTAAGATTAGACTTTTATCCCCCATGAAAGTTTAAACTGGTTTTATTCCAATTTGGACAGGAATTTCAATATTCCAAAGGGTAAATCCCAATATGCAAGCTTGTAAATAAGGTTTGAAGATCTTTAAAAGCTTAAATGAGCTTAAAACCTTAAATTTATAACTTTTAAAATGTTATAAAAAGTGAAGGTTTGGTGTGTATTGCTATCCTACGTGGAAAAATAGTAATAACTTCAACAATTCATTACAAATCTCATTTTTAATGGATTTGCTTGACATTTCACACAGGTTACAGCTTGATGTTATTTGTCTATACATTGATTTTTAAGTATCTTTTTTCAACAGGATTAATTGTTCATTAGCCTTGAAATTAACTTTTTTAATTTTTCTAAAAGAAAATTATGATTCCTTTAAATATTAATTGACAATTCAATGTAAGAGATTTCTGCTTGAAATTTTATTTTTAAATTTTTCATGTGATTAACTTCAAAATAAAGAAACTCATTTTATATTGAAGCTTGAAATTATTAATTCAAACAAGGACAAAATATACCTAGAGTTAATAATACCACTGGTAACTTTAAATTGGAATTTCAAATAAGTTGCTTAAGTTAAGAGCCTTATTTTTAAGTATGTTTTTTCAGTTTTGACCTGAGAAATCCTTCTATATCCATCAATAATCATGAGAGCTTCTCTGAAGGCATAAAAAGAACCTTCACATCACTGTTTTTGCCAATAACAAATTATCATTCCAATTATATTAGACATTTAAACAGGTAGAGTTTTATTAAATAAAAATCCTTATTATTAAAGTATTTGTTGAGTATTTTATTCTTCATTAATTTTAATTTAAATTATTGAAATCATATAAATTATGTTATTTTTTTAATCACCAATAATACATTTTATTATGTAAAATTATGGTCTTTAATATCTTTTAAAATCCACAAATTCCTCTTAAAAACTCTTAAATCTTATTTTTTATCATTAAAGAGTTTTTTTCTTTACAAATATTGACTTTTTTGTGTGTCTTTAACTTATAAAAATTACTCAATATAATAGCTGTTGTTGTATGAATTTTTGTAATAAATAAAAATTATAAGTAAGTTTTCTCTAAAAAATTCTATATCTTTTTTATCTAATATTAGTTTTTTTATGTATAATTTTTCTATAAGATCTATCTTTGCACATTTTGTGTGATATTTCATTAAATATTATTCTTTTCCACATATAACTGTCTCATTAAGAGCTTTTTAAATTTTTATTATTATAACTGTCAGTGACTATAATAACAATAGAATAATTATAATTTATCATAATTACTAAGATACTTTTTTGTTATTAAATCATTTGATAAGAATTAACTTCTGTATTTTTTTATAATTATTTTTAATAACTATATGAATGTGGGGTTATAATATATAATTATATTAAATCTTTCTACTGAGGACAGTCATAGTACTCTTGATATTAGTTACTATTATCAGGAGTTTTCATAGACAAACCTTACACAGAAAGTCTAGAAGGGCTTGTACAAAACTGTACAAAAGTATAACCAAATTAAAGGTCTTAGTGGAGCTTTGATTTGGGTTATCTTATACCCTTGTATATCCACAATTGGGAGGGGGATCTTGGTTCAAAGGTTTATTGCTCAAAATACAGGATTTCTGAAAATAGCAATATAAAGAAACCCCTGTATCTTTGGCATATATTCATACAGCTGTACTATGTTGTATACCAAACTATAGAGCTCAAAAATTCCTAAAAATCTCTATAGCTGGAATACAGACATCTTTCCAATTGGAGAAGATATCTGGCTTGGAAGTTTTTGAAGCCACATACTGATGTACAAAAATACATCAAAAAACTTGAAACCCTTATAGCTTTTGCTATTTTTGATAAGGGTAAACAGGAAGCATATCAAATTGAAGAGCTCATCAAGCCCTTTAATTTTGTGCTCTTGGATCCTTGATATCTCAAAAAATGACTGAGATATCTTGATTAGAAGATTTTTGGTCAATACTAGTCTGTACCAAACCTGTACCAACCCGTATTATCTTAAGACTTAAAATGATTATTGTTCAAAGCTCAAACCCTTCCAGAATGATTAATATTAGTCATTCAAACACCAGGGAGATTTCATACTATTGCTGACATGGCCTGTGAAAAAGATTTTCACCCTATATTGATCCAGAATGATAATTTTTGGTCTCAAAACAACAATTCTGACTATACTGAAGTAAGAATTGATGGTATAGAACCACAATTCAGCCTGCAAGTGAAAATTTTCACTCTGCAAATGTGTGAAGAGCTTACCTGCCCTTCACAGTACCCAAAACATATAAAAGAGTGACTCTTCTCACTGAAAAACATCATCATTATCTTATTATTACTATTCTCACATGACAAGACTGTTATCAACTGGTAGTGTCCTTAGAATATCAGATATAATTAAAACTTAATTATTGTAATACTTCTTCATAGTCAAAAGATATGAGAGTGTTGCAACCAATGTTCTCAATAGAGTCAACACCACCGTTACCATGTGAACAGTAGGACCTTTATTAATAAAAATTATTGATTTTTGATGTGTCACAGTCATAATACTAGCTTGTATTTACTTTTTATAGCTACTATATAGACTCACCCTGACAGGTAAATTGGTAAACCTAAAATTAATTCAATGTTTTTTGTCAAGAGCTTTGATACCACTTTCATAAACAACCCTATTTTTTTGCTGCACTAAATTGCTTATCTTAACAGGTGGATTTGATTAGCTCAGCAGTTTTTTTAAAAAGGCAGATTTAATTAGGTTTGATACCCCTTGATAAGAATGTTTTGAGCTGAACTAAATAAGATCACTGAACCAAATCAAAAATTTTGTCTGCCTCACAATGATGCGCTTCCTTGACTTTTGAAGTGTTTTGCACGCTTTCAGTTTAACCTCTTCTCACTTTGTTCATTTGAGGTCTGGATTTCGACTAACACGGAGCTACAATGTGGGCAGCTGTTCTTCCTCTAATGGTAAGCGAGGTTGAAAAATATTATTTCAGCTTCAATTCTTTCTCTTGATTGTATGAAACTGAGCTCAAAGAGAGTCGGGTTGGATGCTCAGTTTCTGTCATCCTTATACTTTGGCAGATAATTAGAAAATGTTGGGAATAAAAAAAAGAAAAACTGGCAAAAAATTGACAAGTGCGAAACAAATGGCGCAACAAAGAGTTTGGTTTAGGAAATGAAGTTTTGTAGACTTCTATTGTTATTGAATACATACGAAAGACAATGACAGATAGTCCAAAGAATTTCTGTGACACAAGGGTTTTATGGAAACAGTTGCGAACGCTCTCAAAGAATTGAGCCGAAAACAAGAATAACGGTGCAGGCAAATGGTTTTTAATTTAAGTATGGGCGATCTAAATACTTGATAACCTCGCAAGACTATTTTGATGAAAGCTGCCAGATTACTAACCCTTTTCTCATTTGTTGTTAGTACGAATTATAATGCCACACTTTATTTTTCAAAGCTACTATTTGTCAGCGAGAAATAGCCATTTAAGAAAAGAAAACGATTTGCTCAGACATTTACTATTTTCAACCAAGCTAAGGATGACTGATATCAACAGAACATGTTTCATTGAAAGAAGTCACTAGCCATTACAAAAAATGATATTTAATTCCACTGAATGGCATTCAATACATAAAGCCAGCGAGTTGCCAGTCAACGGTTGGTGATCTTTTTTAGCAGAGAACCTTGAAACATCACTTTCCCTCATTGTGTCACATCATGTAAAGCTTTAGCCAGATTTTTTACATTATGAGGCGTCACACCTTTGCATCACGAAAGGGCAATTTCAGAGTTAGAAAAGTTAAATCGGAGAAGGTAAAATTTCAATTAAAAACTTGAAAGTCACCATGGGAGGAAAAATGCTGAGAAAAATGTAACTGACCAGCCATAGAAATACGACCATCTTTGGTCATGTAAACGTGATGGTCTTGCTTCATTTTCTCAACCTGTTCGGGTGAAATTC
Source organism: Austropuccinia psidii (assembly GCA_023105745.1). Taxonomy (NCBI): domain Eukaryota; kingdom Fungi; phylum Basidiomycota; class Pucciniomycetes; order Pucciniales; family Sphaerophragmiaceae; genus Austropuccinia; species Austropuccinia psidii. The sequence continues at coordinate 19,085,319 of JALGQZ010000003.1, read as the reverse complement.
CAGCGAAACAAAACATTCTGAAAAACAAAGCATTGGTTACCGATGAGCTCAGCTGCGCTTGACAGAAAAAAGTCAAAAATTGAAACAAGTGCAATTATTCAAACACACCCAATTTGGGATTTAATATGATCCCAATTTCGCTTGCTGCCTAATTCATTCACTAGGGTATCGTAGAGCGCGATGCGCATTCCGATGATCCTGTCGGCCATGAGCTTAACTTCACCGAGCCTAAAATTAAATTAGAGTTTTTATGTCACATTAACATAAAAGGGATGATCAAGATTAGATCCTTGAACAGTACCAATACAGAAGTAAAAATCAAGATGATTAGAAGACAAGGGAGAAGTTGATACCATTGCTTGTACAGTGTGGGATCGCTTAGAATTTTACCGGCGATCCGGGCTCCATGAAGTGGAGGAGATGAGTACATGGGTCGTATTAAAATCTTGACCTGGCTCTCAACTTTGAGCTTTTCCTCTGGACTGGAGCATACTACCGAAAATGCTCCAACTCGTTCCCCATAAAGCCCCATGTTTTTGGCAAATGACTGGGATAAAACAATATCAAGGCCTTGAGAAACAAAGTAGCGGGGGGCGAACGCATCTCGGTCAACGTTTCCCGTAGCAAAGCCTTGATAAGCCATATCAAAGAAGCTGAAGTGCTTCTTTTCCTGATTAGAAAAAGTTTTGGAAGATAAACAAATATAGGTGTGAATATCAAAGGAAGTTTGAAACCGTCTTGTCAACAGATAGAGCAACTTACCTTGACTAATGAAGCAATCTCCTTCCACTGTTCTTGAGTTGCGTCGACTCCTGTTGGGTTGTGAGCGCATGCATGAAATAAGATGATCGAGCGGTCGGGTGCACTCTGTCAAGGCAAGTACCATAGTCAAGGGCTTGATCTGAAATTTTGAATGAAATTTTCTTATATTAATCTTTTCATACCCTGATATCGTCCAGCATACCCTTGGCATCTAATCCGACTGTACGTTTATCATAATAGCGGTAATTCTTGACCTCCAATCCAGAATCCTTGAAGATTGGAATGTGGTTACCCCAAGTGGGTGTCGGTAGGTAGATTGACTTGGAGTGAGGGTAGAAGCGTTGGAGAAAGGCACCACCAATTCTTAGAGCACCTGTACCAGAGATCGATTGGGTGATTGCAACCTGAGATTTTAAGATTCAAAAGATAAATTTTACGCATCATGAAGAGTTTGGTGGATGCAAAGGGTTCAAATGGGAGAATAGCAAGGAATCAGCTAATTTTTGGAAAACGAAAGGTACTTACTCGACCCTCCTTGAGTGGTACGCTGTCAGGTCCATAGGCCAGTAAAGCAGCTTGCTTAACAAAGTCACCCAGACCTGTAATGGCCAAATATTCCTTGTCAAACTTTGAGGCCACGATGGCTTCCTCAGCCTGGAAGACAGCACGGAAAGATGGTTAATTATAAATTGAACAAGCGGTTTGAGTCTACAAGGTGGAGATGGTGTTTTTGGAGATGGTCACAAGAGGTGCGTTACACTCAACTTGTCGGACTGAAGGTAGCACGAAGGGTTTGCCATTCTCGTCTCTATAGGCACCCACGCCCAGATTCATCTTTGAAGGATGTTTGTCAGCTTTGAAGGCTTCGGTGACGCCTATGAGAAAGTGAATTGTTAACTTCCGAAAGTGAGAACTCTTTCTAATGCTTCTAGCCAGAAACACCCGATATGATAAGCCATCTGAAGAAATGCTTGGGTCATACCAAGAATCGCGTCCGGTGGCCCAGCTGGTACATTGGACCAAGTGGTGATTGAACGCTGGAAGTTTTGAGGAACAAAGCGCATCGAGCGTCCAGAAGTCCTGAGGATCGAAGTCAAGGAAGCCATGATGCCTTGCTTAAAACGCGATTAGCCGATTACAAAAAGCTCTGATCGATGAGACAAGACGAGATCGTTGAAGTGTTTGTGATGACGAGGGGTGTGGATTCTGTGGAAGGAAAAGCTCGAGATTTTGAATTCGCTCGGGACGAATCGGTGGTGGATGGGAGGACATCGACGGAGCCAATTTATAGTCGACTTCGGGCCGACGAGACACTTCATCGTCGCTCGGTCACTGATGACGTGATTGATCAGGCCATCGCATCCGATTCACCTCAAGCAGACCCAGCGACAAGGGATGGGAGCATGACCCTCAAGCCAAACTGACTTGTCTCAATCAGACAAATCTCTGACGACCTCCCATGATAGTGCAAGGTTTCCATCGTCAGGGTGGGATCATCGTCAATCAGCCAACGTGACAAGGAAGCTTTGTTCTTCTCTCGACCAGCACGCCAAAGAAAAGGGAGCATTCTCCGATGCGTCCTGTTTGCTTGATTACCTGATGAATGCAGGCACTGTTTCCACAGAGCTCTAACCATGATTGCGGCCTAGCAGCACCGCTGCGTGGTTTGTCTATCTGGGACAAGAAGCCATTTTCTTTCCTGCCTCCGAAGCTGTCGATGTGTAGCCGATGCCAGCAACTTCACACAATGTATACATGTACTTGCGATGACTCGTAATCCACTTAGACAGATTAGTTGATCTTTGGCAATATCCTTACTTTCTGCTTCTTTTTCCTGTGAGCTAAGTGCCCTTCTTTAGCTTGTAAATTTGATCCACTCACTCTCAATCTTATCAGCTCATTCCCACGAATCCACCGAGCTGTAAATCTTGCTTTCGTAATGCCCTCTGCACTGTCAAATTTTGAAAATTTCCATGCATCTTGGTCGAAACAGACCTTTTACTCATAAACTGCCCACCATTTGCCTCCACAGGTCTAAATCAGCAAGTGTCACAATCATTTATATTCCATGGGAAAAGAAAAATAACTCAAGCCAATGCAAGCAACGACATGATTAATAAAACCTCTGCTTCAGTTTCCTTGAACTTCTCTCTTAGAGGTGATATCCTACCCAATGAATAACTTGCAACAAGGCTTGCCAAAGTTAGCGCGCAAGCCGTGAGTCGCTTAGAGACCTCCAATGAATTGTCCAAATGCCTTTCAGCTTCCTTTTTTTCAAAGAAAATTGGTTTCAATGCAATCTGGTAGTCAAAACTGGTGTATGATGTACCCCTTGCTTTGTGAATGGATGACTTCAACTATGACCCCTTTGATTCATCATTTAATATATGGTCCAGCAGGGATGGATATGTGGTCCAAAAGAAGTTTTGGGTCCGACTCAACTAGAGTCAGACCCAATAAGGCCACAGCCCAATGTGCAAATAATTTGTGTAAGATGTGTCTATGAAACTGTTGATAATATTACTATTAATCAACAGTACTATGACTGTTCTTATGAAATATAATGATAAAAATTATTATAACCACAATTAAATAATTAAAGAATTATTTCTTTTACATGTTATACACCAGTGCTGGATATGCAGTCCCAAATTGGTCTGAAGTATGACTTCATTAAAAAAACATTCAGTTGTACTGGAACTTGCAAGATATGTAATCACTATGTCCTCATTAAGTACCATACCCAATAAGGTCATTGTCAGTTCCAGTCTAACCGGGATTTAATTCAATCAAAATTGTATTCCATTATTCAAAATATTTTGTTATCATCTCTTTTTCTCATGGCTCAAAACAAAATCTTATCAATTTTAAATTGCGTTTGTTATAATTTCAAATGAACATCATTTATTGTAGTTCACAAAAGACATGTATTAAGCAAAAATAAAACATTTTTTTTTGTGAATCTTTTTTTTTAATATCTGGGTTGTATTTTCTTACATTTATTTTTATAACTAACATTGCAATAAAAAGTAATTGAACTTCACAACAAAAGATAAATCATTGAATTTAAAAAGTCAGGAAGTTGTTATTGAGCCACTCTTTGAGACAAGTCAAATGGGCGATAGTCCTTGAGCCAAGCGATGCCCTTGTTGGCGATTTAAGACGACCACTGTGTGAAAACACTTGTTCAACAGAAGCAGATGATGATGGGATTGAAAAATATTTAAATGCCATCCTGCCAAGGTTTGGATATTGGCCATTCTGAATCTGACGCTGTGAAGGTGATTCAGTAGAATTCAAGTGAATAGGTTGCACCGGAAACACTCACTTTCCAATAATCAACTACTTGTTTGCCTCTGACCATTGGATTCAAATTTTGTATATAAGAGCCTAGCTCATCAAAAGGTGAATTTATAGTATTGTAGTTGGCTTCAATTGGAATATGTTGCAGATGTTTAAGTAGATCAAAACTTTCAGTATCGCTCCTTTCATTGGATGGCAAATTGGAGTCATTACACTGATCTTCAGAGTGAATGTGAGAATTTGTGAGCCTTTGGGATATGACCACATACCCAATAAGGTCACAAGAAAGACTCAGAATAATTATACCTTTAAGATAATTATACTAAAATTACTTAGAATAATTATACATTAAAAATAATTACTTCAAAAATACAAAAATACCATAAATTGGTACAAAAATTGGTTTAACTTAAAAACCAATGAATCAAAATGTGAAATAAATTATACCATTGGATTCTCCATGGTAAAATACACATATACCATTTTTATGGCATATCTGTAAAGTCAATATTTAATGAGTTATAAGGAACAATACCTTATAAAAACCATAAATCCTTATTTATTTCAAACACCAATGAAACAACATGTGAAATAAATTGTACCATTGGATTCCCCATGAAACTTCACACATAAAACAATTAATGAGCTAATTTCCAAAGTTAATACTTAAGGAATTAACCTGAATATATGCACTTTTTTGGTCAAGGCATATATTCAAGGATCATAGCTAATATCTCTTAAACTATACAAGATAGAGTGATGAACCAAAAATAAAGTTACCATGTAATTACTGTAAGAACACAGATATGAACTTTATTTTACAATTTATAAACAAGGTTAAAACCTATGATGAAATATTGATAAAAATCAACAGAGCTGTTGACCACTTTGTTGTGAAAGTGGTCCAAACTTAAAATAAAGCACACAGTTGGATTCTACTAGTTCATTTGTGAAGAATAATGTAATTTTTATTATTAAAATCAGGGTATAACCCCCTGAAATCATGATTTGAAGTTTAAAATATTGAATTTTGACAGAAAAGATGAGTCACAAGAAAAATCATCAAAATTAGAGTTTTGATGATGTAATCAAACGCTCTTGGCAGCATAATAGGGTTATGTCAGGCTATCAGAATTCACTCTCTAAATTGCTGTAGAGTGTAAAGCTTAAACGTTATTAAAGATCAATGTTTGAGCTTAAATTGAGCAGTTATGATCACCTACTGTAACCTTAACTTAAGTTTAACAGTCATATGAGTGATACATTTGGTGAATACTATTAGTTTATGATTAAAACTAATAAAATCCACGAAATTTGGGGTTCTTCCAAGCCTCTGATGTCATCAAACTTAGAGTTATAGTGATAACTCTAAATAATGGTGTAATAATGATGTAATATGGTTTGTGTAAGGTGTGGATATGAAACTTTGATTAAAAATCAAGTACTTTTCCTGTCCTCAAAATTTGTATAAGGTAAAATTCAGTTAAAAATAGTATGAAATATTATTTTTAAGAGAAAACACGCCAATTTTATTGTTTATAACTTTATTAGTATAAAACAATAATATTATAAAAATTTATTGTTTTACCAACAATAAAAATTTATCCAAAAAATACTCTACAAGAGATATTTTAAGGCTACAAAAGAAATTTCTTCAAGAGCAATTTCAATTGGAATTAATTGAGCAAAGAACTGCAAGAAATTAATTAAAGAACAAAGTCTTTAAAAAGAGTATTAAAGAGAAAACACACCCAAAAGTGACCAGAGTGAATTTGGAAACAAAGTGACAAAGTTTACAGTGATGAAAGATGCTTTAATTCACTTTTGGGGTGGTTCAGGGGTAAAAATGATTATAAGAGTTACAAACAATGATTATAATGATTTTTTCACGTGGTTGAAAGGTTCAAAATGATTTAAAAAGGGTGGTTGGAATCTTTTATTGATTGGTTTAACAGTTTTAAACTAATTAATAAAAGGAAAAGATTCTAACATGAAGAGAAAAGTGGGGCAAAGAAGACATTCTTTTATAGCCATCAATTCTCTTACTCCAAAAGTAAAATTTACTCTTGTCAGTCGTGAAAAACAGTCTGACAACAGAAAAGCCAATTATGGCATCATTGAACCCTGGTTTAGACCAAAAAGGGCTGGTTTAAGCCATTTTTAGCCATTTTTAGCCATTTTAGACCCTTAAATCAGCCATTACTATAGCAATACCAGGCCTAGAGCCTTCAAAACACGTCAGAATGTGTGTCAGAGGCGTAGAAACCAGTTAAAACTGTTTTTATTATGATTGTTTTATCTTAAGGGTAGTTTTACCTTCTTGGCAACAGCTAAAACTACCCCAGTTGGTATCAAAACCTCATCATCAATTGAGTCCACAGACCCTGTAACTCAATTCCAGGCCAAAAGTGATGAACTTTTGCGTGAATTTTGACATCCCACGCCTGTCAGCAAGGATTTTGGGGGTCTAGCTCCCCCTTAGAGCTGGAGTTCCTTTTCCCCCCCAAATTTAATCTTTCCAATTTATTTTTCCTTTAATTCCTCATCATGTATTATACTTATAATTTACACATGTAATTCAATTCAATTGTACAGTACAATACAGTAATAATTGACACCTCACATGTAAATCAAAGTTCACTTATGTAATACACGCGCACATTTTGACATTTCAATTGAATTCAATTGAAAATACTTTAATTCCTCATAACTTCTAAACTAAACACAACACCTCAATTTTAACACAAAAATTGATGGTTAACACCACATGTGGTGTGAATTAAATTAAGGTTTTGAGGATTTTCAACTTTTGTATTGAAAATACTAAAAACTTAATTTAAGCTTATTTAGAGTTGAGTTACAAAAATTTCACTCAGAGGTGACCCCACCTGATTTTTTATGAGGAATCCAATGGTGAAATAAAATTTATATGTTTATTTATTGGATAAAAAGTTATAATAAATTTTATTTAACTTTTTTCCAAATTTATTTATTTTTTCACAATTTTGTTAAAATTTCATTTTTACTTAAATTTTTCAAGTATAAATGTAATTTTATATTTACAAAATTTAAAGTAATTTTATTTTTAAATTATAATTAATTTTTTATTTTTAATATAATTTTATATTTATATTTTTTTATTTTTATTTTAATAATATAAATAAATTTATTTTATTTATATTAATATGTTATTTTTTATATTTGTGGTCTTTTGGGTATATGAAATTACCTCTAAGGCTCACATTCCCTCCCCCTAAAATAGAATATTACTTTGTAATATTGGTGTTTCTAGTGTGTCTGAATCTCCTCAGGAGTTTGGTGGCTTCTGGTATATCTTTCTCTTCTAACCATTCATCTTCACAAGTTGGGTCACTGTACCTAACAAGGTATTCCCTTACTTTCTTGGTTCTTAATTTCCTTTCTTTAAGAACTTTGGTTATTTTCTTAGTACCAGATGTCTCAATAGGAGGTATAACTTGGGGAATCTTATTCCTCAAGGGAAATTTCTCAGCATCACTAGATTTGTATGGCTTTATCAAGCTTACTGGAAATGTAGGGTGCTTATTGCTAAGTTCTTCAGATAACTCTACTTCAACAGCATTTTCTCCATGGAGGGCCTTAATCACAAAAGGTCCTGCAAAGGAGTCTTTTAACTTTTTACATCCTTTGATGTTATTGAAGTTAGTGGTGGATACAAGAACTAGGTCCCCCACTTTGAAATCTGGAGTTGCATGAGATTTATCCCATTTGTCTTTAGCATATGCAAAAGAGTCCTCCATGCATCTCACTGCATGCTTTCTAGCTTTGTCTAGCATTCCTTTGAAGCTAGCAGCTGTGGGATGTATTTCAATTAAGTCTTTCCTCAAGGAATCTTGGGGTAACTTGGGGTTCCATCCTTTTTCTAGAATAGCAGGAGTCTGATTGGTACTGGAATGGATTGATGTTTTATATGCTAATTCCAGTGCTGGTAACAGAGTACACCAATCATGGGTAAATCCATCACAATCTTTGAATTAAAGGCCATATGCACAAAATCTTCTCACCATGTCCTCTAAGGTTTGGATCATTCTTTCAGCCAGACCATCAGTTTGTGGGTGGTAGGCTGTAGAGAAAGACAGTTTTGTGCCAAATAATTGGTGAAGATTTGTCCATAGAGCTGAAGTGAATTTGGGATCTCTATCACTGATGATATTTGTAAATATCCCAGTCCATGACACTACTCTATTCCATATCAGAAGAGCTGTATCCATGGCTGTATCATCTTTGTGACATGGTAAAAAGATTGGAGTTTTACTGAATCTGTCCACAATTACTAGGCAAGCATTATAGCTCCTGTCACCTCCTGGTGGTAGGCCAGTTACCCAATCCATATGGACAATTTCCCAAGGTCTGTTTGGTTCTTGGATTTTCATCATATTTCCAAGTCTTTTGCCAGTGGATTTATTTGCCTTTTGGCATCTGTCACAGGTTTTGCAATATTCTGCAACATCTTTTTGCCACATTGGCCACCATATGCAGGTCTTTACTTTCTCTCTTGTTCTGTCCTCAGAAAGATGTCCTGAAAAGGGACTATCATGGCATTCTTTCAGTACAAGATTGATTAATGACCTGTCTACAACTGTCATGACACATGTGTGCTTGGTTCTGTGGTAAATTATACCATCCAGTAGGTGAAATCTCCCTTCATTATAAGATTTTCTCCATACTTCATCCAAGGCATGTATTAGAGAGTTGTCTTTACAGTCTTTGTTAAGTAATTGGCATAAGATGCTACAATTCTTATCTTGAGTGTAACTATTTCTGACTTCTTCAAAGAAGGTGGTGTTCAAGTCTGTAACACTTATTCCTTCTATTGGAATTTGTGGTGAAGCTTCTTCTGGAACATAAGCAGGATTATCAATGTTATTTGGTAATGGCCATCTGCTTAGTCCATCTGCATTCTTATGAATATTCCCATCCTTATGAACAATAGTCATATTGCCTCTGTATTCTTGTATGGCTATTTGCCATCTGAGCATGTGTCTGTTAGGTGTTTTCATGTTCAAAAGTGATTTCACAGCTGTACAATCTGTTATTACTTCAAAAACACATCCCTCTAAGAAATAGTTCAATTTCTCTAAGGCCCAGACAAGGCATAGACATTCCATTTGACTTGCTCCATATCTGGCTTCAGTTGGTTTGATTTGCCTGGATATGAAACATATTGGTCCTTCTACAGGTTTGTCATTTATGATCTGAACTTGGTGAAGTGCAGCACCTAGTCCATCCCCTGATGCATCAATATACAGTTTGAAAGGTAATTTAAAGTCTGGCATCAGTAAGAGTGGAGCAGTGGTCAATGCTTCTCTTAGAGATTCAAAAGCTTTGACTCTGTCAACAGTCATCTCAAATACTGTGTCTTTGTCACACAACTTATAAAGTGGTCTTGCTATGGATGCAAAGTCTTTAATGTGTTGCCTGTAATATCCTGCAAAACCTAAGAATGACTGAATTTCCTTCTTATTCTGAGGCATGGGTTTTAACAATACTGCTGCAACTTTGTTTTTATCAATTCCAAGGGACAAACCAGATACAACATGTCCTAGTGCCTTAAGTTCTTTAAATCCAAAATGACATTTCTTCAAGGAGATTTTCATGTTTACTGATTGGATTTTTGTCAAAACTCTTGATAATCTGTACATGTGCTCCTCCCAAGTCTTTGAACAGATAATAATGTCATCAATGTAAATGATTAACCATACCTCTGAGAGTTCTTCAGGGAAGATTTCATTCATCATTCTTTGGAAGTGTGAAGGTGCATTTTTGATACCAAAGGGCATCCTTAAGTATTCATACACTCCACAATGAACAATAATTCTCAAGTATTTTCTTGCTCTTGGTGTTACTACATTTTGATGGAATCCTTTAAGGGCATCCATAGTAGTTATATACACTGCTTGAGATATTTGAGTAAGGGCAATTTGGATTTTTGGTATTGGGTATCTGTCTGGAACAGTGTAAGTGTTCAGAGCTCTAAAGTCCCCAACCATTCTGGATTTTCCATTATGCCACGCCACTATGACTGGTGTAGTTATTTCTACTTCCTCATTGTGGCCTACTTTTCTTATTACACCAAGGTCTAGAAGTTCTTTGATATGAATTTCTAGAGCTTCTCTTGATTTTGGACTTGCTGGATAAGCAGGTCTTCTTAAGAGTGGTGGATAAGGTCTCTCAATGTTAAGAATGATGTCAACTTCATGACCAATAATTGCTCCCAGGGGTTCTTTGTCTGTAGCAAATGCTCCTCTGTGGTCATACAAAAGGGAAGAAAGTTCATTTTCTTGCTTATCAGTCAGATGAAGGCTTATTTCAGCCTCATTTAACTGTTCAGACTTGAATTTCTCTAACTCTAAGTTGACTGGTGATACTTTGTTTACTGTAATTTGTCTTTTAAAGGGTAAAAAGGCAAATTTCTGGCGCTTATTGTCTCCAATTGTAAAGTATCTGTCTTTGTTATTATGTAAATCTATCCCATACATGATTAAATAGTCATTTCCCAATATAAAATGGGTACTAGAGCAATTTTCCATAACAACAAATTCAACTGTGATCCTTAAATTCCCATTTATGTGTGGGAATATGACATTGGTCTCAAAGATTCCTAATGCTTTCATTGGGTTACTTGCACTGTTGAATTTTATACCATCAATTGGTAACAATTGGTCTTCAAAATTTGGTACACAAGTCTTAAGAAAAGATTTTCCAACACAAGAGCAGAAGGCTCCTGGGTCAAGTAAAAGTTTGGTGGGTTTGTTGTCAATCACCACTTCTGTTATACAGGAGTTACCAGCTGTATAACCTTTTCCTCTGTTTGGTTTTGTCTTCATAAGTTGTGCATCTTGAACTTTTGATAAATCAACTTGACCATTGCTCAATTGTGGTAAGTGGGAATAAGATTCCATGATGTCAAAAGTGGCATTGATATTTTCTATATCTTTTGAAGATTCAGAGAATATGGATGACTTATCATCTGAATTGTCTTCAATTATGTCTTCTTTTTCAACATCTGGTTCTTTTTCAATGTCAATTTCATTGATTTTCCCCCTTTTTGGACATGTATTGGCTAAATGGGTGGTGCTTTGGCAAATATGGAATTTTCTGACTGTATCTGCAGATTTATATTTAATATTACTAGAATTTTCTTTGGGGTTTTTGTCCACAGAATCTTTCCAAGGTGTATTAAACCTTGTTTTAAGATTCACCCTACTAGAACCAATTTTGGTTCTGGTGGTTACTTCTTCTAGTATATTGATAATATCCTCTGCTGAAGATTGTTCAGTAGTCCTGCTTTTGACAGCATGCTCTAAGTCACCTCCACATTGTCTCAGAATTTTTCTATGGATCATAAATTCTGACATGTCAGGATATAATGCTGTTAATCTGTCCTTTTGTTGGCAAAACCATGGTAAAGCTTTGTCTTTATCAGCATTAAATTTGGCAGATTCAAAGGCTGTTTCAACTTTAAACCTCCAAGCATCATTTGCCCATTTGTTGATGATTTGGGTTTTCCACCAAGTCCAACTCTGGTGTCCATGTGCTTGTCTTATTTTGATGTACCATCTGTGAGCTGATCTGGTAAACAAGGTGTTAAACCTGGCTGTTACCAATCTGTCTGGTAATTCAAAATCCTCTTTGATCATGTCAATACCTCTAATGAATTCCATATGGTCATACTCTCCTTCACCACTGAAGTGAGGCCATTCTTTAAGTTTTGGAACTTCTTTCAAGAGTGCTTGGCCCATTGATGGTTCCAAGTTATGAAAAGAAGTGGATAATTCATTTTTTAATTGTGAATTATCAGGATCCAATACTTGTGGATTTGAAATTCTTGTGCCCTCATTTTGATTTAGAGGTGTAGACATTCTTGGTAAGGTGTTCAGTAATTGTTCAATGTCATTCATTTTACTGTTGCTACACCTTTGGGAATTTCTGTATTCATGTTGGAAGCTTTGTATTAAATTTATTACTTCAATTTTATACATGTCTTCTTTATGTGTAAGTTCTTGCCATAACTCTGTCTGTCTTGTATTATCAGCAGTGACTTGATTCAATTTCATTGATAATTTTGATACTTCTTCTTGTGAAGCATCAAAACACTTTTTCAAGGCAATGGTATATGTCTTTACTTCAGTAAATGAATTTGAAATGTCATCAAGGACTTTCTTGTTATCTGTCTTGATAATATTTATGGCTTGTTTAATTCTTGTTTCAATTATGTCATCAATATTGAATTTAGAGTATTTATCTGTTAATTCTTTAATAATGGCAGATTGTTCATTTATTTTATTGTTAGAAGAATTATCATTATTGGAATTTTTGATTGTTCTCAAACCTTTTTCAAAACACATAAGTGTTTCATTAATTTGGCACAGACTCAGGTTGTTTGTTTTAATGTTGTTACAAATGGTGTCATTTTTATCAGAAAGATGTTTTTTCACGTCATTTATAGCATTATACAACTCTGGGATGGAATCAAATATGTCAGAAATCATTTCTGGAACCTTGATCTGGCTTCCTCCTTCTTCTGTAATTCCATCATGGTTCTGGCCATCTGAAATACATTTTCCATGGCATCCTGCTGAATCTTTGGGATTCTGTAGCCCTGGCTGTAAGGTTTTGGGGCTGGTGCCTTCCCTTTGCCCTTGTTTGGAGTTTGTGGCTGCTTTTTCACGTTGGAATTGCTGCTGCTGGCCACTGGGGCTGTTTTTGGCACTGGTTTGGCTGGTGGAGGGTTGTTTTTCCTCCATTCTAGTGTCAAAAGCATCATGTTTTTCTTCTCCATCAATGGATGCCATCCATTGAGCAATTTGCAAGTGTTGGGATGGCCCAAGAATTTTCTTACTGTCAGGTAAGAATTCATGCAATTCTTCCACAGGTCTGCAAGGATCTGGTACTCCTTGAATTGGAGTGCATTGTTGTATACACTGTGGCTGGCTTTGTATATGTCCACAGAGGCTTGTTGTGGCGGTGTCAGCTCTTTTTGAAGGTAAAATGGTATTATCAGCTTCAGAATGACCCATTTTAGTTGTTTGGAAGTCATCAACTGACCCTTTTCCTTCTGTACCTGGTTGGCCTCTGCCATAATCACGTCTATTACCTTTTTGGGAGCTGCTTGAGGGGTTGTAGCTGGCTCCTGACCTGGTTGAAGGCATAATTATGGTTAAAAAAGGCTTAAAATAGTATTTTTACGTCAAAAACTTACTATTGGCCAAATTTTTGGCTTTCTGAAGTGTATTACTTATATCCAAGTTAATTAATTCAGAAGATATTGGTTCAGGTTGATTATTTTGAGTCACAATAACAGTACTAATATGATCAGAATTAACAGTACTGGCAGGGATAATGCTGGTTACTGTTGAGGCTGTTTCAATGTTTTCTTGTCTTACCACGTTGTCAGACACTAAAATTAATGAAAAAGCCAATTTAATTAAGTAAAAGAAAGGTTATTTCAAAAAAGAAATAAAAATATAAGCCTCACTTATAATATGAAAAAAATTATTTTTTAAGGATTTTTTTGGATTATAAGTATTTTTTATATGTTTTTAAATTTTTCAATATAAGAAAAAGGATTTAAAAAGGGTAAAAAAAATATGTCACAGGTAAAATATCACGGCTGGGCCCCCAAATGTAAGGTGTGGATATGAAACTTTGATTAAAAATCAAGTACTTTTCCTGTCCTCAAAATTTGTATAAGGTAAAATTCAGTTAAAAATAGTATGAAATATTATTTTTAAGAGAAAACACGCCAATTTTATTGTTTATAACTTTATTAGTATAAAACAATAATATTATAAAAATTTATTGTTTTACCAACAATAAAAATTTATCCAAAAAATACTCTACAAGAGATATTTTAAGGCTACAAAAGAAATTTCTTCAAGAGCAATTTCAATTGGAATTAATTGAGCAAAGAACTGCAAGCAATTAATTAAAGAACAAAGTCTTTAAAAAGAGTATTAAAGAGAAAACACGCCCAAAAGTGACCAGAGTGAATTTGGAAACAAAGTGACAAAGTTTACAGTGATGAAAGATGCTTTAATTCACTTTTGGGGTGGTTCAGGGGTAAAAATGATTATAAGAGTTACAAACAATGATTATAATGATTTTTTCACGTGGTTGAAAGGTTCAAAATGATTTAAAAAGGGTGGTTGGAATCTTTTATTGATTGGTTTAACAGTTTTAAACTAATTAATAAAAGGAAAAGATTCTAACATGAAGAGAAAAGTGGGGCAAAGACATTCTTTTATAGCCATCAATTCTCTTACTCCAAAAGTAAAATTTACTCTTGTCAGTCGTGAAAAACAGTCTGACAACAGAAAAGCCAATTATGGCATCATTGAACCCTGGTTTAGACCAAAAAGGGCTGGTTTAAGCCATTTTTAGCCATTTTTAGCCATTTTAAACCCTTAAATCAGCCATTACTATAGCAATACCAGGCCTAGAGCCTTCAAAACACGTCAGAATGTGTGTCAGAGGCGTAGAAACCAGTTAAAACTGTTTTTATTATGATTGTTTTATCTTAAGGGTAGTTTTACCTTCTTGGCAACAGCTAAAACTACCCCAGTTGGTATCAAAACCTCATCATCAATTGAGTCCACAGACCCTGTAACTCAATTCCAGGCCAAAAGTGATGAACTTTTGCGTGAATTTTGACATCCCACGCCTGTCAGCAAGGATTTTGGGGGTCTAGCTCCCCCTTAGAGCTGGAGTTCCTTTTCCCCCCCAAATTTAATCTTTCCAATTTATTTTTCCTTTAATTCCTCATCATGTATTATACTTATAATTTACACATGTAATTCAATTCAATTGTACAGTACAATACAGTAATAATTGACACCTCATATGTAAATCAAAGTTCACTTATGTAATACATGCGCACATTTTGACATTTCAATTGAATTCAATTGAAAATACTTTAATTCCTCATAACTTCTAAACTAAACACAACACCTCAATTTTAACACAAAAATTGATGGTTAACACCACATGTGGTGTGAATTAAATTAAGGTTTTGAGGATTTTCAACTTTTGTATTGAAAATACTAAAAACTTAATTTAAGCTTATTTAGAGTTGAGTTACAAAAACTTCACTCAGAGGTGACCCCACCTGATTTTTTATGAGGAATCCAATGGTGAAATAAAATTTATATGTTTATTTATTGGATAAAAAGTTATAATAAATTTTATTTAACTTTTTTCCAAATTTATTTATTTTTTCACAATTTTGTTAAAATTTCATTTTTACTTAAATTTTTCAAGTATAAATGTAATTTTATATTTACAAAATTTAAAGTAATTTTATTTTTAAATTATAATTAATTTTTTATTTTTAATATAATTTTATATTTATATTTTTTTATTTTTATTTTAATAATATAAATAAATTTATTTTATTTATATTAATATGTTATTTTTTATATTTGTGGTCTTTTGGGTATATGAAATTACCTCTAAGGCTCACAGTTTGATCATGATGTAATCATCCTCAAACCTTAAAATATTGATCAATTCCAGTGGATATGATCAGTAAACGTCTACTAGAAGCCTGTTGGACTCTAGGAGGGAGGTATTTACTATAAATAGAGCTCTTTTTACTCTGTTTTCCCCTCAGACGCATCAAAAACATTAAATGAATTAAATCAAAGGTAATTTCTTTATTCTTTATATATAAAACTATTATATTATTAAAGACCAAAGACCTCCTTGTTATAATCATCTATTTTGACGTGATTAAATCATTTATTTAATTGTTTTTGCTAAAAATCTCTCTAAAAACTCATTTCCACGTAAAAATCAAGAATATTAGTAATTTTTCTTTATTTTTATTGTAAATACAATTTGAAAAGGTTGTATTTATATTTTTTGGTGTAAAATATTTCAAAATTATTATATTAAGTGTTAAAAGTAGGTTATTTTCTCTTATTATAATAATTTTCTCTTTATTATTATTTTAATAATTCTTTAATTAATATAAATAGTATTTATATTAATTTATAACTATAATATTGGTAATATTATTGTTATTAATTGTTGTTTATTAATAAAAAACAATTTTTTACGCCTTTATTATTTGTTTGTAACAATAATAAAGTGCTTTTAAATATATTAATTATTTTATATTAATATATTTATTTTATAATATAAATTATATTATTATATTTTATTAATAATATAATTAATTTTACGCCATAATTATAATAATTTTTTATTATTATAATGATTTTTTATCTTATTTATTTCATTCATAAGGACATTCATAGTACAATAAGTAAAATATTAGTAATTTTTACTTATTGTTTCATAGTCAAACCTTACAGAATTTAAAGTGGCACATTCATTGGAGACTTTGTCAATGATTTTTTTTGTTCGCGCCAAAGGTATAGCAAGTTTTTTAAATATTGATTAGCCATCTTTCGGATTTAGAAACGCAGCAATCAAGGAATCATCATTTTGCAATTTGATTTCGTAATATTTATTTAGCTTTGAATAGGCCGCTTCACATGCCTGTCGCCAAGTATGGGGGCTGACATTTGCATAATGCTGAAGGCGATTCAAAATAACCTGATAATAAGGGAGAACTAAATGTTTAGTCAGGGCATTAGATTGAAATATATTACAAGTCTTCTCAAACATCAATAAAATTGGCTCCATGTATTCCATGGCACACCAAGATTTGTCCGATAATTGGTATTTCATTGTTTGAGGCGAACTGGTATATATTTGAATCGATAGTTTGAGTTGACGTTCCCATTGTATTTGCTTGAGGAAATAATTCCATCTGGTCATCAGTATGCTGATAGGTAATAATTGTGGATCTCTCGTTTTATTCCTGGCTTGTATAAAAATTTCTTGTTGCTTAGCTGAACCTCGTATTTGTGAACAAAGATCCCTAAGTTGTCAAACTATCATTCGGTCACCTTTTGAAAAATTTAAAAAGAATTGATATTCTGAAAGGACAAAACATTTGAAAATGATACATTGACACACCTGGAGGGCGGATTACAGGTCCAAATTCCATATGATCTTGATTTTGCAAACCCATTGTAAGTTGATTATTGAGAAACTGTAAATTTCCCGATTTATCTTGAGTTTCAAGAGTTGCTTGATTCAATTCTTGTGCTCTCCCCTTTTTGGCAACAACTCCTGATCGCTTCTGAACTTGCTTAATGGATGCTTATGATCGAAAAGAGAAGCAGATCATAAGAATTTCCATATAAGCAACTAAATAACATCAACTAACCTTTGAGATCTTTGCTAGTCGGGGTTATTTCATTATTTCTGTCTTCAATTGGGGCCTTATTGATTGCTAAATATTCATCGAAAAATTAATAGTCTTCATCTGAGAGTTCTCCCATGAAATTTAAAAAATCTTTAGCGACCAAATTAAGTATGTGACATGCACAACAATGATATTGATCATCTTTCTGCCAAGTAACATTGATGCCTGCAAATTTATTTTGCAATTGGGTCATCATGGCCATGTTGTTTGCCGCATTATCGCCAGTTAAAGAATATAATCACTTTAACATTCCTTGCTCTCCTAGAGATTCCCAAATGGTCCATGCCAATGTGATGCCAGTGTGCGGTCCATTCATGGTATGCACAAAATGGGTGAGTTTCTTTGAAAAATATTGTAAAAAAAACACTTTAAAGTAAGACATAATGCGACTTTCCTCAAAAGGAATCAATGCCATACGAAAAACATAATCAATTGGATTAATGCATTGCATGACTATTGCCAAATAGCTTTCACTTTGATCTTTTGTTGTCCAGCAATCGATCGACCCACATATTAAGTTATCAAGAGGTAAAGCTTTTACTTCATTAATTAGCTTATCTTTGCCTTCATAGTATAACTGAGAGGCCAATGTCACCAGTGTACATTGGCGAGGCCACTGAAAGTTTGGTGCTAATCACTTTAAAATGTTTTGGAGCCTTGGGGTTTCAAAAATAGAAAATAAAACCTGAATCGCCACTAAGGCTTTTACCAACTCTTTGAGGATTTCTTCTTGTTCTTCTGCTGCTAAACGTGCGCCCAAGTTAGGATCGATGGATCCTGGAGCTTGGTTTGCCCAAGTGTTAAAGCGTCCACAACATCTGGATCAATGTTTGTTGAGATTGGATGTGTTGCGACCAATAATTGTTAACTTGACACTAATGATCATTTTAAAAATACGATAAGTAAATAATTGATATAAGATGAACGTTTTCAATAAAAATTTGATTAAACTTGCCTACAATGATGGCATTTATAAGTAAATCGGAAGTTCCCTTTAGACTACATCCATTCTCCTCCCACTGATATTTTCTGTTAATTTGAAAGAAATGTGCATTTTAGCCAAGTACAAAATCATTTTGTTTTTTTGGAAAATTGCAAACCTCAAAGAAATCATAAATGTTAGATCTGATCCACCGGCGCTTCGTCATAGTATTTTTTTGGGGTGAATTATTGCTGTCATTGTCCTCAAAGGCTTCATACCCTTCATCTTCTTCATATTTGGGTGAGGTTTCTCGTTCAAAATCCATAGTGAAAAACAACTTGTACAGGATGTGGTTGACAGATACAAATTGATGAAAAAAATCAAAAATCGATAAAACAAAACAAATATAATAATTCAAATTAAGAAGATCATGGTCAGGTATTGAATTGTAAGTGGAATTAAGGAAGCTATCAGTCATTGCAGCTATAGTTGATGAATCAAATAGTTGTTTAATTGGAATGAGTTTTTGGAAAGATCGTATATTTGTGCTCATTATAAACAAATGATAATTAAAGAAAATGATTAAGAAATTATAAATAAAAATGATAAAACATTTGAGATACATGAGATGTTGCATGAAATAATTAGTTGGGATTTATTCAGTGCATAGTTGTTATTTGATTGGTCAGTTTCAGTTCCGTGCAAAAAAAAAGCGCGTTGGAACTGTTAAGTCTGGCAGAATTAACAACCTAAATCAGTTTAGCCGAACTGCATGGAATAACCGACATGACAGCCTTGTTATACACTACTAGTGATTATAACAGTAAGCAGTAATTTTCTACAAGAATCAATTACAAGAAGAATTTATTAATAAAAACTTCTTTTATTAAAATAATAAAATTATTTTAATATATAATTATCTTTTACAAGAATAATTATAAAGATAACTCTTGAAGAAAACTATTACTAGAGAAAAACTTTAAGAATTATGATAAATCACTCACTATTAATCCAATGAAGCTTTTAGAAGATAATAGTAGAGAGATTTCACATAGAATTGTGGATTTAATGGATCAAAATTGAGTTATAACAATGATACAATAATATATAGTTGATTGCTATGATTTCACGTCTTTCTGATTGATTTCTGAAAGAATAAAATACTTAAGAAAAGTTTTAACTAATACTTACTTGTTGGTACTAAAGGTATATTTGAATAATGTGATGATTTGTAAAAAAACAGCAAGGGGAGGCCTCTTTCAAATCTAAGACAGCACACAGAGTTGTGCCATGGAGAAAACTGAAAATAAAGTGAGTGATAAAACAATAAACCTTTTTGGATTATTGATTGCATCATCTGTTGTCATGTAAGATTATCATAATTACTTAATTGAGGCTTTTAAGTGACTACCAAACCATTTGTGGTTAAGAATAAAAAGATTAAAAACTGTAAATATTATTTTATTCCAAAAAAATCATTTATTTATCAAAGGGATCAATGTTACTTGAAATTTTTTGAACCTTTGACATATGACCACATACCCAAAAAAGGTCACAAGATATAATTTAAGATAATTATACATTAAAAATAATTACCTTAAAGCTACAAAAATACCATAAATTGGCATAAAACTTGGTTTAACTTAAAAAACAATGAATAAACATGTGAAGTAAATTATGCCATTGAATTCCCCATGGTAAGATACACATATATAATTTTTATGGCATATCTGTAAAGTCAATATTTAATAAGTTATAAGTAATAATACCTTATAAAAAACACAAATCCCTATTTATTTCAAAGAAAAATGGAACAACATTTAAAATAAATGGTACCATTGGACTATCCATAAAAATCCACATATAAAACAATTAAGAATCTAAGCTCCAAAGTCAATACTTAAAGAATTAACCTGAATATATGCACTTTTTTGGTCAACCCATATATTCAAGGATTTTAGCCAATATCTTTTGAAATATGCATGATAGAGTGATGAACCAAAAATAAAGTCATCACGTAATTACTGTAGACCTACAGAAATGAAGTTTATTTCACAAGTTATAAACAAGGTTAAAACCTGTAAGGGATTATTGATTAAAATCAACAGATCTGTTGACCACTTTGTTGTGAAAGTGGTCCAAACTTAAAAAAAAGGAGACAGTTGGATTCTACTAGTTCATTTGTGAAGAATGATGTATTTCTTATTATAATATTCAAGGTATAACGCCTGGAAATCATGGTTTGAAGTTTCAAATATTAAATTTCGACAGAAAAGATGAGTTACAAGAAAAATCCTCAAAAATAGAGTTTTGATGATGTAATGAAATTCTCTTGGAAGCGTAATACGGGTATGCCAAGCTATTAGAATTCACTCTCTGAATTGCTTTAGCAAGTAAATCTTAAAAGTTATTAAGGATCAAAGTTTGAGCTTAATTTGATCATTTGTGATCACTCACTGTAACTGTAAATCAAGTTTAACAGTCATATGAGTGATAAAATTGGTGAATACTGTTAGTTTATGATTAAGACTAATAAAATCCACGAATTTTGGGGTTCTGCAAAGCCTTTGACGTCATAAAACCTAGAGTCATAGTGATAACTCTAAATAATGACATAATAATGATGTAATATGGTTTGATCATGATGTAATCATCACCAAACCTTAAATTATTGATCAAATCCAGTGGATATGATCAGTAAACGTCTACTAGAAGCCTGTTGGAATCTAGGAGGGAGGTATTTACTATAAATAGAGCTATTTTTACTCTGTTTTCCCCTCAGACGCATCAAAAACATTAAATCAATAAAATTAAAAAGGTAGTATCTTTATTCTTTATATATAAACCTTTTATATTATTAAAGACCAAATATCATCTTATTATGATCATCAATTTTGACGTGATTAAATCATTTATTTAATTGTTTTTGTTAAAAATCTCTCTAAAATCTCATTTCCACATAGAAATCAAGAATATTTGTAATTTTCTCTATTTTTTATTGTAAATACAATTTGGATAAGTTGTATTTACATTTTTTGGCGTAAAATATCTCAAAATTATTATATTAAGTATTAAAAGTAGGTTATTTTATCTAATTATAATAATTTTCTCTTTATTATTACTTTAATAATTCTTCAATTAATATAAATAGTATTTATATTAATTTATAACTTTAATATTGGTAATATTATTGTTATTAATTGTTTTTTATTAATAAATAACAATTTTTATGCCTTTATTGTTTGTTTGTAACAACAATAAAGTTCCATTAAATATATTAATTATTTTATAATAATATATTTTATAATATAAATAATATTATCATATTTATTTAATAATATAATTATTTTTACACCATAATTATAATAATTCTTTATTATTAAAATTATTTTTATCTTATTTGTTTCATTTATAAGGACATTCATAGTACAACAAGTAAAATATTAGTAATTTTTACTTATTGTTTCATCGTCAAACCTTAAAAATCTCATCACAGAATGTATTTTCTGTAAATTTTTAAAGATTCTGTCTTTCAGGTGGAATCTTCAAAAATGGACTGGAGGTAAAACCTTTAATTTTACATATAAAAGTATGATTATTTTTGGTTTTCATATGAACTATACAGTTCTCAATTGGTCCTGAAAGTTTCAGAAAGATTAATTAAGAATTGTATTTTTAATGAATTTTTGAAATTTTTACCTCATTTCTACAAAGAATTGCAAATAGCAGTATATGACTGGTTGCTATGAGGTAAATCAATGGATACTACTCCAAAAGGGTTTTAATGACTCTTTTAGGGTTGACCGATGGAAATTAATTAAGAATTGACATGGTTACAGGAGTCTAAGTTGCTCTTTACCTCCTTGGCACATCAAAATAGCAGGTTAATTGCTATTTTCTTATGATTTATTGAAGTTGTAACATGGTAACCAAGTTCCCAAAAGGTTTTAGTATACTAATTGGGCCAAGATCAGCCATGGATCCAAGCTTTGGAGCTGTCCATGCCTCAGAGGCCTCAGAAGTTGGGTACCCTGGCTCTATTTGATGTCTTTTGTCCCCCTTGACTATTTTTCACGTCAAAATAGAAATTCAACCTTTCAGTAAGATATCCACTATGGGTGTACCAAAAGTGCATGTAAGAATAACATGATATTAAGTGCCACAAGCATTCATAACACTATTATTAGTGTATATGTAACATGGGATTTCTCACATTCCCATTATTTGGGCGTGAAATTGAGAAAAGCAAAAATTTTCACAGATCGTTTATGTGGTATTGAAGTATTTTCCATATTACAACCTCAAAGAGTTGATTTGAGCTTATTTACTCTATGGAGATACCCTAGGTGAAATTTTGTGTAGCATCCAAATCTAGCCTTAAATCCATGGATTTACTTACTCAATAAAACGTTATTCATCTTTTTGGAAATCAAAAAGGATGAATTTTGAGTTTATGCATGACTTATGAGTTATGAATAGTTCTGTAAGATGTGACTATGAAACTGATGATAATATTACTATTGATCAACAGTACTATGTCTGTTCTTATGAAATATAATAATAAAAAAATTATTATAACCTCAATTAAATAATTATAGAATTATTTCTTTCACGTGTTATACACTACTAGTGATTATAACTGTGAGCAGTAATTGTCTACAAGAATCAATTACAAGAAGAATTTAATAATAAAAACTTCTTTTATTAAAATAATAAAATTATTTTAATATATAATTATCTTTTACAAGAATAATTATCAAGATAATTCTTGAAGAAAACTATTACTAGAGAAAAACTTTAAGAATTAAAGATAAATGACTCACTAATACTCCAATGAACTTATTGATAGATAAAAGTAGAGAAATTTGACGTGGAATTGTGGATTTTAGTGATCAAAAGGATTTATAACAGTATTACAACAATATATAGTTGGATTCTATGATTTCACGTCTTTCTGGTTGATTCTGAAAGATTTAAAACACTTAAGAATAGCTTGTAACTAATACTTACTTGTTGGTAATAATGATTTAATAAATTGATAAGATGATGATTCTGGAAAAAACAGCAAGAAGAGGATTCTTTTAAGTCAACAACAGCTCACAGAGGCATGCCATGGAGCAAATTGAAAAACCAGTGAGTGAGAAAAAAATAAACCTTTTTGGATTGTTGATTGCATCATTTGTTGTCACGTAAGATTATCATAATTACTTAATTGATGCTTTTACGTGACTACCAACCCCAATATGGTTAAGAATAAAAGGAGTAACAGCAGTAAATCTTCTTTTATTCTAAAATAATCATTGATTTCTCAAAGTTATTAATGTTATTGCCAATTTCATCACAGGTTGTAATTACTGTGAATTTTTGAAGATTCAGGGTTTCACGTAGAATGGTCAAAAATGGACTGTAAGTAAAACTTTTAATTTTACTAGTAAAACCATAATTCTTTTTGGTTGTACCATAGATAATACAGTTCTCTATTAGTCCTGAAAGCTTCAGAAATATTCATTAAGAATTGTATTTTTAATGAATTTTTGAAGTTTTTACCTCATTTCTACGTAGAATTGCAAATAGCAGTATTTTGCTGGTTGCTATGAGGTAAATCAATGAATATGGGTCCCAAAAGGGTTTTAATTACTCTTTTAGGGTCTAGTCATGGAAAGTCATCAATAATTGACGTGGTTACAGGAGTCTAAGTAGCTCATTACCTCCTTGGCACGTCAAAATAGCAGGTTATTTGCTATTTTCTTATGATTACAGTAGGTGTAACTTGGTAACCAAGTTCCCAAAGAGTTTTAGTTTACCAATTGAGCCAAGATGAGCCATGGATCCATGCTCTGGAGCTATCCACGCCTCTGAGGCCTCAGAAGTTGGGTACCCTGGCACTCTTTGATGTCTTTTGTCCCCCTTGCTTATTTTTCACGTAAAAATAGAATTTTAAGCTTCAAGTGAGATATCCACTATGGGTGTACCAAAAGTCCATGTATGAATACCATGATATTAAGTGCTCAAAACATGCATAACACTATTCTTAGTGTGTATGTAACATGGGATTTCTCACTTTCCCATTATTTTGGCTTAAAATCAAGAAAAACAAAAATTTTCACAGATCTTTTATGTGGTATTAATGATGTGGTATTGAAGTATTTTCCATTTTACCACCTTAAATACTTAAATTGAGCTTATTCACTCTATGGGGCTACCCTAGGTAAAGTTTTGTGTAGAATCCAAATCTGGTCTTAAATCCATGGATTTACTTACTCAATAAAAAGTTATTCATCTTTTCTGAAATTGAAAATGATGAATTTTGGATATATGCATGACTTATGAGTTATGCATAATTCAAAATTTCTTTTTAAGATAATTGTGGCCTATTTGGGTATGTAAAATATACCTCAAGGCTCACAATTTGTATGTAATTACTAAGCCAAAAACTGAATATTAGTGTAGTCAGTTTCCATCCAAATCTGATTGCATTGATCAGCTGACTGAGTTACAAATTGTAGTACAAGAGATTTCATGAGCCCAAACATTTTCATATCAAGAACTAAACAAGACATAAATTGTAAAATAAAGAAGTCACCACACAGAATTCAGTAAGGAGGGGAATTGTCATTGAGCCACTCCTTCAGATAAGTCAAATGTGCTATCATCCTGGATCCTAAGGATGCCCTTTTTGGACATTTAAGGCAACTGCTACAAGAAAAAAATGTTCTACAGATGCCAAAGACAGAGGAAATCTTAAATATCTGAGTACCACCTTTCCTAGTTTACAACAGTTCCCACCAACAATCTGCCATTGGAACATAGGTCAAATGAATGAGTCTCTAGCTACTATTCCAAAACAGGGATTCCCTCACCTTCCAACAATTTCTTATGTGTTTGACTTTGGCCATTGGATAGTTATTTTGTAGATAGGATGGCACTTCATCATCTTGAGAATGAAGTACTTGTAAGATTCCTTGATGGGTGGCTGCTTTAGGTGCTTGAGTAGGCCAAAACTATCAGGCTCACTGAGATTGTCAGAGTATAGTGGCCCATTGTTTCTGAAATCATCTGAATCTTCAATACAGTTAAAGTGGGCACATTCACCTGCCAAGAGGTTGATGGCCTCTTTGTCACAGCTTGCCACAACCCCCAACTGCTCAAAATTCCCTTCCCATTCTTTTGTATTAAATAGTGTTGCAGTAAGGGAGCCATTGGTAGCCATTTCACATTCAAAGTACTTTTTTAAGTCTGAATGCACCACCTCACAGGCACTTCTCCAAGTATGAGTGCTTACACTCCCATAATGGTTGAGGAAACTTATAATAACCTGATAATAAGCCATGAAGATGTATTTTGTGGGCGCTTTGGATTGGAACACATTAAAAAATTCCTCAAACATCAGAAGAATAGGCTTCATGTAGTCCATGAAACTCCATATTGCCTTGATCAATTTGAATTTGTCTTTTTGAGGTGTGCTTATGTAGATTTGAAGAAACAGTTTTAATTTGTTTGAGGGAAAGGTTCCACTGTCTTATTGGAATTCTAATAGGTAATAACTTTGGATCACAAGTTTTACTGTGGGATTTTATGAATAGCTCCTGCTTCTTCCTAGACCCACATATGTGAGTACAGAGTTCTTGTAATAGTCTGAAAACTGTTTTATTCCCTTTATCCATGAGTAGACAATATCAGTATTAGATTAGAGCTTTGATGACAAAATCAAAATAGAAATTTCCCACCAGGTGTCCAAATAACTAGGATCAAATCATTGGTGTCACAATAACCTTGATTACCACTCTCTCACACCCTTATTAGAGCTTAAACATTAGACTTATCTTGCATCTCTAGGGTTGCTTGATTTAGGGCATGACTTCTATTTTTCTTTGGGGGTTGCCCTGACGTCCTTTTGATCAGCTTGATTCTTGCTGAGATTATGAGATCAATGTTAGTCACAGGATTTCATGAACTGATCTGATTGGTCATGTTGCACACATTAAACATCACCAGGAAGAATCAGGCTTCAAGTGACGGCGCTTGACCTTGTGAGCCTTAGAGGTAATTTCATATACCCAAAAGACCACAAATATAAAAAATAACATATTAATATAAATAAAATAAATTTATTTATATTATTAAAATAAAAATCAAAATATAAATATAAAATTATATCAAAAATAAAAAATTAATTATAATTTAAAAATAAAAATACATTAAATTTTGTAAATATAAAATTACATTTATACTTAAAAAAATTAAGTAAAAATGAAATTTTAACAAAATTGTGAAAAAATAAATAAATTTGGAAAAAAGTTAAATAAAATTTATTATAACTTTTTATCCAATAAATAAACATATAAAATTTATTTCACCATTGGATTCCTCATAAAAAATCAGGTGGGGTCACCTCTGAGTGAAATTCTTGTAACTCAGCTCTAAATAAGCTTAAATTAAGTTTTTAGTATTTTCAATACAAAAGTTGAAAATCCTCAAAACCTTAATTTAATTCACACCACATGTGGTGTTAACCATCAATTTTTGTGTTAAAATTGAGGTGTTGTGTTTAGTTTAGAAGTTATGAGGAATTGAAGTATTTTCAATTGAAATGTCAAAATGTGCGCGTGTATTACATAAGTGAACTTTGATTTACATATGAGGTGTCAATTATTACTGTATTGAACTGTACAATTGAATTGAATTACATATGTAAATTATAAGTATAATACATGATGAGGAATTAAAGGAAAAATAAATTGGAAAGATTAAATTTGGGGGGGAAAAGGAACTCCAGCTCTAAGGGGGAGCTAGACCCCCAAAATCCTTGCTGACAGGCGTGGGATGTCAAAATTCACGCAAACGTTCATCACTTTTGGCCTGGAATTGAGTTACAGGGTCTGTGGACTCAATTGATGATGAGGTTTTGATACCAACTGGGGTAGTTTTAGCTGTTGCCAAGAGGGTAAAACTACCCTTAAGATAAAACAATCATAATAAAAACAGTTTTAACTGGTTTCTACGCCTCTGACACACATTCTGACGTGTTTTGAATGCTCTAGGCCTGGTATTGCTATAGTAATGGCTGATTTAAGGGTCTAAAATGGCTAAAAATGGCTTAAACCAGCCATTTTTGGTCTAAACCAGGGTTCAATGATGCCATAATTGGCTTTTCTGTTGTCAGACTGTTTTTCACGACTGACAAGAGTAAATTTTACTTTTGGAGTAAGAGAATTGATGGCTATAAAAGAATGTCTTCTTTGCCCCACTTTTCTCTTCATGTTAGAATCTTTTCCTTTTATTAATTAGTTTAAAACTGTTAAACCAATCAATCAAAGATTCCAACCACCACTTTTAAATCATTTTAATCCTTTTAACCACGTGAAAAAAATCATTATAATCATTGTTTGTAACTCTTATAATCATTTTTACCCCTGAACCACCCCAAAAGTGAATTAAAGCATCTTTCATCACTGTAAACTTTGTCACTTTGTTTCCAAATTCACTCTGGTCACTTTTGGGCGTGTTTTCTCTTTAATATTCTTTTTAAAGACTTGTTCTTTAATTAATTGCTTGCAGTTCTTTGCTCAATTAATTCCAATTGAAATTGCTCTTGAAGAAATTTCTTTTGTAGCCTTAAAATATCTCTTGTAGAGTATTTTTTGGATAAATCTTTATTGTTGGTAAAACAATAAATTTTTATATTATTGTTTTATACTAATAAAGTTATAAACAATAAAATTGGCGTGTTTTCTCTTAAAAATGATATTTCATACTATTTTTAACTGAATTTTACTTTATACAAATTTTGAGGACAGGAAAAGTACTTGATTTTTAATCAAAGTTTCATATCCACACCTTACATTTGGGGGCCCAGCCGTGATATTTTACCTGTGACATATTTTTACTCTTTTTAAATCTTTTTTCTTATATTGAAAAATTTAAAAACATATAAAAAATACTTATAATTCAAAAAATCCATAAAAAATAATTTTTTTCATATTATAAGTGAGGCTTAAATTTTTATTTCTTTTTTTGAAATATCCTTTTTTTTTACTTAATTAATTGGCTTTTTCATTAATTTTAGTGTCTGACAACGTGGTAAGACAAGAAAACATTGAAACAGCCTCAACAGTAACCAGCATTATCCCTGCCTGTACTGTTAATTCTGATCATAATAGCACTGTTATTGTGACTCAAAATAACCAGCCTGAACCAATATCTTCTGAATTAATTAACTTGGACATAAGTAATACCCTTCAGAAAGCTAAAAATTTGGCCAATAGTAAGTTTTTGACGTAAAAATACTATTTTAAGCCTTTTTAACCATAATTATGCCTTCAACCAGGTCAGGAGCCAGCTACAACCCCTCAAGCAGCTCCCAAAAAGGCAATAGACGTGATTATGGCAGAGGCCAATCAGGTACAGAAGGAAAAGGGTCAGTTGATGACTTCCAAACAACTAAATTGGGTCATTCTGAAGCTGATAATACTATTTTACCTTCAAAAAGAGCTGACACCGCCACAACAAGCCTCTGTGGACATATACAAAGCCAGCCACAGTGCATACAACAATGCACTTCAATTCAAAGAGTACCAGATCCTTGCAGACCTGTGGAAGAATTGCATGAATTCTTACCTGACAGTAAGAAAATTCTTGGGCCATCCCAACACTTGCAAATTGCTCAATGGATGGCATCCATTGATGGAGAAGAAAAACATGATGCTTTTGACACTAGAATGGAGGAAAAACAACCCTCCACCACCCAAACCAGTGCCAAAAACAGCCCCAGTGGCCAGCAGCAGCAATTCCAACGTGAAAAAGCAGCCACAAGCTCCAAACAAGGGCAAAGGGAAGGCACCAGCCCAAAAACCTTACAGCCAGGGCTACAGAATCCCAAAGATTCAGCAGGATGCCATGGAAAATGTATTTCAGATGGCCAGAACCATGAGGAATTACAGAAGAAGGAGGAAGCCAGATTAAGGTTCCAGAAATGATTTCTGACATATTTGATTCCATCCCAGAGTTGTATAATGCTATAAATGACGTGAAAAAACATCTTTCTGATAAAAATGACACCATTTGTAACAACATTAAAACAAACAACCTGAGTCTGTGCCAAATTAATGAAACACTTATGTGTTTTGAAAAAGTTTTAAGAACAATTAAAAATTCTAATAATGACAATTCTTCTAACATTAAAATAAATGAACAATCTGCCATTATTAAAGAATTAACAGATAAATATTCTAAATTCAATATTGATGACATGATTGAAACAAGAATTAAACAAGCCATAAATATTATCAAAACAGATAACAAGAAAGTCCTTGATGACATTTCAAATTCATTTACTGAAGTAAAGACATATACCATTGCCTTGAAAAAGTGTTTTGATGCTTCACAAGAAGAAGTATCAAAATTATCAATAAAATTGAACCAAGTAACTTCTGATAATACAAGCCAGACAGAGTTATGGCAAGAACTGACACATAAGGAAGACATGTATAAAATTGAAATAATAAATTTAATACAAAGCTTCCAACATGAATACAGAAATTCCCAAAGGTGTAGCAACAGTAAAATGAATGACATTGAACAAATACTGAACACCTTACCAAGAATGTCTACACCTCTAAATCAAAATGAGGGCACAAGAATTTCAAATCCACAAGTATTGGATCCTGATAATTCACAATCAAAAAATGAATTATCCACTTCTTTTCATAACTTGGAACCATCAATGGGCCAAGCACTCTTGAAAGAAGTTCCAAAACTTAAAGAATGGCCTCACTTCAGTGGTGAAGGAGAGTATGACCATATGGAATTCATTAGAGGTATTGACATGATCAAGGAAGATTTTGAATTACCAGAAAGATTGGTAACAGCCAGGTTTAACACCTTGTTTACCAGATCAGCTCACAGATGGTACATTAAAATAAGACAAGCACATGGACACCAGAGTTGGACTTGGTGGAAAACCCAAATCATCAACAAATGGGTAAATGATGCTTGGAGGTTTAAAGTTGAAACAGCCTTTGAATCTGCCAAATTTAATGCTGATAAAGACAAAGCTTTACCATGGTTTTGCCAACAAAAGGACAGATTAACAGCATTATATCCTGACATGTCAGAATTTATGATCCATAGAAAAATTCTGAGACAATGTGGAGGTGACTTAGAGCATGCTGTCAAAAGCAGGACTACTGAACAATCTTCAGCAGAAGATATTATCAATATACTAGAAGAAGTAACCACCAGAACCAAAATTGGTTCTAGTAGGGTGAATCTCAAAACAAGGTTTAATACACCTTGAAAAGATTCTGTGGACAAAAACCCCAAAGAAAATTCTAGTAATATTAAATATAAATCTGCAGATACAGTCAGAAAATGCCATATTTGCCAAAGCACCACCCATTTAGCCAATGCATGTCCAAAGAGGGGAAAAATCAATGAAATTGACATTGAAAAGGAACCAGATGTTGAAAAAGAAGACATAATTGAAGACAATTCAGATGATAAGTCATCCATATTTCCTGAATCTTCAAAAGATATAGAAAATATCAATGCCACTTTTGACATCATGGAATCTTATTCCCACTTACCACAATTGAGCAATGGTCAAGTTGATTTATCAAAAGTTCAGGATGCACAACTTATGAAGACAAAACCAAACAGAGGAAAAGGTTATACAGCTGGTAACTCCTGTATAACAGAAGTGGTGATTGACAACAAGCCCACCAAACCTTTGCTTGACCCAGGAGCCTTCTGCTCTTGTGTTGGAAAATCTTTTCTTAAGACTTGTGTGCCAAATTTTGAAGACCAATCGTTACCAATTGATGGTATAAAATTCAACAGTGCAAGTAACCCAATGAAAGCATTGGGAATCTTTGAGACCAATGTCATATTCCCACACATCAATGGGAATTTAAGGATCACAGTTGAATTTGTTGTTATGGAAAATTGCTCTAGTACCCATTTTATATTGGGAAATGACTATTTGATCATGTATGGGATAGATTTACATAATAACAAAGACAGATACTTTACAATTGGGGACAATAAGCGCCAGAAATTTGCCTTTTTACCATTTAAAAGACAAATTACAGTAAACAAAGTATCACCAGTCAACTTAGAGTTAGAAAAATTCAAGTCTGAACAGTTAAATGAGGCTGAGATAAGCCTTCATCTGACTGATAACCAAGAAAATGAACTTTCTTCCCTTTTGTATGACCACAAAGGAGCATTTGCTACAGACAAAGAACCTCTGGGAGCAATTATTGGTCATGAAGTTGACATCATTCTTAACATTGAGAGACCTTATCCACCACTCTTAAGAAGACCTGCTTATCCAGCAAGTCCAAAATCAAGAGAAGCTCTAGAAATTCATATCAAAGAACTTCTAGACCTTGGTGTAATAAGAAAAGTAGGCCACAATGAGGAAGTAGAAATAACTACACCAGTCATAGTGGCGTGGCATAATGGAAAATCCAGAATGGTTGGGGACTTTAGAGCTCTGAACACTTACACTGTTCCAGACAGATACCCAATACCAAAAATCCAAATTGCCCTTACTCAAATATCTCAAGCAGTGTATATAACCACTATGGATGCCCTTAAAGGATTCCATCAAAATGTGGTAACACCAAGAGCAAGAAAATACTTGAGAATTATTGTTCATTGTGGAGTGTATGAATACTTAAGGATGCCCTTTGGTATCAAAAATGCACCTTCACACTTCCAAAGAATGATGAATGAAATCTTCCCTGAAGAACTCTCAGAGGGATGGTTAATCATTTACATTGATGACATTATTATCTGTTCAAAGACTTGGGAGGAGCACATGTACAGATTATCAAGAGCTTTGACAAAAATCCAATCAGTAAACATGAAAATCTCCTTGAAGAAATGTCATTTTGGATTTAAAGAACTTAAGGCACTAGGACATGTTGTATCTGGTTTGTCCCTTGGAATTGATAAAAACAAAGTTGCAGCAGTATTGTTAAAACCCATGCCTCAGAATAAGAAGGAAATTCAGTCATTCTTAGGTTTTGCAGGATATTACAGGCAACACATTAAAGACTTTGCATCCATAGCAAGACCACTTTATAAGTTGTGTGACAAAGACACAGTATTTGAGATGACTGTTGACAGAGTCAAAGCTTTTGAATCTCTAAGAGAAGCATTGACCACTGCTCCACTCTTACTGATGCCAGACTTTAAATTGCCTTTCAAACTGTATATTGATGCATCAGGGGATGGACTAGGTGCTGCACTTCACCAAGTTCAGATCATAAATGACAAACCTGTAGAAGGACCAATATGTTTCATATCCAGGCAAATCAAACCAACTGAAGCCAGATATGGAGCAAGTCAAATGGAATGTCTATGCCTTGTCTGGGCCTTGAAGAAATTGAACTATTTCTTAGAGGGATGTGTTTTTGAAGTAATAACAGATTGTACAGCTGTGAAATCACTTTTGAACATGAAAACACCTAACAGACACATGCTCAGATGGCAAATAGCCATACAAGAATACAGAGGCAATATGACTATTGTTCATAAGGATGGGAATATTCATAAGAATGCAGATGGACTAAGCAGATGGCAATTACCAAATAACATTGATAATCCTGCTTATGTTCCAGAAGAAGCTTCACCACAAATTCCAATAGAAGGAATAAGTGTTACAGACTTGAACACCACCTTCTTTGAAGAAGTCAGAAATAGTTACACTCAAGATAAGAATTGTAGCATCTTATGCCAATTACTTAACAAAGACTGTAAAGACAACTCTCTAATACATGCCTTGGATGAAGTATGGAGAAAATCTTATAATGAAGGAAGATTTCACCTACTGGATGGTATAATTTACCACAGAACCAAGCACACATGTGTCATGACAGTTGTAGACAGGTCATTAATCAATCTTGTACTGAAAGAATGCCATGATAGTCCCTTTTCAGGACATCTTTCTGAAGACAGAACAAGAGAGAAAGTGAAGACCTGCATATGGTGGCCAATGTGGCAAAAAGATGTTGCAGAATATTGCAAAACCTGTGACAGATGCCAAAAGGCAAATAAATCCACTGGCAAAAGACTTGGAAATATGATGAAAATCCAAGAACCAAACAGACCTTGGGAAATTGTCCATATGGATTGGGTAACTGGCCTACCACCAGGAGGTGACAGGAGCTATAATGCTTGCCTAGTAATTGTGGACAGATTCAGTAAAACTCCAATCTTTTTACCATGTCACAAATATGATACAGCCATGGATACAGCTCTTCTGATATGGAATAGAGTAGTGTCATGGACTGGGATATTTAAAAATATCATCAGTGATAGAGATCACAAATTCACTTCAGCACTATGGACAAATCTTCACCAATTATTTGGCACTAAACTGTCTTTCTCTACAGCCTACCACCCACAAACTGATGGCCTGGCTGAAAGAATGATCCAAACCTTAGAGGACATGGTGAGAAGAATTTGTGCATATGGCCTTGAATTCAAAGATTGTGATGGATTCACCCATGATTGGTGTACTCTGTTACCAGCACTGGAATTAGCATATAAAACATCAATCCATGCTAGTACCAATCAGACTCCTGCTGTTCTAGAAAAAGGATGGAACCCCAAGTTACCCCAAGACTCCTTGAGGAAAGACTTAATTGAAATACATCCCACAGCTGCTAGCTTCAAAGGAATGCTAGACAAAGCTAGAAAGCATGCAGTAAGGTGCATGGAGGACTCTTTTGCATATGCTAAAGACAAATGGAATAAATCTCATGCAACTCCAGATTTCAAAGTGGGGGACCTAGTTCTTGTATCCACCACTAACTTCAATAACATCAAAGGATGTAAAAAGTTGAAAGACTCCTTTGCAGGACCTTTTGTGATTAAGGCCCTCCATGGAGAAAATGCTGTTGAAGTAGAGTTATCTGAAGAACTTAGCAATAAGCACCCTACATTTCCAGTGAGCTTGATAAAACCATATAAATCTAGTGATGCTGAGAAATTTCCCTTGAGGAATAAGGTTCCCCAAGTTATACCTCCTATTGAGACATCTGGTACTAAGAAAATAACCAAAGTTCTTAAAGAAAGGAAATTAAGAACCAAGAAAGTAAGGGAATACCTTGTTAGGTACAGTGACCCAACTTGTGAAGATGAATGGTTAGAAGAAAAAGATATACCAGAAGCTACCAAACTCCTGAGGAGATTCAGACACACTAGAAACACCAATATTACAAAGTAATATTCTTTTTTAGGGGGAGGGAATGTGAGCCTTAGAGGTAATTTCATATACCCAAAAGACCACAAATATAAAAAATAACATATTAATATAAATAAAATAAATTTATTTATATTATTAAAATAAAAATAAAAATATAAATATAAAATTATATCAAAAATAAAAAATTAATTATAATTTAAAAATAAAAATACATTAAATTTTGTAAATATAAAATTACATTTATACTTAAAAAAATTAAGTAAAAATGAAATTTTAACAAAATTGTGAAAAAATAAATAAATTTGGAAAAAAGTTAAAAAAAATTTATTATAACTTTTTATCCAATAAATAAACATAGAAAAATTTATTTCACCATTGGATTCCTCATAAAAAATCAGGTGGGGTCACCTCTGAGTGAAATTCTTGTAACTCAACTCTAAATAAGCTTAAATTAAGTTTTTAGTATTTTCAATACAAAATTTGAAAATCCTCAAAACCTTAATTTAATTCACACCACATGTGGTGTTAACCATCAATTTTTGTGTTAAAATTGAGGTGTTGTGTTTAGTTTAGAAGTTATGAGGAATTGAAGTATTTTCAATTGAATTCAATTGAAATGTCAAAATGTGCGCGTGTATTACATAAGTGAACTTTGATTTACATATGAGGTGTCAATTATTACTGTATTGAACTGTACAATTGAATTGAATTACATATGTAAATTATAAGTATAATACATGATGAGGAATTAAAGGAAAAATAAATTGGAAAGATTAAATTTGGGGGGGGAAAAGGAACTCCAGCTCTAAGGGGGAGCTAGACCCCCAAAATCCTTGCTGACAGGCGTGGGATGTCAAAATTCACGCAAAAGTTCATCACTTTTGGCCTGGAATTGAGTTACAGGGTCTGTGGACTCAATTGATGATGAGGTTTTGATACCAACTGGGGTAGTTTTAGCTGTTGCCAAGAGGGTAAAACTACCCTTAAGATAAAACAATCATAATAAAAACAGTTTTAACTGGTTTCTACGCCTCTGACACACATTCTGACGTGCTTTGAAGGCTCTAGGCCTGGTATTGCTATAGTAATGGCTGATTTAAGGGTCTAAAATGGCTAAAAATGGCTTGAACCAGCCCTTTTTGGTCTAAACCAGGGTTCAATGATGCCATAATTGGCATTTCTGTTGTCAGACTGTTTTTCACGACTGACAAGAGTAAATTTTACTTTTGGAGTAAGAGAATTGATGGCTATAAAAGAATGTCTTCTTTGCCCCACTTTTCTGTTCATGTTAGAATCTTTTCCTTTTAATAATTAGTTTAAAACTGTTAAACCAATCAATCAAAGATTCCAACCACCACTTTTAAATCATTTTAATCCTTTTAACCACGTGAAAAAAATCATTATAATCATTGTTTGTAACTCTTATAATCATTTTTACCCCTGAACCACCCCAAAAGTGAATAAAAGCATCTTTCATCACTGTAAACTTTGTCACTTTGTTTCCAAATTCACTCTGGTCACTTTTGGGCGTGTTTTCTCTTTAATATTCTTTTTAAAGACTTGTTCTTTAATTAATTGCTTGCAGTTCTTTGCTCAATTAATTCCAATTGAAATTGCTCTTGAAGAAATTTCTTTTGTAGCCTTAAAATATCTCTTGTAGAGTATTTTTTGGATAAATCTTTATTGTTGGTAAAACAATAAATTTTTATATTATTGTTTTATACTAATAAAGTTATAAACAATAAAATTGGCGTGTTTTCTCTTAAAAATAATATTTCATACTATTTTTAACTGAATTTTACTTTATACAAATTTTGAGGACAGGAAAAGTACTTGATTTTTAATCAAAGTTTCATATCCACACCTTACAGACCTAGAGTTGTGCTGCCATCAAGTGCCAGAAAGGCATGCAAGTTTCAAGCAGAAGTCAAGAGATATTCACTTGATTTTCATGATGCAGGCATCACCAGGGATAATCACTGTTCAAGCAGAAGAAATAAGATGAGGGAATGATGCATTGCACCTCCAGACCTCAACAAGGGTTACTTACTGCAGCTCTGGACCTCAAAAAGGGGTACTCATCAAAACACCAGAGCTCAAGTGGGGGTAATTAATGCACCTCCAGACCGCAAGTGGGGGTACATACTGCCATGCCTGAGCTCAAACAGATGGATTTACTGCAACTCTGGACCTCAAGGCAGGGTAGATAGTGCAACTCCAGACCTCAAGCCAGGGTACATAGTCATACTCTGGACCTCAAACAGGGGTACCCACTTCAGCTCCAGACCTCAAGCAGGGGTACATAGTACAGCTCAAGACCTTACATGGGGCTAATTACAAAATTTCCAAACCTCAAGTGTGTGTACTTCCTGCAACTCCAGACCTCCTCAAACAAGGTCAGTCCCTCCACTCTGGACCTCAATGATGTGAGCCTTGAGGTATATTTTACATACCCAAATACGCCACAATTATCTTTAAAAATAAATTTTGAACTATGCATAACCCATATGTCATGCATATATTCAAAATTCATCATTTTTTATTCCATAAAAGATGAATAACCTTTTTTGTGAGTATGTAAATCCATGGATTTAAGACCAGATTTGGATTCTACACAAGAATTCACCTTGGGTAACTACATAGAGGGAATAAGCTTAAATTACCTCTAAGAGGTGGTAATATGGAAAATACTTCAATACCACATCATTAATACCACATAAAAGAATTGTGAAAATTTTTGTTTTTCTCAAGTTCACGCCAAATTAATGGGAATGTGAGAAATCCCATGTTACATATACACTATGAATAGTGTTATGCATGTTTATGGCACTTAATATTATGGTATTCTTACATACACTTTTGGTACACTCATAGTGGATATCAGTCTTGAGGCCTGGATTTCTATTTTTGACATGGAAATAGTCAAGGGGACAAAAGACATCAAGCCAGGGTACCCAACTTCTGAGGCCTCTGAGGCATGGAAAGATCTCAAGCTTGGATCCATGGCTGATCTTGGCCCAATTAGTATACTAAAACCTTTAAGGAACTTGGTTAACAAGGTAAAATCTCATTAAATCATAAGAAAATAGCAGATAAGCT
This sequence comes from Austropuccinia psidii, assembly GCA_023105745.1. Classification (NCBI taxonomy): domain Eukaryota; kingdom Fungi; phylum Basidiomycota; class Pucciniomycetes; order Pucciniales; family Sphaerophragmiaceae; genus Austropuccinia; species Austropuccinia psidii. Next base: position 19,047,699 of record JALGQZ010000003.1, on the reverse strand, counting down.
GCTATTTTGACATGCCAAGGAGGTAAAGGAAACTTGGACTCCTGTAAACATGTCAATTCTTAATAATTTTCCATGTATAAGCCCTAACAGAGTAATGAAAAACCTTTTTTGGCTAGTATGCATTGATTTACCTCATAGAAACCAGTAATAAAGTGCTATTTGCAATTCTACATAGAAATGAGGTAAAACCTTCAAAAATTAATTAAAGATACAATTATTAATGAATATTTCTAAAACTTTTAGAACAAATGGAGAACAGTGTGATCTATGGAGAAACCCAAAAAAATTACAGGTTTATAAGTAAAATCAAAAGTTTTACGTACAGTCCATTTTTGATAATTCTATGTGAAATACTGAATCTTCAAAGATTCACAGAAAATAAAACCTGTGATAAAATTTCCAATAAAATTGATAACTTTGAGAAATTAATGTTTATTTTGAAACATAATAATATCTACAGCTGTTACTCCTTTAATTCTGAACCATATTTGGGTTGGTAGTCATGTAAAAGCAACAATTAAGTAATTATGATAATCTTACATGACAACAGATGATGCAATCATTAATCCAAAAAGGATTACTGTTTTTTCACTCAATGGTTTTTTAGTTTTCTCTATGGAAAACATCTGTGAGCTGTCTTAGACCTAAAAGAGGCCTCCTGATGCTTTTTTTCCCAAATCATCACATTATTCAATTATACCCTTATTACCAACAAGTAGGTATTAGTTAATCTTTTCTTAAGTGTTCTATTCTTTCACAATCAATCAGAAAGACATGAAATCATAGATATTAACTTTATATTGTTTTAATCCTGTTATGAATCAATTTTGATCCTTTAAATCCACAATTTACCATCAAATTTCTCTACTATTATCATTCAATAAGCTTTTTGGAGTATTAGTGAGTGTTTTGTCTTAAATCTTAAAGTTTTTCTCTATTAATAGTTTTCTTCAAGGATTCTTTTATAATTATTCTTGCAAAAGAAAATTATATGTTAAAATAATTTTATTATTCCAATAAAGAAGTTTTTATTATTAAATTCTTCTAGTAATTGATTCTTGTAGACAATTACTGCTTACTGTTCTAATCACTAGTAGTATATAACAAGTAAAATAAATAATTAACTAAATAGTTATTTAATTGTGGTTATGATAATTTTTATTATTATATCTCATAAGAACAGTCATAGTACTGTTGATTAGTAGCCATATTGTCAACAGTTTCATAGACACATCTTACAAATGAGGACACTTGAATGGTCTCATACGGGGAGAATAATAAGAATTTCATTCATTAAGAATATCAATTATAATGATAGAGGGGATTCAGAAATACCAAAAACACACAAGAATTTGAAATATCATTATACAGACCACATTGTGAATATGTTTCATTTTCAGAGATACTATACTGCTTGTCTTCCAAAACAACCACTTTGGATATCTTGATATGTGGCCAATCATTCAAGAATGTAGAATCAATTTGAATGGTTTAATTTGAAGAAATTTGTTGTTGAATTGATACAAAGGATCAGAAACCTTAAATATTTCTTTGATTGTTCCAAATGAAATTATCCCATTTCCTTTAAAATGAATAATGCTATTTCCAATGTTTTTACATTCAGTTGTGAAATTCTGATTGTTGATTTTGACACTATCCAATAGGATATTCCATGAGTAAATAGCAAGCACTTTTCTGCCAGTGATAGGTTGCCAACTGTCATTCACACTATCACAAGAAATTGATCCCCTTCAAGAGTGGAAGTTTTTCAAGTAATCCATAAGCAATGAATATTTCTCAATTTCTAAGATAATGAGCTTCCTTGTTGATGGCATTGTGATATTTTGTTTATTGAAAGAATTTATATTATTTGATATTTCTTCTGGAACCAATGGTGAACTCATCAGAATAGAAAGGTTTGCACTCTGGCAAGCATGCAAATGTAGGGTTCCATCCATGTCATTTGGAAAATAAAAGTACAAGTTAGTAAAAAATCAAAATGACAGATTCCATATGAACCTATATATCTTATTGTTTGTAGGAAATATTCCTAAAATGCTAATGAAGCATTAATATCCCCAAGTGGCTGAGGCTTGCACTGGGCCCCACTGGGAAAGTGACTCTGAAATATGCTCAGAATAATGATGATTTGTGTGAGCCTTGAGGTATATTTTACATACCCAAATAGGCCACAATTCTCTTGAAAATAAATTCTGAGCTATGCATAACCCATAAGTTGTGCATATATTCAAAATTCATCATTTTTGATTTAAGAAAAGATGAATAACTTTTTATTGAGTAAGTAGATCCATGGATTTAAGCCAAATTTGGATTCTACACAAAATTTCACCTAGGGTAGCTCCATAGAGTAAATAAGCTCAAATCAACTATTTGAGGTGGCAATATGGAAAATACTTCAATACCACATAAAAGAATTGTGAAAATTTTTGTTTTTCTCAATTTCACGCCAAAATAATGGGAATGTAAGAAATCCCATGTTACATATACACTAAGAATAGTGTTATGCATGTTTGTGGCACTTCATATTATGCTATTCTTACATACACCTTTGGTACACCCATAGTGGATATCAGTCTTGGAGCCTGAATTTCTATTTTGACATAAAAAGTAGTCAAGGGGGACAAAAGACATCACAGAGAGCCAGGGTACCCAAATTCTGAGGCCTCTGAGGCCTGGACAGCTCTAAAGCTTGGATCAATGGCTGATCTTGGCCCAATTAGTATACTAAAACCTTTTGGGAACTTGGTTACCAAGTCAAAAGTTCATTATATCATAATAAAATAGCAAATAAGCTGCTATTTTGATATGCCAAGGAGGTAAAGAGCAACTTAGACTCCAGTGAACATGTCACTTCTTAATGATTTTCCATGGATAAACCTTAAAAGAGTAATGAAAACCATTTTTGGACTAGTTTATAGTGATTTACCTCATAGCAACTAGCCATATAGTGCTATTTGCAATTCTATGTAGAAATGTGGTAAAACCTTCAAAAATTCATTAAAAATACAATTCTTAATGAATCTTTCTGAACCTTTCAGGCCAATTAAGAACTTTATAATGCATATAAAAGCAAAAAACAATTATACTTATAAAAGAAAAATGAAAATATTTACTTAGAGTCCATTTTTGATGATTCCATGTGAAACACTGAATCTTTATAAATTCACAGAACATACACTCTGTGATGAAATTTCCAATAACATTGATAAATTTTGGAAATCAATCATTATTATTAAATAAAAGAAGATTTACAATTGTTTCTCCTTTTATTCTTAACCATCAATGGGTTGGTAGTCACCTAAAAGGATCAATTAAGTAATTATGATAATCTTACATCAAAACAGATGATGCAATCAATCATCCAAAAAGGTTTATTGTTTTCTCACTCAATGGTCTTTCATTTTGGTCCATGGAACACCTCTTTGTGCTGTCTTAGACTTAAAAGAGTGCTCCTCTTGCTGTTTTTTCCAAATCATCACATTATTCAATTATACCTTTATTACCAACAAGTATTAGTTAAAATCTTTTCTTAAGTATTTCAATCTTTCATAATCAATCAGAAGGACATGGAATCATAGAAATTGACTATATATTGTTTTAATACTGTTAGAAATCCATTTTGATCTATTAAATCCACAATTATCAGTCAAATCTCTCTGTTATTATCTTTAATAAGTTCTTTGGAGTATTAGTGAGTGATTCATCTTAATTCTTCAAGTTTTTTTATAGTAATTTTTTTCTTCAAGAATTATATTTATAATTCTTCTTGAAAAATATAATTATACTTAAAATAATCTTATTTTTTTAATAAAGAAGTTTTATCATTGAATACTTCTAGTAATTGATTCTACGAGACAATTACTGCTTATTGTTATAATCACTAGTAGTGTATAACAAGTAAAATGTCAGCCTGTGACTCAAAACCAGAGCACAAGCATGACAGCCAAAATACCATAAACCAATGGTATAGCCAAAATACCACCAAAACATTGAGCTGAGCCAAATTAGCTCAAAAGGTATCAAAAGAAAGAGGAAACTCACCTCTTCCTGAAAATATAAGTCCCATCACCATAGGAAAAGAAATAACAAAGTTATTCCTGCTCAAAGTTATTGCTGAGCATAAACCTTAATTTTCACCTCTCATCTGAAATCTAGAAGGAGAGGCTTAACCCCATCAAATGGGTACTCAAAATGAAGCTCTAAGCCAGGGTTATCCAATGGTACCAGCCAAACTGAGCTAGCACCAGTATTACTCGAGTTATGGTCAAATTCAGACCAAATAAGGGTGAACAAAACATTCACCTTTCATCTAACTTTTACAGTTTTAGTGTGAGATACCTGAAGTGGGGTCTTTTTGGAAAGAGCACAATCAGGGCTATCTTATGGTGCCATCCATTTCCTCATAACTCAACTACAACAGAAGTTATTGGCCAAACAAGCTTAATACAGCTTTTGACCAGACCACGCCAATGTACAAAAATACTTGTACATGGGATAACTTTGTCATATTTAATGATAACCATGTCAAGTTGGGTACCATTGTGTAGAGCCCATACAGAGCTATTCAATTAACCAACTTTGAGCTTGATATCTCAAAAACTGACAGAGTTATGACCATTTTAAGGTCAAAATCCCACCTGCTGTCAGATACAGCCTTACCATGGGATAATATCCCTTAACCATGAATATGCGGTGTAAAATAGACGAAGAAGCATGTTTTTACTTCAATACCTCATATGTCAGTCAATACTGGGGTCCCATACAGTTTCTGTACAGCATTCTACGCGTCATACACGTCAGAATCAGGTTGTGAGGTCCCCAGATGAAAACTTTCACCCTGTATTGGTGAAAACTGCCCAGATGTGGTTTCAAAACCACATCTGAGCCCAATACAGGGTATACAGGCTGTTTGCAAACCACAAGCCTGTCATAGAGAGTGAAAAATCTTCACTTCCTCTACGTGGAAAGGTCTAGCAGCCTTTCCACCTCAATTTTAGGATAAAAGGAGGGCTTTTCACAGCCAAAAGCCTTTCCTCATCCTGCTCTTGAATACCCTATGTAGTAAACTGTCAAAAACAGTTTTACTCTTGGGTAATAAACAGGTATACTCTTAATTTAAAGTATTGTAGTCTTTATTATTGTAACCCAAAAGGTAAAGCTGCACCCAGGGCTTTCAACAGCGCTCACCACCACTATATTTCTTATAGTAAAGCCCCTTTATTATTAAATTAATCCATCCCTAACCCTTATAAAACTATTTTAAACTATTTTCCACGTGTCACAGTCATAGTTTTAGTTGTAAATAGCTTTATTTCCACTTCAACATAGACTCATCCTGACATAAAAGAAATAATTAATTAATTAATTATTTCATTGTGGTTATAATAATTCTTATATTTCATAAGAACAGTTATAGTAATGTTGATTAATAGTAATATTATCAACAGTTTCATAGACACATCTTACATTTGGGGGCCTGGCTGTATTTTTTGAACCTTGTACCCTTAATTAATATATTTTTAAGTTCTAAAATATATTAATTTAATTATTTTTTCTTTCAAGTTGAAGTTAATCTTTTTTGGAAATTGTCTTAAATTATTTTTCATTGAGGAATTTGGTTTAATTCTATACTTTTTTTACACGTTTCTTTTTCACATCCAAAAACTTGTAAAATTGATCTTTGAGTTACTCTGAATTAATTTTGTTTCAAAATCTTAAATTTTAACTTTTCTCTGTAAAAAGAATAATTTTTTTAATATTAAAAAATAAAAACTTATAAAAAATCATAAAAATATTTTAAAAGTATAAAAAATAATTTTCTTTTATCAAATTCTTTCTCTAGTGTCTTTAATCAAGTATATTGCAGCTGGTAATAAGCTCAGTAAAAGATATATTACCAGTCCAGAATCTTCAGAAGTAGAATCTGAAGACAGTATTGAAGTGCAAATTGCTAAAAGAGGCACTTTCTTTAAAACAGAACAAGCCAAACAACCCAAAAAGGTGTGTGTTTTCTGTTTTCAATTCTTATCTTTCTCTTGAATTGACATGAAAAATGGTGCATACCAGAAATGAAAGCAGCTATTAAGTCCACCCAGATGGACCTGGACAGGGAAGAGGTAAGACCAGAACAAGGTCTTCCAAGCCTTCCTCAAGAATGACACATCTGGAGGATGCCAGAACTGCCCCCATTCCCAAAGGTCTGTACCAACAAGATTTGATGTGAACTCTGAGCCTGAACTAATTGAAAGTAATATTTTAAGGGCTGAACCACTTCCAAGTGGCAGCCAAAGAAATATATCAGTACCAATACAAAAATTGGTTCCAAGAAGCAAAAGAAGAGGAGTGGGAAATATGCCCAAGCCTTTGGCAGGGGCCCATGAACTCCTACTTACACATAAAATGACTTCTGGGTCAGGAGAAGACCATAGAACTCTTAGGACGGTGGAGCCCATTGTCTTGCAAAGACAAGGTCAAAAAGATAAAGAATTGGTTGAAGAACCAAAGTCTTTTATCCATAGACCAGAAGAAGGAATTGGAAATGACTCCAGCTTTGGAAGAAGGCCCAGTGGCATCTACCAGATCCAGAAACATCCAAAGAAAATCCCAAAGGACCTCTGAAGAAGACAAAAGGTCCCAAGAACCATCAGGGAAAGGGAAAAGGCAAACAAAAATTGGCACAGACCTTACCCACAAGGGTACAGGATTGCCAAATTGGAGCCTTCAGCTGTGGACAGTGTCTTCAATATGGGCCGGACTCTTATGGAATTCACAGCCAAAGAGTAGGAAAGGATGAACAGAACCTTACCATGCAAATAATACAGTAAATACAATTTGTTAAGTCTAGTATTGATGAAGAGCTTGGTAAATTTGATGCAAAGTTAAATAAAATAACATCAGATATAAGTGAATTAAAAAGAAATGACAAAAATTATACTAAATGGTATAAGCTGACACATGTCAAACTTGATTCAATTACTAATACATGTGACAGAATTGAAAGGAAATGTCAAGCCCAAAATGATGAAATCAAAGATCTTTCCATTTTAAACATTAAGGATCAACTAAGAATTATCAAAGATCATGTTTTGGAAATAATTAATAATACCAATCAGTTAGCCACAAATTTGGCAAAAAGTGACAGTGAAAGGAAGAAATTAAGGAATGAAATCATTGCAAATGTGGAGCGAATTCATAAGAATTATTAACCACATATGCCAAGACATTCTACAAATTTGACTGAAGAGAAACATTCTGTAAAAGGAAGTTTGACCCCATTTTTAGGAGAAAATCCTATCTTTGCAAAAGATATTCCTTATCTGAAAGAATGGCCAGCATTCTCTGGTGAAGGAGAATGCAATCATATTGAGTTCATCAGAACAATTTATATGTTGCAAGAACATTTTTACACACCTGATTAAATAATAGTAGGCAAGCTACACTCTTTTTTTACCAGAACTACAAAGAAATGGTTATACAAAATGAGACTAGATCATGGGAAACATGATTGGCCTTGGTGGAAATCTGAAATAATCACAAAATGGGCTAACAATTGTTGGAGATTTAAAATGGAAATGCTTTTCAAAGTGCCATTTTTAACTCAGAAAAGGATAAACCACTTACTCGGTTCCTCAAACAGAATGACAGATTAACTGCCTTACACCCAGATATGTCTGACTCTATGATTAATATGTAAATATTAAGAAAATGTGGAGGAGAACTAGAACATTTTATCAAGTGCAGATGTGTAGAAACCTGTTCTACAGAAGACTACATCAATTACATGGAAGATATCATTACTAGGACAAGAATTGGTAAAACCTGGACTAGAATCCCTATGGAATCCAAAATGGTCTCCAACACTTCCAAAGAAAATAAGAGGCCTGAAAGACCTGTCTTGAAGTGTCATAAATGTGGAAGCACCTCACATTTAGCAAACACTTGCACCAAAAAGACAAAGATTAATCAAGTTCAAGTCATTGAAGAAGTTCAGTGTACTGAAGAGAAAGAGGAATCTGACCTAAATTCTGCAGTCTCTGAGGATACACCAGTAGAGGATTATCCCATTGAAAAAATTACAGCTTTCTTTGAGGTCCCAGAAGTCCATACTCAGTTGCCACAGTACAGTGGGATTGTCATAACATGATCAATATCCAGGATGCTAGAATGTGTAAAACCAAACCTTCTAGAGGTAAAGGATACACTGCTTGAGCATCTTGCATCACATCAATTCTGATAAATGATACTGAAGCCAGAGTAAAATTGGATACAGGGGCATTTTTTACTTGTGTAGGCAATGATTATATTCAAGACATACTTCCTGGATGGAAGAACCATCTATTACCAATAGAGGGTGTACACTATAGTAGTGCCAGTAATAATATGTACCCTTTGGGCATATTGGACACCAATCATGTATTTCCACATCCAGCAAGAAGTGTAAGAATGAAAACTGAGATAGTAGTAATGGACAATTGCACATCTCAGCACATCATTCTTGGAAATGATTACTTGAATATTTAGGGTATTGACATCATAACCATAAAGACAGATATTTCACAATTGGAGAAAACAAAAGACAAAAGTTTGCTTTTTCCAATATGTCCAAACAAATATCTTTTATTTGTTCTGTTAAAGATACTTATAAGGATGAATTTGTGGATAATCAACTTGTTGACGCACAAATTAACCCATCACACCCAAAATGAGGCATGATCTTTTTTATGTATTATACACATATAAGAATGCCTTTGCTTCTGATAATAAACCATTGGATGCTATTAAAGAGCATGAAGTTGATAATACTACTAATATTGACAGACCATACCATCCAGTACTTAGAGGACCAGCTTATCCAGCCAGTCCTAGAGCTAGAGAAGCCTTGGAAAAACATATCCAAGAGTTGATCCAACTTGGTGTACTGAGTAAAGTAGGACATAAGGAAGAAGTTGAAGTAACAACACCTGTTATTATTGCTTGGCATAATGATAAATCAAGGATGGTTGGAGATTTTAGAGCATTGAATACCTACACAGTTCCCAATAGGTATCAAATTCCTAGAATCCAAGAACCATTGACTCAATTGTCTAAAGCCAAGTATATAACCTCCATAGATGCATTGCAAGGCTTTCATCAAAATGTTTTTATGCCAAAACTAAGAAATTACTTAGAATTATCACTCACTGTGGTATTTATGAGTATTTCAGAATGCCATTTGGTATTAAAAATGCATAATCTCATTATCAAAGAATGATTAATACCATCTTCCCCACAGAATTCTCTGAAGGATGGCTTATCATTTATATTGATGATATTATAAGGGTGTTGGTAAAAGCACAAAAGCTTTTAGTAAAAACATGTAAGCCCTTACGTGTTTTTACCAAATTATGGCCAAAACATGTAATTTTATGGTAAAAACACGTAAGTGACCTAATTTTTTTTATGAAAATTCCTCAGGCTCAGTTTTGAGAATTTTTAAAATTTATTTTTGCCATATTTCTTTCCAACATGGGATGTGAAGGTCCCCAAATTCTTTCAATTTTTTTTTGCCCAATTTTTCTATTTTGGGCAATTTGGTATATTGGCCCATTTTTTTGAAAGAATTCATTAAAAATGTTCCCACTTATGAATTTTAATATTTTTTTTTAAAAATGAAGGTGAGAATGTTGAGAATAATAAACCAGAAGCCCAAAATTTTGGTATTTTTTTTGCAAGAACATTTGTAGGCCCAAAAAGTCCATGTTTTTTTATGTTTTTTGTTCATGTTTGTAATTAAATTGAAAATGCCATTTATGACATAAATTGAATTCAAAATGTAATTTATGATGAGTGGAAGTTAGAATTTGATTTTTGGCATTAACAGTGCCATTTATCACATCAAAAGTGCCATAAATGGCATCACTAATGACATAATAATGCCATAAATGGCATCAAGAATGACATACAGATGCCATTTATGGCCAGAAAATTGGCATAAATGGCATTACAGAAATGCCATAAATTGAATTTAATGGCCTTGAAAATGCCATTTATGCATTTAACAATGCCATAAATGGCCTTAACATTGCCCTTAAAAATGGCATGAATGGCCTTAACATTGGCCTTAAAAATGGAATTAATGGCCTTAACTATAACATAAATGGCATCAAAAATGCCATTGATGGAATCAAAAATTCCATTTGTGGCATTACATAAATGGAATTAACAATGTCATTTATGGTGTTACATAAATGGCATTATTCCATTTATTGCATTGATAATGCCATTCATGGTATTAGTAATGCCATTAATGGAATTGTTAATGTGGCATTATTAATGCCATTTATGGAATTAATGGCATAAGAAATGCTGCATTTTTAATGCCACAAATGACATTGCTGATGCCATAAATGGAATTAATGGCATCAATAATACTTCATTGATAATTCCATAAATGGCATTAATGGCATCAATAATATTTCATCGATAATGCCATTAATGGCATTGTTGATGCCATTTATGGCACTGTTAATGCCATTTATCGCACTGATAATCCCATAAATGGCATTGTTAATGCCATAAATGGAATTGTTAATGCCATTTATGGCATTGTTGATTCCATAGATTGCATTAATGGCATCAGAAATATTGCATTGATAATGCCATAAATGGAATTTTTAATGCCACAAATGGCATTGATGGCATCATAAATGCCATAAATAGCCATATTTCATTTAAAAACCATCCCTTACATGTTTTTACCATAAACCTACGTGGTTTTACCAATTGATGGTGAAAACATGTAAGCTCTTACGTGTTTTTACCAATTTGCTTAAGTGTTTTTACCAATACCCTATTATAATATGTTCTGACTAATGGTCTTTGCACCTTGAAAGACTTGCAAGAGTACTTGACAAAGCTACAGGAGTGAATATGAAGATTTCACTCAAGAAATGTAGCTTTGGATCAGACAACTTAAAGCTTTAGGACATATTGTTTCTGGTTTAGGCTTAGGTATTGACAAAACTAAAGTGGCAGAAGTTTTACTTAAGCCAATACCCCAGAATAAGAAAGGAATGATGTCTTTTATTGGATCTGCCAGCTATTACAGGCAACACCTGAAAGACTTTGAAATTATAGCCAAGTCACTCTATAGAATCTGTGATCAACAGACAGTATTTGAGATGACACAGGAAAGAATTGAAGCTTATAAGAAGATAAGGAAAACTCTTACAGAAGCACCTTTACTCCTCATGCCTGACTGGAATATACCTTTTAAGCTGTACATTGATGCATGTGGAGATGGATTAGGGGCAGCCCTGCATCAAGTCCAAATTATTGATGACAAACCTATAGAGGGACCAGTTAGTTAAATCTCAAGACAAATCAAACCAACAGAAGCCAGATATGGTGCAAGCCAGATGGAGTGCTTATGTTTGGTATGGGAACTTGAGAAATTACACTATTATCTTGATGCAAGTGGTTTTGAAGTGATAACTGACTGTAATGCTGTTAAATCACTTCTTAACACAAAAACCCCAACAGACATATTTTGAGATGGCAAAAAGGCATTCAAGAATATAGAGGTAAAATGACTATAGTTTATGAGGCAGGAAAAATTCACAATAATGTTGATGAACTTAGCAGTTGGGCATTAGCCAATACTCCTGATAGCCCAGCTTATGAACCTTTGGAAGGAGAACCACATATTCCAATTGAAGGAATTAACATAACTGATATTGGGACTGAATTCTTTGAAGAGGTCATAGAATTGTATAAGAAAGAAAAAAATTTTGATATCTTGACTTCCTTATTAGATAAATACTACAAAGATACATCTTAAGTCAATGCACTGGATGTATTTTGGAAGAATTCCTATTCTGAAGGAAGATTTCACTTGTTTGATGGGATAATTTACCACAGAACCAAACATACTTGTGTAATGACATTGTGTAGCAGATTGCTTATCAATACCATTATTCATGAATGCCATGATAGCATCTACTCTGGAAACCCATCAGAAGACAGAACACTTGAAAAGGTAAAGATGTCAGCCTGTGACTCAAAACCAGAGCACAAGCATGACAGCCAGATACCATAAATCAATGGTAGAGCTAAGATACCACCAAAAACATGGAGCTGAGCCAAATAAGCTCAAAAGGTATCAAATGAAAGAGGAAACTCACCCCTTTCCAAAGATACAAGTCCCATAACCATAGGACAAAGAATAACAGAGTTATTCATGCTCAAAGTTGTTGCTGAGCATAAACCTTAATTTTCACCTCTCATCTGAAATACAGAGTAAGAGGCTGAACCCAATCAAATAGGTATTCCCAATGAAGCTCTAAGTCAGGGATATCGAATGGTACCAGCCAAACTGAGCTAGCACCAGTATTACTGAAGTTATGGGCAAATTCAGACCAAATAAGGGTGAACAAACCATTCACCTCTCATCTAACTTCTACAGTTTTCGTGTAAGATACCTAAAGTCCAGCCTTTTTGGAGGGAGCACAATCAGGGCTATCTGATAGTGTCATTCATTTCCCCATATCTCAACTAGAACAAATGTTATAGGGCAAACAAGCCCAATACAGCTTTTTCCTAAAATCACACACATGTACAAAATTCTTGTACATGGGATACCTTTGTCATGTTTAATGATAACCATATCAAATAAAGTACCATTGTGTAGAGCACATACAGTGCTACCCAATGTACAAATTTTGAGGTTAATATCTCAAACAATGACAAAGCTATGGCTGTTTTAATGTCAAAATACCACAGTTTGGCCAATAAAGCCCTACCAAGGGAATATGTGAGCCTTAGAGGTATTTTCATATACCCAAAAGACCACAAATGATACATTAAGATATAAATATAAATAAAATAAATTTATTTATATGATAAAAATAAAAATCGAAATATAAATACAAATTTATATTTAAAAATCAAAATTTAATCATAATTTAAAAATAAAATTACAATAAAATTTAAAATTATGAAAATACATTTTTACTTGTAAAAATTAAGCAAAAATGAATGTTTAATAAAAATTATAAAATCTAAAATATTTTTGGTAAAAAGTTATATAAAATATATTATAATATTTTATCTGATAAATAAACATAAAGAAATTATTACACCATTGGATTCCTCATAAAAAATAAAGTGTGGTTGCTTCTGGATAAAATTTCTGTAACTCAACTCTAAATAAGCTTAAATTAAGTTCTTAGTATTTTTTGTAAAAAAGTATGAAAATACTCAAAACCTTAATTTAATTCACACCACATGTGGTGTTGACCATCAATTTTTGTGTTAAAATTGAGGTGTTGTGTTTAGTTTACAAGTTATGAGGAATTGACGTGTTTTCAATTGAAATGTCAGAATTTGCGCATGTATTACATAAGTGAACTTTAATTTACCCATGAGGTATCAATTATTCCAGATGTGTAATTAAAAACTCAATTGAATTACATATGTAACTTATAATTGTATTACATGATGAGGAATTAAAGAAAAAATAAATTGGAAAGATTAATTCTGGGGGGGAAAAGACACTCTAGCTCTAAGGGGGAGCTAGACCCCCAAAATCCTTTCTGACTGGCATGAGATGTCAAAATCCATGCAAATGTTCATTAATTTTGTCCTGGAATTGAGTCACAGGGTCTGTGACTCAATTGATGATGAGGTTTTGATACCAACCAGGGTAGTTTTAACTGCTGCCAAGAGGGTAAAACTACCCTTAAGTAAAAACAATGTTAGTAAAAACAGTTTCAACTGGTTTCTACGCCTCTTACACACATTCTGACGTGTTTTGAAGGCCCTAGACCAGGAATTGCTATAGGAATGGCTGATCTAAGGGTCTAAAATGGCTAAAAATAGCAAAAAATGGCTTAAACCAACCCTTTTTTGGTCTAAACCAGGGTTCAATGATTCCATAATTGGATTTTCTGTTTTCAGACTGTTTTTCAAGACTGACAAGGGTAAATTTTACTTTTGCAGTAAGAAAACTCATGGGTATAAAAGAATGTCTTTTTTGCCCCACTTTTATCTTCATGTTAGAATCTTTTCCTTTTATAATTAGTTTAAACACTGTTAAAACAATGAATGAAAAATTCCAACCACCCTTTTTTAACAATTTTGAACCTTTTAACCACGTGAAAAACTCATTATAATCATTTTTTGTAACTCTTATAATCATTTTTACCCCTCAACCACCCCAAAAGTGAATTAAAGCATCTTTCATCACTGTTAACTTTGTCACTTTTTTTCCAAATTCACTCTGGTCACTTTTGGGCGTGTTTTCTCTTTAATTATCTTTTTAAAGACTTTGTTCTTCAATTAATTGCTTGCAGTTTCTTGCTCAATTCTTTCCAATTGAAATTGCTCTTGAGAAATTTCTTTTGTAGCCTTAAATATCTCTTGTAGAGTATTTTTGGATAAATCTTTATTGTTGGTAAAACAATAGATTTTTATTATACTATTGTTTTATACTTAAAAAGCTAAAAACAATAAAATGGGTGTGTTTTATTTTTAAAAATACTATTTCTTACTATTTTTGAATAATTTTACCTTATACAAATTTTGAGGACAGGATAAGTACTTGATATTTTATCAAAGTTTCACATCCACACCTTACATTTTGGGGCTCAGCCATGATATTTTACCTGTGAAATAATTTTTTACTTTTTTAATCTTTTTCTTATCTTGACAAATTCAAAAATATATAAAAAATACTTATAATTCCAAAAGTCCATAAAAAAAATTTATTTTCATATTATAACTGAGGCTTATATTTTTATTTCTTTTGTGAAATACCTTTTTTTACTTAATTAATTGGCTTTTTCATTAATTTTAGTGTCTGACAATGTGGTAAGACAAGAAAATATTGAAACAGAATCCACAGTTACTAGCATTATTCCTGAAAGCACTGTTATTATAACTCATAATAACCAACAAGAGCCAATTTCTTCTGAATTGATCAGCTTAAATATCAGTAAGACTCTTCAGAAAGCTAAAAATTTGGAAAATAGTAAGTTTTTGACATAAAATTACTATTTTAACCTTTTTTAATCATAAAATATGCCTGCAACCAGATCAGGAGCAAGCTATAAGCCCTCAAGCAGGTCCCAAAAAGGTCATAGGCATGATTATGGCAGATGCCAATAAGATACAGAAGGACAAGGGTCAGTAAAAGACTTCCATAACAATAAATTGTCCAATTCTGAAGCTGATGACACTATTTTACCTTCAAAAAGAGCTGACACCGCCACAAAAAGCCTCAGTGGAAATTTAAAAAGCCAGCCAGAAGGCATGCAACAAGTCACTGCAGCACAAAGAGTACCAGATCCTTGCAGATCTGTGGAGAAACTTCATGAAATCATACCTGACTGTAAGAAAATTCCTGGGTCATCCCAACACTTGCAAGTTACTCAATGGATGGCATCAATTGATGGAAAAGAAGAATATGATGCTTTTAACAGCAGAATGGAGGAAAAACAACCCACCACCACCAAAGCAAGTGCCAAGACCAGCCCCAGTGGCCAGCAGCAGCAATTACAACATGAAAAAGAAGCCACAAGCCCAAAACAAAGGCAAAGGGAAGGCAGCAGTCCCAAAGCCTTACAGCCAGGGCTACAGTATTCCAAAGATTCAGCAGGATGCCATGGAAAATGTATTTCAGATGGCCAGAACCATGATGGAATTACAGAAGAAGGAGGAAGCCAAATTAAGATTCCAGAAATGATTTCTGATATATTTGATTCCATCCCAGAGTTGTATGAAGCTATAAATGACATGAAAAAACATCTTTCTGATAAAAATGAAACCATTTGTAACAACATTAAAACAAACAACTTGAGTGTGAGCCTGTGAGGTATGTATAACATACCCAGAAGGCCACAAATAGCTTTATACACAGTTAAATTTGTCTTCAACAAACTTTTCAATTGAATTTAAAATAAAAAATAACAAAAACTAAGTATAGCTTTTTTTGGATAAACAAAGTTATAAATATTATGTCATTTTTGGATTGTGAGCCTTGAGGTATAATTTACATACCCAAATAGGCACAATTATCTTAAAAATGAATTTTGAATTATGCATAACTCATAAGTCATGCAGATATCCAAAATTCATCATTTTTGATTTCAGAAAAGATGAATAACTTTTTATTGAGTAATTAAATCCATGGATTTAAGGCCAGATTTGGATTCTACACAAAAATTCACCTGATATTATTTCTTTAAAAGAAAAGAAAAACTCAAATAAAAAATTAAAACATTAAAAATCTTTACTAAAAATATTTTTTCTTTCACCTTAGACATTTTTCTTTATTTTTGACGTAATTTGCCATAAATTACATTAAAACAACTTTATTCAATAAGCTGAGTTTATAAGTTATTTTTATTATTTGATAAAATAACTTATATTTTTATTTTTCTCTAGTGTCATCAATTAGAGACAGCTCTTCAGACTCTGAAGCCTCAGAGTCTAGTATTGAAATTCAAACCAGCCCAGCACCAAGGGGTTTGATAACCAAAGAACCCTTTAAAGGTCCAGCAGGTGAATTCAATCCATTATTAGTCTATTTTTTCTTAAAATTGACATGCAATGACTCCTACTAGAAGTAGAAGTAATTACTCAATCCAATCAAATGGACCTAGCCCAGGACATTCCAGTCACAAATCCAAAAGACAAGAATGTCAGCCCAGAGGGGAGGCACAAATGGAGGATGCCAGAACTTCCACCAGTTCCCAAAGGTTAGCCAGAACCTTTAAACCTCTTATTGAGAGTGCAGAAGCTGACATAACTTCTATTGCTGTTAGACCTGAATCATTTCCAACAGGCAGTAGTGGAGACTTACCAGTCTCAGTACAAGAACTGGTTTAGGGCCGCCAAACAGCAAGAGTGGGAACTTCTCCCAAGTCTTTGGATAGGCACAATGAATTCTTATCTTCAAGTGAAGAAGTTCATGGGGCCAGAAAAGACAGAAGATCTTCTGAAGGGTTGGACACCAATGTCTTTCAAAGGAAAAGTCCAACAGATAAAAGCTTGGTTGAAAAACCAATGGAGGTGATAAAAGTTACAATGCATGTCTTGTTATTGTGGACAGATATAGCAAAACACCAATATTTTTACCATGTCACAAAGATGACACAGCTATGGATACAGCTCTTTTGATCTGGAATAGAGTAATATCCCATACTGGTCTCTTTAAAAACATCATTAGTGACAGAGACCCCAAATTTACATCAGCCTTATGGAATAATTTACATAAGCTTTTGGGTACAAGACTATCATTCTCAACAGCCTACCATCCACAAACAGATGGGCTAGCAGAAAGAATGATTCAAACCCTTGAGGACATGATCAGAAGATTTTGTGCTTATGGCCTGGAGTTGAAAGATTCTGATGGCTTTACCCATGATCGGTATACTCTTATAACAGCATTGGAATTAGCCTACAAGACCTCCATCCATGCTTCAACAGGCAAAACTGCTGCAATGTTGGAAGAAGGATGGAACCCCAAACTTCCAATTGATACTTTGAAAAAAGATCTGGTTGATATTCATCCAACTTCTTCAAGCTTTAAGTTATTGCTTGATAAAGTAAGACATCATGCAAATCAAAGCATTAATGATGCCTTTGAATATGCTAAACAGAAATGGGATAAGAGTCATAAGACCCCAGAATTCAAAGTAGGGGACTTAATACTAGTTTCAACCTTGAACTTTAATAACATTAAAGGACCAAAGAAATTAAAAGATTCCTTTGCAGGACCATTTATTATTGAAGCCCTTCATGGGACAAATTAAGTACAAGTAGAACTGTCAGGAGAACTGGAAAAAAAACATCCAACTTCCCCTGTCAGTCTAGTAAAGAATTACACTTCAAGTGATAAGGAATTATTTCTTTTGAGAAATGAAACACCCTTAGAAGTACCCCCACTAGATCAAAGTGAGGAAAAAAAGGTACTAAAAGTCTTGAAAGAAAGAAGACTTAGGGAAAAAAGGAAAGAGAATACTTAGTGAGGTATAAAAATTCACAACATGAAGATGAATGGATTGTAGAAAGCAAAATACCTGATTCCCAAAAGTTTCTCAGAAGATTCAGACATGAGAGAAGACCAATTGTTCAATGAAAAGTTTGAATTGTGTGCTTTACATACTTAGAAAAGTATAAATAGAGAGGTTGGACAGTGGATTATACCCCCCCAAATAACTTGGGGGTATACTACAAAAGAAAAATTGTGGTACAATTTCTTTTTGGTGGTAGGGAATGTGAGCCTGTGAGGTATGTATAACATACCCATAAGGCCACAAATAACTTTATACACAGTTAAATTTGTCTTCAACAGACTTCTTAATTAAATTTAAAATAAAAAATAACAAAAAATAAGTATACCTTTTTTTTGGATAAACAAAGTTATAAATATTATGTCATTTTTGGATTCTACACCAAAAATAACCTAGGGTACATCCATAAGGTGTTATACCCAAAAACACTTATTTCTTATGTTATTAGAAGATTTAAGAATCTCACAGGACTAATGTAAATTTTTTAACATTTTTTTAAATTGTTAAATTTAAGCTTAAATAAGCTTAAATTTAAAGTTGCATAAGGTTTATGCAAACTTACCAAATTTTTAGTTAAAATTGAGGTGTGGTGTATATTTACTGAATTGGCTAGGTATTTGCCATACAGAATGTAAATCCTGTGTGAGCTCAATTTAAAAGGGTTTAAGGCCATAGTATGGGTTTAAATAAATAAAAGGGCAAAATCCATGCAGAAAGGTGGGACAAAGGAAAAAGACCAAATAGAGCTGGGGTACCCAACTTTTTGGATCTGCAAGGATTCAATTAAGGTTGTCCACCTGTATTGGAGGATTTTCAACCTTATTTAAACTTTAAGATTAGACTTTGATCCAACATCAAAGTTTAAACTGGTTTTATCCCAATTTAGACAGGAATTTCAAGCTGCCAAAGGGTAAATCCCAATATGCAGGCTTGAATTTAAGGTTTTAAGAACTGTCAAAGCTTAATTAAGCTTAAAGCTTTGAGGTTACAAGCATTAAGACCTTATCAAAACTTAAGGTTTAGCGTGTATTGCTATTTTACATGGAAAAATAGCAATAACTTCAAAAATTCATTAAAAATTCAATTCTCAATGGATTTGCTTGAACGTTTCACACAGCTTACAATTTAATATTATCTGTATATAAATTAAATTTTAAGTATCTTTTGTAAATAAACTTCCTGGGTATTTAGCCTGGAAGTTTACTATTTTAATTAAAGCTCAAAGAAAATTATAATTTCTTTAAAAATTAATTAAAAATTGATTTTAAGAGATTTCTGCTTTAAACTCTATTTTTAAGTCTTTCATGTGATGAACTTTAATATAAATAAGTTTATTTATATTAAAAACTTAAAATAATTAGTTTAAATGAGGATTAAAGTTACATGGAGTTAAGAATAACACTGATAACTTTAAATTGGAAGTGAAAAGAAGTTACCTTAAGTTAAGAACTTTATTTTTAAGCATGGTTTTTCAGTTTTGACCTGAGCACGCCCTCTATATTCATCATGAATCATGAGAGCTGCTCTGAAGACATAAAAAGATTCTTTTAATCACTGTTTTTGTCCATCATTCATTATCAATCCAATCATATTATAAATTTAAACAGGTAAAGTTTTATTAAATATAAAATCATATTATTAAAGTAATTCTTAAGTTATTTTATTCTTTATTAATTAAAACTAAAGAATTGAAATCATAGAATTTAAATTATTGTTGTAATCACCAATAATATATTTTATTATATAAAATTATCATCTTAAATATCTTTTAAAAATCCACAAATTCCTCTTAAAAACTATTTAATCTTAATTTTTATTATAAAAAGTTGTTTTATCTTTAAAATTATTGATTTTTGGCGTTTTTTTAACTTATAATTATTATTTAATATAATAACTGTTGTTGTTTGACTTGTTGTATTAAATAAATATTATAAGTCAGTTTTCTCTAAAATTCTATATCTTTTTTATCTAGTATTAGTTTTTTTATATACAAATTATTCTATAAGAATTATTTCTGCACAGTGTGTGTTTTAATTCTTTTATAAATAATATTTATATTATTTATAGGTGGTTAATATTCTTATTTTCAATGTGTAATTGTCTCATTAAGAGCTTTACACTTCTTATTGTTATAACTGTCAGTGACTATGACAATAATAGAATAATTATAATTTATTATAATTATTTTTTTTTACTATTACATTTTTATAATAATAATTAAATCTATTTTTTATATATAATTATTTTTAATAATTATATTTAAATTTGTGGTTGTAATATTTCATTATATTATATATTTCTAATGAGGACAGTCATAGTAGTCTTGATTTTGCTACTATTATCAAGAGTTTCATAGACAAACCTTAAATTGAGTCTGTGCCAAATTAATGAAACACTTATGTGTTTTGAAAATTTTTTAAGAACAATTAAAACTTCTAATAATGATAATTCCTTTTCCAATAAAATAAATTAACAATCTGCCTTTATTAAAGAATTAACAGACAAATTTTCTAAATTCAATATTAATTAAATAATTGAAACAAGAATTAAACAAGCCATAAATGTTATCAAGACAGATAATAAGAAAGTCCTTGATGACATTTCAAAGTCATTTACTGAACTAAAGACATATACCATTGCCTTTAAAAAGTGTTTTGATGCTTCACAAGAAGAAGTATCAAAATTATCAATGAAATTGAATAAAGTCACTGCTGATAATAAAAGACAGACAGAGTTATGGCAAGAACTGATACATAAAGAAGACATGTATAAAATTGAAGTAATAAACTTAATACAAGCCTTCCAACATGAATACAGGAATTCCCAAAGGTGTAGCAACAGTAAAATGAATAATATTGAACAAAGACTGAACACCTTACCAAGAATGTCTACACCTCTGAATCAAAATGACGGCACAAGGACTCCAAATCCACAAGTATTGGATCCTGATAACTCACAGTTAAAAAATGAATTATCCATTTCTTTTCATAACTTGGAACCATCAATTGGCCAAGCACTTTTGAAAGAAGTACCAAAACTTAAAGAATGGCCTTACTTCAGTGGTGAAGGAGAATATGGCCATATGGAATTCATTGGAGTAATTGAGATGATTAAAGAAGATTTTGAATTACCAGACAGATTGGTAACAGCAAGATTTAAAACCTTGTTTACCAGATCAGCTCACAGATGGTATATCAAATTAAGACAAGCACATGGACACCAAACTTGGACTTGGTGGAAAACCCAAATTATCAACAAATGGGCCAATGATGCTTGGAGATTTAAAGTGGAAACAGCCTTTTAATCTGCCAAATTTAATTCTGATAAAGACAAAGCTTTACCATGGTTTTGCCAACAAAAACACATACTAACAGCATTATACCCTGACATGTCAGAATTTATGATCCACAGAAAGATTCTGAGACAATGTGGAGGTGACTTAGAGCATTCTTTCAAAAGCAGGACTACTGAACAATCTTCAGCAGAGGATATTATCAATATATTGGAAGAAGTAACCACCAGAACCAAAATTAGTTCTAGTAGGGTGAATCTAAAAACAAGGTTTAATACACCTTGGAAAGATTCTGTGGAAAAAAACCCCAAAGAAAATTCTAATAATGTTAAGTATGAGTCTGCAGATACAGTCAGAAAGTGCCATATTTATGAAAGCACCACCCATCTAGCCAATAAATGTCCAAAAGGGGGGAAAATAAATGAAATTGATATTGAAAAGGAACCTTATGTTGAAAAAGATGATATAATTGAAGACAATTAAGATGATAAGTCATCAATATTCTCTTAATATTCAAAAGATATAGAAAATATCAATTCCACTTTTGAAATCATGGAATCCTATTCCCACTTGCCACAATTGAGCAATGGTCAACTTGATTCATAAAACGTTCAAGATGCACAACTTATGAAAACCAAACCAAACAGGGGGAAAGGTTATACAGCTGGTAACTCCTGTATAACAGAAGTGGTTATTGACAACAAGCCCACTAAGCTTTTGCTTGAACCAGGAGCCTTCTGCTCTTGTGTTGGTAAATCATTTCTTGAAACTTGTGTACCAAATGTTGAAGACCAATTGTTACCAATGTATGGAATGAAATTCAATAGTGCAAGTAATCCAATGAAAGCATTGGTAATTTTTGAGACTAATGTCATATTCCCACACATTCATGGGAATTTAATAATCACAGTTGAATTTGTTATTATGGAAAACTGTTCTAGTACCCACTTTATATTGAGAAATGACTATTTAATCATTTATGGGATAGATTTGCATAACAAAAAAACCAGATACTTTACTATTGGAGACAATAAGTGTCAGAAATTTGCCTTTTTACCATTTACAAGACAAATTACAGTAAAAAAAGTATCACCAATCAGCTTTGAACTGGACAAATTCAAATCTGAAAAGTTGAGGGAGGCTGAAATAAGCCTTCATCTGACTTATAAACAAGAAAATGAACTTTCTTCCCTTTTGTATGACCACAAAGGAGCATTTGCTTCAGACAAAGAACCTCTAGGAGAAATTATTGGTCATGAAGTTGATATCATTCTTAATATTGAGAGACCTTATCCACCACTCTTAAGAAGACCTGCATACCAAGCAAGTCCCAAGTCAAGAGAAGCTCTGGAAACTCATATCAAAGAGCTTCTAGACCTTGGTATAATACGAAGAGCTGGCCATAATGAAGAGGTAGAAATAACTACACCAGTCATAGTGGCATGGCATAATGGAAAATCCAGAATGGTTTGAGGCTTTAGAGCTCTGAACAATTACACTGTTCCAGATAGGTACCCAATACCAAAAATCCAAATTGCCCTTACTCAAATATCTCAAGCAGTGTATATAACCACTATGGATGCCCTTAAAGGATTCCATCAAAATGTGGTGACACCAAGAGCAAGAAAACATTTGAGAATTATTGTACATTGTGGAGTGTATGAAGATTTAAGAATTCCCTTTTGTATCAAAAAGGCTCCTTCACACTTCCAAAGAATGATGAATGAAATCTTCCCTGAAGAACTTTCAGAGGGATGGATAATCATTTACATTGATGATGTTATTGTCTGTTCCAAGAGTTGGGAAGAGCACATGTAAAGATTGTCCAGAGTTTTGACAAAAATTCAATCAGTGAACATGAAAATCTCTTTGAAGAAATGTCATTTTGGATTTAAAGAACTTAAAGCACTAGGACATGTTGTATCTGGTTTGTCCCTTGGAATTGACAAAAACAAAGTTGCAGCAGTATTTCTAAAACCCATGCCTCAGAAAAAAAAGAAAGTTCAGTCATTTTTAGGTTTTGCACGATATCACAGGCAACAAATTAAGGATTTTGCATCCATAGCAAGACCACTTTATCAATTGTGTGACAAAGACACAGTATTTGAAATGACTGTTGACAGTGTCAAAGCTTTTGAGTCTCTAAGAGATGCCTTGACCACTGCTCCACTCTTATTGATGCCAGCCTTAAAGTTACCTTTTCAATTGTATATTGATACATCAGGGGATGGGCTGGGTGCTGCACTTCACCAGGTTCAGATCATAAATGATAAACCTGTGGAAGGACCCATATGTTTCATATCCAGGAAAATCAAACCAACTGAAGCCAGATATGGAGCAAGTCAAATGGAATGTCTATTCCTTGTCTGGGCCTTGGAAAAATTGAACTACTTCTTAGAGGGATGTGTTTTGGAAGTGATAACAGATTGTACAGCTGTCAAATCACTTTTAAACATGAAAACACCTAACAGACATATGCTCAGATGGAAAATAGCCATACAAGAATACAGAGGCAATATTACCATTGTTCATAAAGATGGGAATATTAATAAAAATTCAGATGGACTAAGCAGATGGCCATTACCAAATGATATTGATACTCCTTCTTATGTGCCAGAAGAAGCTTCACCACAGATCCCAATAGAAGGAATAAGTGTTAAAGACTTGAACACCACCTTCTTTGAAGAAGTAAAAAACAGTTAAACTAAAGATAAGAATTGTAGCATCTTATGGCAATTACTTAACAAAGACTGTAAATACAACTCTCCTATACATGCCTTGGATGAAGTGTGGAAGAAATCTTATGATGAAGGAAGATTTCACCTACTGGATGGAATAGTTTACCACAGGACCAAGCACACATGTGTCATGAAAGTTGTGGACAGGTCATTAATAAATCTTGTACTAAAAGAATGCCATGATAGCCCCTTTTCAGGACATCTGTCTGAATACAGACAAAAGAAAAAGTAATGACCTGCGTATGGTGGCCAATGTGGCAGAAAGATGTTGCAGAGTATTGCAAAACCTGTGACAGATATCAAAAGGCAAATAGGTCCACTGGCAAGAGACTTGCAAATATGATCAAAATCCAAGAACCCAGCAGACCTTGGGAAATTGTCCATATGGATTGGGTAACTGGCCTACCACCAGGAGGTGACAGAAGGTATAATGCTTGCCCAGTGATTGCAGACAGATTCAGTAAAACTCCAATCTTTTTACCATGTCACAAAGATGATACAGCCATGGATACAGCTTTTCTGATATGGAATAGAGTAGTGTCATGGACTGGCATATTTACAAATATCATTAGTGACAGGGATCCCAAATTCACTTCAGCACTATGGACAAATCTTCACCAATTATTTGGCACTAAGCTGTCTTTCTCTACAGCCTACCACCCACAAACTGATGGTCTGGCTGAAAGGATGATCCAGACCTTAGAGGACACGGTAAGAAGGTTTTGTGCATATGGCCTTGAATTCAAAGATTGTGATGGATTTACCCATGGTTGGTGTACTCTGTTGCCAGCACTGGAATTAGCATATAAAACATCAATCCATGCCAGTACCAATCAGACTCCTGCTATTATAGAGAAAGAATAAAACCCCAGGTTACCCCAAGATTCCTTGAGGAAAGACTTGATTGAAATACATCTCACAGCTGCTAGCTTCAAAGGAATGCTAGACAAAGCTAGAAAGCATGCAGTAAGGTGCATGTAAGACTCTTTTGCATATGCTAAGGACAAATGGGATAAATCACATGCAACTCCAGATTTCAGGGTGGGGGATTTAGTTCTTTTATCCACCACTAACTTCAATAACATCAAAGGATGTAAAAAACTGAAAGACTCCTTTGCAGGACCATTTGTTATTAAGGCCCTCCATGGAGAAAATGCTGTTGAAGTAGAGTTATCTGAAGAACTTAGCAATAAGCAACCTACATTTCCAGTGAGATTGATAATGCAATATAAATCTAGTGATGCTGAAAAATTTCCCTTGATGAATAAAGTTCCCCAAGTTATACCTCCTATTGAGTCATCTGGTAGTAAGCAAATTACCAAAGTTCTCAAAGGAAGAAAGTTGAGCACCAACAAAGTAAGGGAATACCTTTTTAGGTTCGGTGACCCAACTTGTGAAGATGAATGGTTGCCAGAAGAAGACATACCTGAAGCTACTAAACTTCTCAGAAGGTTCAGGCACAGTAGAAAGAAAAATATTACAAATTAATATTCTTTTTTTAGGGGGAGGGAATGTGAGCCTTAAAGGTATTTTCATATACCCAAAAGACCACAACTGATAAATTAAGATACAAATATAAATAAAGTAAATTTATTTATATTATAAAAATAAAAATTGAAAACTAAATACAAATTTATATTTAAAAATAAAATTACAATAAAATTCAAAATTATGAAAATATATTTTTACTTGTAAAAATTAAGTAAAAATGAATTTTTAATAAAAATTATGAAATTAAAATATTTTTGGTAAAACGTTATGTAAAATTTATTATAAATTTTTATCTGATAAATAAACATAAAGAAATTATCACACCATTGGAGTCCTCATAAAAAATAAAAGGGGGTCACTTCTGGATGAAATTTCTGTAACTCAACTCTAAATAAGCTTAAATTAAGTTTTTAGTATTTTTTGTACAAAGGTATGAGCAACCTCAAAACCTTACTTTAATTCACAACACAAGTGGTGTTAACCATAAATGTTTGTGTTAAAAGTGAGGTGTTGTGTTTAATTAAGAACCTATGAGGAATTGAAGTATTTTCAATTGAAATGTCAAAATGTGCGCGTGTATTACATAAGTGAACTTTAATTTACATATGAGGTATAAATTATTACAGATGTGTAATTAAAAACTCAATTGAATTACATATGTAACTTATAGTTGTATTACGTGATGAGTAATTAAAGAAAAAATAAATTGGAAAGATTAATTCTGGGGGGGAAAAGACACTCTAGCTCTAAGGGGAAGCTAGACCCCCAAAATCCTTGCTTACTGGGGTGGGATGTAAACCATGCAAAAGTTCATTACTTTTTGGATGGAATTGAGTCACGGGGTCTGTGACTCAATTGATGATGAGGTTTTGATACCAACCAGGGTAGTTTTAACTTCTTCCAAGAGGGTAAAACTACCCTTAAGTTAAAACAATGTTAGTAAAAATAGCTTCAACTGGTTTCTACGCCTCTTAAACACAATCTGACGTGTTTTGAAGGCTCTAGACCAGGAATTGCTATAGTAATGGCTGATCTAAGGGTGTAAAATGGCTAAAAATAGCAAAAAATGGCTTAAACCAACCCTTTTTTGGTCTAAACCAGGGTTCAATGATACCATAATTGGCTGTTCTGTTGTCAGACTGTTTTCCACGAGTGACAAGAGTAAATTTTACTTTTGAAGTAAGAAAACTGATGGCGATAAAAGAATGTCTTCTTTGCCCCACTTTTCTCTTCATGTTAGAATCTTTTCCTTTTATAATTAGTTTTAACACTGTTAAACCAATCAATAAAAGATTCCAACCACCCTTTTTTAACCATTTTGAACCTTTTAACTACGTGAAAAATTCATTATAATAATTGTTTGTAACTCTTATAATCATTTTTACCCCTGAACCACCCTAAAACTGAATTAAAGCATCTTTCATCACTGTTAGCTTTGTCACTTTGTTTCCCAATTCACTCGGTCACTTTTGGGTGTGTTTTCTGTTTAAATACATTCTTAAAGACTTTGTTCTTTACTTAATTGCTTTCATTTCTTTGTCAAATTAATTCCAATTGAAATTGCGCTTGAAGAAATTTCTTTTGTAGCCATAAATATCTCTTGTAGAGTATTTTTGGATAAATCTTTATTGTTGGTAAAACAATAAATTTTCATTATATTATTGTTTACTACTTAAAAAGTTAAAAATGATATGATCGGCATGTTTTCTCTTTAAAAATACTATTTCTTACTATTTTTAAATAATTTTACCTTATACAAATTTTGAGGGCAGGAGAAGTCCTTGATATTTTATCAATGTTTCATATCCACACCTTACAGATAATATGCCATAACCATGACTATGAGGTGTCAAACTGATGAAGAAGCTTGTTTTTACTCAAATAACTCATGGTTTATTAAATACTGGGGTCCCATACAGGTTCTGTACAGCATTCTACACATCATACACATCAGAATAAAGCTGTTTGGTCCCCAGATGAAAACTTTCCCCCTGTATTAGTGAAACCTGCCCAGATGTGGTTTCAAAACCACATCTGACACCAATACAGGTTATACAAGCCTTGTGAAAACCACAAGCCATTTCTAGGAAGTGAAAAATCTTCACTTCCTCTACATGGAAAGGTCTAGAAGCCTTTTCACCCCATTTTAGGATAAAAAGGGGCCTTTTCACAGCCAGAAAAGGTTTCCTCATCCTGCTCTTGAATTCCTACATAGTAAAAGTGTCAAAAACAGTTATACTCTTGGAAATAATCAGGTTATACTTTAAATTTAAGTATTGTAGCTCTTATTATAGTAATCCTACTGGTAAGACTCCACCCAGGGTTTTCAACAGTGCTCACCACCATTATTTATCAATAGTAAAACCCTTTTATCTCAATAATAAAACTTCATTATATTTTAATATCCTTATTTTTGATATTTATAAACATGTCACAGTCATATTTAAGTTGTAATTAGCCTATTTACTGCTTCATCATGGACTCAGCCTGACATTTTGGGGGCCTGGCAATGCTTTTTTGATCTTTTGGACCTTAAAAGTGAGTATTTTACTTTTATATATTTATTTCTGACATTTTGTTTTATCCTTTTAGGCATAAAAATCATTAAATATATATATAAGACATATCCTATAATATATATATATATATATATATATATATATATTGGTATATGTCTTATACCAACTAGTTTTAGAGTTATTAATAATAATAATACATGGTTAATAACCATCATGTGAGCCTTAGAGGTAATTTCATATACCCAAAAGACCACAAATACAAAATTAACATATTAATATAAATAAAATAAATTTATTTATATTATTGAAATAAAAATCAAAATATGAATATAAAATTATATTCAAAAATAAAAAAATTAATTATAATTTAAAAATAAAATTACATCAAATTTTGAAATTATAAAATTACATTTATACTTGAAAAAATTAAGTAAAAATGAAATTTTAACAAAATTGTGAAAAAATAAATAAATTTGGAAAAAAGTTAAATAAAATTTATTATAACTTTTTATCCAATAAATAAACATATAAAATTTATTTCACCATTGGATTCCTCATAAAAAATCAGGTGGGGTCACCTCTGAGTGAAATTCTTGTAACTCAACTCTAAATAAGCTTAAATTAAGTTTCTAGTATTTTCAATACAAAAGTTGAAAATCCTCAAAACTTTAATTTAATTCACACCACATGTGGTGTTAACCATCATTTTTTGTGTTAAAATTAAGGTGTTGTGTTTAGTTTAGAAGTTATGAGGAATTGAAGTATTTTCAATTGAATTCAATTGAAATGTCAAAATGTGCGTGTGTATTACATAAGTGAACTTTGATTTAAATATGAGGTGTCAATTATTACTGTATTGTACTGTACAATTGAATTGAATTACATATTTAAAGTATAAGTATAATACATGATGAGGAATTAAAGGAAAAATAAATTGGAAAGATTAAATTTGGGGGGGAAAAGGAACTCCAGCTCTAAGGGGGAGCTAGACCCCCAAAATCCTTGCTGACAGGCGTGGGATGTCAAAATTCATGCAAAAGTTCATCACTTTTGGCCTGGAATTGAGTTACAGGGTCTCTGGACTCAATTGATGATGAGGTTTTGATACCAACTGGGGTAGTTTTAGCTGTTGCCAAGAGGGTAAAACTACCCTTAAGATAAAACAATCATAATAAAAACAGTTTTAACTGGTTTCTACGCCTCTGACACACATTCTGACGTGTTTTGAAGGTTCTAGGCCTGGTATTGCTATAGTAATGGCTGATTTAAGGGTCTAAAATGGCTAAAAATGGCTAAAAATGGCTTAAACCAGCCCTTTTTTGGTCTAAACCAGGGTTCAATGATGCCATAATTGGCTTTTCTGTTGTCAGACTGTTTTTCACGACTGACAAGAGTAAAATTTACTTTTGGAGTAAGAGAATTGATGGCTATAAAAGAATGTCTTCTTTGCCCCACTTTTCTCTTCATGTTAGAATCTTTTCCTTTTATTAATTAGTTTAAAACTGTTAAACCAATCAATCAAAGATTCCAACCACCACTTGTAAATCATTTTAATCCTTTTAACCACGTGAAAAAATCATTATAATCATTGTTTGTAACTCTTATAATCATTTTTACCCCTGAACCACCCCAAAAGTGAATTAAAGCATCTTTCATCACTGTAAACTTTGTCACTTTGTTTCCAAATTCACTCTGGTCACTTTTGGGCGTGTTTTCTCTTTAATATTCTTTTTAAAGACTTTGTTCTTTAATTAATTGCTTGCAGTTCTTTGCTCAATTAATTCCAATTGAAATTGCTCTTGAAGAAATTTCTTTTGTAGCCTTAAAATATCTCTTGTAGAGTATTTTTTGGGATAAATCTTTATTGTTGGTAAAACAATAAATTTTTATATTATTGTTTTATACTAATAAAGTTATAAACAATAAAATTGGCGTGTTTTTCTCTTAAAAATAATATTTCATACTATTTTTAACAGAATTTTACCTTATACAAATTTTGAGGACAGGAAAAGTACTTGATTTTTAATCAAAGTTTCATATCCACACCTTACATTTGGGGGCCCAGCCGTGATATTTTACCTGTGACATATTTTTTTTACTCTTTTTAAATCTTTTTTCTTATATTGAAAAATTTAAAAACACATAAAAAATACTTATAATTCAAAAAACCCATAAAAAATAATTTTTTTCATATTATAAGTGAGGCTTAAATTTTCATTTCTTTTTTTGAAATATCCTTTTTTTACTTAATTAATTGGCTTTTTCATTAATTTTAGTGTCTGACAACGTGGTAAGACAAGAAAACATTGAAACAGCCTCAACAGTAACCAGCATTATCCCTGCCAGTACTGTTAATTCTGATCATAATAGCACTATTATTGTGACTCAAAATAACCAGCCTGAACCAATATCTTCTGAATTAATTAACTTGGACATAAGTAATACCCTTCAGAAATCTAAGAATTTGGCCAATAGTAAGTTTTTGACGTAAAAATACTATTTTAAACCTTTTTTAACCATAATTATGCCTTCAACCAGGTCAGGAGCCAGCTACAACCCCTCAAGCAGCTCCCAAAAAGGTAATAGACGTGATTATGGCAGAAGCCAACCAGGTACAGAAGGAAAAGGGTCAGTTGATGACTTCCAAACAACTAAATTGGGTCATTCTGAAGCTGATAATACTATTTTACCTTCAAAAAGAGCTGACACCGCCACAACAAGCCTCTGTGGACATATACAAAGCCAGCCACAGTGCATACAACAATGCACTTCAATTCAAGGAGTACCAGATCCTTACAGACCTGTGGAAGAATTGCATGAATTCTTACCTGACAGTAAGAAAATTCTTGGGCCATCCCAACACTTGCAAATTGCTCAATGGATGGCATCCATTGATGGAGAAGAAAAACATGATGCTTTTGACACTAGAATGGAGGAAAAACAACCCTCCACCAGCCAAACCAGTGCCAAAAACAGCCCCAGTGGCCAGCAGCAGCAATTCCAATGTGAAAAAGCAGCCACAAACTCCAAAAAAGGGCAAAGGGAAGGCACCAGCCCCAAAACCTTACAGCCAGGGCTACAGAATCCCAAAGATTCAGCAGGATGCCATGGAAAATGTATTTCAGATGGCCAGAACCATGATGGAATTACAGAAGAAGGAGGAAGCCAGATTAAGGTTCCAGAAATGATTTCTGACATATTTGATTCCATCCCAGAGTTGTATAATGCTATAAATGACGTGAAAAAACATCTTTCTGATAAAAATGAAACCATTTGTAACAACATTAAAACAAACAACCTGAGTCTGTGCCAAATTAATGAAACACTTATGTGTTTTGAAAAAGTTTTAAGAACAATTAAAAATTCCAATAATGATAATTCTTCTAACAATAAAATAAATGAACAATCTGCCATTATTAAAGAATTAACAGATAAATATTCTAAATTCAATATTGATGACATAATTGAAACAAGAATTAAACAAGCCATAAATATTATCAAGACAGATAACAAGAAAGTCCTTGATGACATTTCAAATTCATTTACTGAGGTAAAGACATATACCATTGCCTTGAAAAAGTGTTTTGATGCTTCACAAGAAGAAGTATCAAAATTATCAATGAAATTGAATCAAGTCACTGCTGATAATACAAGACAGACAGAGTTATGGCAAGAACTTACACATAAAGAAGACATGTATAAAATTGAAGTAATAAATTTAATACAAAGCTTCCAACATGAATACAGAAATTCCCAAAGGTGTAGCAACAGTAAAATGAATGACATTGAACAAATACTGAACACCTTACCAAGAATGTCTACACCTCTAAATCAAAATGAGGGCACAAGAATTTCAAATCCACAAGTATTGGATCCTGATAATTCACAATTAAAAAATGAATTATCCACTTCTTTTCATAACTTGGAACCATCAATGGGCCAAGCACTCTTGAAAGAAGTGCCAAAACTTAAAGAATGGCCCCACTTCAGTGGTGAAGGAGAGTATGACCATATGGAATTCATTAGAGGTATTGACATGATCAAAGAGGATTTTGAATTACCAGACAGATTGGTAACAGCCAGGTTTAACACCTTGTTTACCAGATCAGCTCACAGATGGTACATCAAAATAAGACAAGCACATGGACACCAGAGTTGGACTTGGTGGAAAACCCAAATCATCAACGAATGGGCAAATGATGCTTGGAGGTTTAAAGTTGAAACAGCCTTTGAATCTGCCAAATTTAATGCTGATAAAGACAAAGCTTTACCATGGTTTTGCCAACAGAAAGACAGATTAACAGCATTATATCCTGACATGTCAGAATTTATGATCCATAGAAAAATTCTGAGACAATGTGGGGGTGACTTAGAGCATGCTGTCAAAAGCAGGACTACTGAACAATCTTCAGCAGAGGATATCATCAATATACTAGAAGAAGTAACCACCAGAACCAAAATTGGTTCTAGTAGGGTGACTCTTAAAACAAGGTTTAATACACCTTGGAAAGATTCTGTGGACAAAAACCCCAAAGAAAATTCTAGTAATATTAAATATAAATCTGCAGATACAGTCAGAAAATGCCATATTTGCCAAAGCACCACCCATTTAGCCAATACATGTCCAAAAAGGGGGAAAATCAATGAAATTGACATTGAAAAGGGACCAGATGTTGAAAAAGAAGACATAATTGAAGACAATTCAGATGATAAGTCATCCATATTTTCTGAATCTTCAAAAGATATAGAAAATATCAATGCCACTTTTGACATCATGGAATCTTATTCCCACTTACCACAATTGAGCAATGGTCAAGTTGATTTATCAAAAGATCAAGATGCACAACTTATGAAGACAAAACCAAACAGAGGAAAAGGTTATACAGCTGGTAACTCCTGTATAACAGAAGTGGTGATTGACAACAAGCCCACTAAACTTTTGCTTGACCCAGGAGCCTTCTGCTCTTGTGTTGGAAAATCTTTTCTTAAGACTTGTGTGCCAAATTTTGAAGACCAATTGTTACCAATTGATGGTATAAAATTCAACAGTGCAAGTAACCCAATGAAAGCATTGGGAATCTTTGAGACCAATGTCATATTCCCACACATAAATGGGAATTTAAGGATCACAGTTGAATTTGTTGTTATGGAAAATTGCTCTAGTACCCATTTTATATTGGGAAATGACTATTTAATCATGTATGGGATAGATTTACATAATAACAAAGACAGATACTTTACAATTGGGGACAATAAGCGCAAGAAATTTGCCTTTTTACCATTTAAAAGACAAATTACAGTAAACAAAGTATCACCAGTCAACTTAGAGTTAGAGAAATTCAAGTCTGAACAGTTAAATGAGGCTGAAATAAGCCTTCATCTGACTGATAAACAAGAAAATGAACTTTCTTCCCTTTTGTATGACCACAGAGGAGCATTTTCTACAGACAAAGAACCTCTGGGAGCAATTATTGGTCATGAAGTTGACATCATTCTTAACATTGAGAGACCTTATCCACCACTCTTAAGAAGACCTGCTTATCCAGCAAGTCCAAAATCAAGAGAAGCTCTAGAAATTCATATCAAAGAACTTCTAGACCTTGGTGTAATAAGAAAAGTAGGCCACAATGAGGAAGTAGAAATAACCACACCAGTTATAGTGGCATGGCATAATGGAAAATCCAGAATGGTTGGGGACTTTAGAGCTCTGAACACTTACACTGTCCCAGACAGATACCCAATACCAAAAATCCAAATTGCCCTTACTCAAATATCTCAAGCAGTGTATATAACCACTACGGATGCCCTTAAAGGATTCCATCAAAATGTGGTAACACCAAGAGCAAGAAAATACTTGAGAATTATTGTTCATTGTGGAGTGTATGAATACTTAAGGATGCCATTTGGTATCCAAAATGCACCTTCACACTTCCAAAGAATGATGAATGAAATCTTCCCTGAAGAACTCTCAGAGGGATGGTTAATCATTTACATTGATGACATTATTATCTGTTCAAAGACTTGGGAGGAGCACATGTACAGATTATCAAGAGTTTTGACAAAAATCCAATCAGTAAACATGAAAATCTCCTTGAAGAAATGTCATTTTGGATTTAAAGAACTTAAAGCACTAGGACATGTTGTATCTGGTTTGTCCCTTGGAATTGACAAAAACAAAGTTGCAGCAGTATTATTAAAGCCCATGCCTCAGAATAAAAAGGAAATTCAGTCATTCTTAGGTTTTGCAGGATATTACAGGCAACACATTAAAGATTTTGCATCCATAGCAAGACCACTTTATAAGTTGTGTGACAAAGACACAGTGTTTGAGATGACTGTTGACAGAGTCAAAGCTTTTGAGTCTCTAAGAGAAGCATTGACCACTGCTCCACTCTTACTGATGCCAGACTTTAAATTGCCTTTCAAACTGTATATTGATGCATCAGGGGATGGACTGGGTGCTGCACTTCACCAAGTTCAGATCATAAATGATAAGCCTGTAGAAGGACCCATATGTTTCATATCCAGGCAAATCAAACCAACTGAAGCCAGATATGGAGCAAGTCAAATGGAATGTCTATGCCTTGTCTGGGCCTTGGAGAAATTGAACTACTTCTTAGAAGGATGTGTTTTTGAAGTAATAACAGATTGTACAGCTGTCAAATCACTTTTGAACATGAAAACACCCAACAGACACATGCTCAGATGGCAAATAGCCATACAAGAATACAGAGGAAATATGACTATTGTTCATAAGGATGGGAATATTCATAAGAATGCAGATGGACTAAGCAGATGGCCATTACCAAATAATATTGATAATCCTGCTTATGTGCCAGAAGAATCTTCACCACAAATTCCAATAGAAGGAATAAGTGTTACAGAATTGAACACCACCTTCTTTGAAGAAGTCAGAAGCAGCTATACTCAAGATAAGAATTGTAGCATCTTATGCCAATTACTTAACAAAGACTATAAAGACAACTCTCTAATACATGCCTTGGATGAAGTATGGAGAAAATCTTATGATGAAGGAAGATTTCACCTACTGGATGGTATAATTTACCACAGAACCAAGCACACATGTGTCATGACAGTTGTAGACAGGTCATTAATCAATCTTGTACTGAAAGAATGCCATGATAGTCCCTTTTCAGGACATCTGTCTGAAGACAGAACAAAAGAGAAAGTAAAGACCTGCATATGGTGGCCAATGTGGCAGAAAGATGTTGCAGAGTATTGAAAAACCTGTGACAGATGCCAAAAGGCAAATAAATCCACTGGCAAAAGACTTGGAAATATGATAAGAATCCAAGAAACAAACAGACCTTGGGAAATTGTCCATATGGATTGGGTAACTGGCCTACCACCAGGAGGTGACAGGAGCTATAATGCTTGCCTAGTAATTGTGGACAGATTCAGTAAAACTCCAATCTTTTTACCATGTCACAAAGATGATACAGCCATGGATACAGCTCTTCTGATATGGAATAGAGTAGTGTCATGGACTGGGATATTTACAAATATCATCAGTGATAGAGATCCCAAATTCACTTCAGCACTATGGACAAATCTTCACCAATTATTTGGCACTAAACTGTCTTTCTCTACAGCCTACCACCCACAAACTGATGGCCTGGCTGAAAGGATGATCCAAACCTTAGAGGACATGGTGAGAAGATTTTGTGCATATGGCCTTGAATTCAAAGATTGTGATGGATTTACCCATGATTGGTGTACTCTGTTGCCAGCACTGGAATTAGCATATAAAACATCAATCCATGCCAGCACCAATCAGACTCCTGCTATTCTAGAAAAAGGATGGAACCCCAGGTTACCCCAAGATTCCTTGAGGAAAGACTTAATTGAAATACATCCCACAGCTGCTAGCTTCAAAGGAATGCTAGACAAAGCTAGAAAGCATGCAGTGAGATGCATGGAGGACTCTTTTGCATATGCTAAAGATAAATGGGATAAATCACATGCAACTCCAGATTTCAAAGTGGGGGACCTACTTCTTGTATCCACCACTAACTTCAATAACATCAAAGGATGTAAAAAGTTGAAAGACTCCTTTGCAGGACCTTTTGTGATTAAGGCCCTCCATGGAGAAAATGCTGTTGAAGTAGAGTTATCTGAAGAACTTAGCAATAAGCACCCTACATTTCCAGTGAGCTTGATAAAGCCATATAAATCTAGTGATGCTGAGAAATTTCCCTTGAGGAATAAGATTCCCCAAGTTATACCTCCTATTGAGACATCTGGTACTAAGAAAATTACCTAAGTTCTTAAAGAAAGGAAATTCAGAACCAAGAAGGTAAGGGAATACTTTGTTAGGTACAGTGACCCAACTTGTGAAGATGAATGGTTAGAAGAAAAAGATATACCAGAAGCTACCAAACTCCTCAGAAGATTCAGACACACTAGAAACACCAATATTACAAAGTAATATTCTTTTTTAGGGGGAGGGAATGTGAGCCTTAGAGGTAATTTCATATACCCAAAAGACCACAAATACAAAATTAACATATTAATATAAATAAAATAAATTTATTTATATTATTAAAATAAAAATCAAAATATGAATATAAAATTATATTCAAAAATAAAAAAATTAATTATAATTTAAAAATAAAATTACATCAAATTTTGAAATTATAAAATTACATTTATACTTGAAAAAATTAAGTAAAAATGAAATTTTAACAAAATTGTGAAAAAATAAATAAATTTGGAAAAAAGTTAAATAAAATTTATTATAACTTTTTATCCAATAAATAAACATATAAAATATATTTCACCATTGGATTCCTCATAAAAAATCAGGTGGGCGCACCTCTGAGTGAAATTCTTGTAACTCAACTCTAAATAAGCTTAAATTAAGTTTCTAGTATTTTCAATACAAAAGTTGAAAATCCTCAAAACCTTAATTTAATTCACACCACATGTGGTGTTAACCATCAATTTTTGTGTTAAAATTGAGGTGTTGTGTTTAGTTTAGAAGTTATGAGGAATTGAAGTATTTTCAATTGAATTCAATTGAAATGTCAAAATGTGCGCGTATATTACATAAGTGAACTTTGATTTACATATGAGGTGTCAATTATTACTGTATTGTACTGTACAATTGTATTGAATTACATATGTAAAGTATAAGTATAATACATGATGAGGAATTAAAGGAAAAATGAATTGGAAAGATTAAATTTGGGGGGGAAAAGGAACTCCAGCTCTAAGGGGGAGCTAGACCCCCAAAATCCTTGCTGACAGGCGTGGGATGTCAAAATTCACGCAAAGGTTCATCACTTTTGGCCTGGAATTGAGTTACAGGGTCTGTGGACTCAATTGATGATGAGGTTTTGATACCAACTGGGGTAGTTTTAGCTGTTGCCAAGAGGGTAAAACTACCCTTAAGATAAAACAATCATAATAAAAACAGTTTTAACTGGTTTCTACGCCTCTGACACACATTCTGACGTGTTTTGAAGGCTCTAGGCCTGGTATTGCTATAGTAATGGCTGATTTAAGGGTCTAAAATGGCTAAAAATGGCTAAAAATGGCTTAAACCAGCCCTTTTTTGGTCTAAACCAGGGTTCAATGATGCCATAATTGGCTTTTCTGTTGTCAGACTGTTTTTCACGACTGACAAGAGTAAAATTTACTTTTGGAGTAAGAGAATTGATGGCTATAAAAGAATGTCTTCTTTGCCCCACTTTTCTCTTCATGTTAGAATCTTTTCCTTTTATTAATTAGTTTAAAACTGTTAAACCAATCAATCAAAGATTCCAACCACCACTTTTAAATCATTTTAATCCTTTTAACCACGTGAAAAAATCATTATAGTCATTGTTTGTAACTCTTATAATCATTTTTACCCCTGAACCACCCCAAAAGTGAATTAAAGCATCTTTCATCACTGTAAACCTTGTCACTTTGTTTCCAAATTCACTCTGGTCACTTTTGGGCGTGTTTTCTCTTTAATATTCTTTTTAAAGACTTTGTTCTTTAATTAATTGCTTGCAGTTCTTTGCTCAATTAATTCCAATTGAAATTGCTCTTGAAGAAATTTCTTTTGTAGCCTTAAAATATCTCTTGTAGAGTATTTTTTGGGATAAATCTTTATTGTTGGTAAAACAATGAATTTTTATATTATTGTTTTATACTAATAAAGTTATAAACAATAAAATTGGCGTGTTTTTCTCTTAAAAATAATATTTCATACTATTTTTAACAGAATTTTACCTTATACAAATTTTGAGGACAGGAAAAGTACTTGATTTTTAATCAAAGTTTCATATCCACACCTTACACATCATAAGCTTATTTTTGGCGTGTCTTACATATACAAACACATTACAGCCATTAATACAGTCCAACGTTTTAATTAAACAATGACACCTCTTACTGTAAAACCAACAGTTGGGGTGTGGTGAGGTGTATTGTGAATTCAATTACCCTCTTATACAGCCACTTTTTTACAGATTTTACTTGCTAACTACAAGTGAATCTGTGAGATACTGGTATACAAACAGTATACCAGGCATCTTTAAGCTGCAATTTTGATGTGAAATTGTTAATTCAATTACACTGTCATTATAAAGGGCATATTGTAGTGACATACAAGCCCAGAGGCCATTCTTAGACATGCAAACAGCATTTTAAGAAGTCTTAACTGACAATAAGCACTCTTTTCCTGTTTGATTCAGTGGAAGAAAACTACATCCCACTGATGAAATGGAAGATATTTCCATTTTTAAAATGAATGATCAACTTTAAATTCTAGAAGATCATGTCTTAGAAATAGTTGAAAATACGAATCAGTTTGCTACACATTTAGCAAAAAGTGACAGTGAAAGTCAGAAGTTAAAGAATGAAGTTATTTCAAATGTAGAACAAATTCATAAGAATTATGTACCACATATTCCAAGAAATTCTACACCTTTGACTGAAGAAAAGCTTTCTGTCAAAGGAAGTTTGACCCCATTCTTAGGAGAAAATGTTATCTCTGAAAAAGATATTCCCAAATTGGAAGAATGGCCAACATTCTATGGTGAAGGAGAATATAACCATATTGAGTTCATCATTACTATTGATATGTTGCAAGAAGACTTTCATATACCTGATGAAATTATAGTGGGAATATTACACTCTCTGTTTACCAGAATGGCAAAGAAATGGTATTACAAGATGAGAATGGATCATGGGAAGCATGATTGGTCTTGGTGGAAGTCTGAAGTGATTACCAAATGGGCCAAAATTTGTTGGAGGTTTAAAATGGAAAATGCTTTTGAAAATGCCATTTTTAACTCAGAGAAAAATAAGCCACTTACTTGGCTCTTCAAGAAAAAAGACAGATTATCTGCTTTACACCCAGGTATGTTTGACACTATGATTAATATGAAAATATTAAGGAAGTGTGGAGGAGAACTGGAACATGATATCAAAAGCAGATGTGTGGAACCCTGTTCAACAGAGGAATACATTAATGCAATGGAAGATATGATTCCCAGGACAAGAATTGGTAAAACTTGGACTAATATCCATATAGAATCCAAGATAGTTTGAAAGATTTCCTGGGAGGACAGAAGACCAGAAAAACCTGTCTTGAAGGGTCATAAATGTGGAAGTACTTCACATTTAGCCAACACTTGCACCAAAAAGACAAAAATCAACAAAGTTCAAGTTATTGAAGAAGTTCATTGTACTGAAGAGAAAGAAGAATCTGATCAAGATTCTGCAATCTCTGAGGACACACCAGTGGAGGACTATCCCATTGAAAACATTACAGATTTCTTTGAAGTCACAGAAGTCCACACGTACTTACCACAATACAGTGAGGATTGCTACAACCTGATCAATATCCAGGATGCCAGTATGTGTAAAACCAAACCTACTAGAGGAAAAGGTTATACTGCTGGAGCATCTTGTATCACATCAGTTTTGATGAATGATATTGAAGCCAAAGTAAATTTAGATACAGGGGCATTTTGCACTTGTGTGGGCAAAGATTATTTCCAGGTTATACTTATTGAATGGAGAAACCATCTATTACCAATAGAAGGTGTGAAATTTAGTAGTGCCAGTAACAATATTTACCCCTTGGGTATATTAGACACTAATCTTGTATTTCCACACCCAGCAGGAAGCATAAGAGTCAAAACTGAGATTGTGGTGATGGACAATTGCACATCTCAGAATATCATTTTTGGAAATGATTAATTGAATATTTATGGTATTGACATCAATAACCATAAAGACAGATATTTCACAATTGGAGAGAACAAAAGAAAGAAATTTGCTTTTTCCAATATGCCAAAAACAAATATCAATAGTCTCTTCAAAAATGATACTTATAAGGAGGAATTTGTGTCTAATCAACTTGTTGAAGCACAAATTAATCCATCATTGTCACCAAAGATAAGGAATGAAATTATTAATGTGTTATACACATACAATAATGCATTTGCCTCTGATAATGAACCATTAGGTGCTATAAGGGGACATGAAGTTGATATTACTCTTAATATTGACAGACCATAACCTCCAGTACTTAGAAGACCAGCTTAGCCAGCCAGTCCCAGAGCTAGAGGGCCTTGGAGAAACATATCCAAGAGTTAATCCAACTTGGTGTACTGAGGGAAGTAGGCCATAATGAGGAAGTTGAAGTGAAAACACCTGTTATTATTTCCTGGCATAATGATAAGTCAAGAATGGTTGGAGCTCTCTGTAAGGTTTGGATATGAAACTTTGATTAAAAATCAAATACTTTTCCTGTCCTCAAAATTTTTAT
The DNA here is from genome assembly GCA_023105745.1 of Austropuccinia psidii. Classification (NCBI taxonomy): domain Eukaryota; kingdom Fungi; phylum Basidiomycota; class Pucciniomycetes; order Pucciniales; family Sphaerophragmiaceae; genus Austropuccinia; species Austropuccinia psidii. The sequence continues at coordinate 19,006,795 of JALGQZ010000003.1, read as the reverse complement.
AAGGTAAAATTCAATTAAAAATAGTAAGAAATATTATTTTTAAGAGAAAAAAAACCAAAATTATTGTTTATAACTTTATTAGTATAAAACAATAATATTATAAAGATTTATTGTTTTACCAACAATAAAAGTTTATCCAAAAATACTCTTCAAGAGATATTTGAGGCTACAAAAGAAATTTCTTCAAGAGAAATTTCAATTGGAATTAATTGAGCAAAGAACTGCAAGCAATTAGTTAAAGAACAAATTATTTAAAAAGAATATTAAAGAGAAAACACACCCAAAAGTGACCAGAGTGAATTTGGAAACAAAGTGACAAAGCTTACAGTGATGAAAGATGCTTTAATTCACTTTTGGGGCAGTTCAGGGGTAAAAATGATTATAAAAGTTACAAACAATGATTATAATGATTTTTTCACGCGGTTAAAAGGTTTAAAATTATTTAAAAACGGTGGCTGGAATCTTTTATTGATTGTTTTAACAATGTCTAAACTAATTATAAAAGGAAAAGATTCTAACATGAAGAGAAAAGTGGGGCAAAGAAGACATTCTTTTATAGCCATCAATTCTCTTACTCCAAAAGTAAAATTTACTCATGTCAGTCGTGAAAAACAGTCTGAAGACAGAAAAGCCAATTATGGCATCATTGAACCCTGATTCAGACCAAAAAAGGGCTGCTTTAAGCCATTTTTAGCCATTTTAGACCCTTAAATCAGCCATTACTATAGCAATACCTCGTCTAGAGTCTTCAAAACACGTCAGAATGTGTGTAAGAGACGTAGAAACCATTTAAAGCTGTTTTTACTATGATTGTTTTATATTAAGGGTAGCTTTACCCTCTTGGAAACAGCTAAAACTACCCCAGTTGGTATCAAAACCTCATCATCAATTGAGTCCACAGACCCTGTAACTCACTTCCAGGCCAAAAGTGATGAACCTTTGCATGAATTTTGACACCACACGCCTGTAAGCAAGGATTTTGGGGGTCTAGCTCCCCCTTAGAGCTGGAGTTCCTTTCCCCCCCCCCGAATTTAATCTTTCCAATTTATTTTTCCTTTGATTCCTCATCATGTATTATACTTATAATTTACATATGTAATTCAATTGAGTTGTACAGTTCAATACAGTGATAATTGATACCTCATATGTAAATCAAAGTTCACTTATGTAATAAACGCACACATTTTGACATTTCAATTGAATTCAATTGAAAATACTTCAATTCCTCATAACTTCTAAACTAAACACAACACCTCAATTTTAACACAAAATTTGATGGCTAGCACCACATGTGGTGTAAATCAAATTAAAGTTTTCAGGACTTTCAATTTTTGTATTTAAAATACTAAAAACTTAATTTAAGCTTATTTAGAGTTGAGTTACACAAATTTCACTCAGAGGTGACCCCACCTGATTTTTTATGAGGAATCCAATGGTGAAATAATTTTTATATGTTTATTTATTGGATAAAAAGGTATAATAACTTTTATTTAACTTTTTTCCAAATTCATTTATTTTTTTACAATTTTGTGAAAAATTCATGTTTACTTAATTTTTTCAAGTATAAATGTAATTTTCTAATTTCAAAATTTAATGTAATTTTATTTTGAAATTGTAATTAATTTTTTGATTTTGAATATGATTTTATATTTATATTTTGATTTATATTTTATCAATATAAATAAATTTATGTTATTTATATTTTTCTATGTTAAATTTGTATTTGTGGTCTTTTGGGTATATGAAATTACCTCTAACGCTCAAATTCCCCACCCTAAAAAAGAATATTACTTTGTAATATTGGTATTTCTAGTGTGTCTGAATCTCCTGAGGAGTTTGGTAGCTTCTGGTATATCTTTTTCTTCTAACCATTCATCTTCACAACTTGGGTCACTGTTCCTAACAAGGTATTCCCTTACTTTCTTGGTTCTTAATTTCCTTTCTTCAAGAACTTTGGTTATTTTCTTAGTACCAGATGTCTCAATAGGAGGTATAACTTGGGGAATCTTATTCCTCAAGGAAAATTTCTCAGCGTCACTAGACTTATATGGCTTTATCAAGCTCACTGGAAATGTAGCATTCTTATTGCTAAGTTCTTCAGATAAATATACTTAAACAGCATTTTCTGCATGGAGGGCCTTAATAACAAAAGGTTCTGCAAAGGAGTCTTTCAGCTTTTTACATCATTTGATTTTATTGAAGTTAGTGGTGGATACAAGAAGTAGGTCCCCCACTTTGAATTTTGGAGTTGCATGTCATTTATCCCATTTGTCCTTAGCATATGCAAAAGAGTCCTCCATGCACCTTACTGCATGCTTTCTAGCTTTTTCTAGCATTCCTTTGAAGCTAGCAGCTGTGGTATGTATTTCAATTAAATCTTTCCACAAGGAATCTTGGGGTAACTTGGGGTTCCATCCTTTTTCTAGAATAGCAGGAGTCTGATTGGTACTGGCATGGATTGATGTTTTATATGCTAATTCCAGTGCTGAAAACAGAGTGCACCAATCATGGATAAATCCATCACAATCTTTGAATTCAAGGCCATATGCACAAAATCTTCTCACCATGTCCTCTAAGGTTTGGATCATCCTTTCAGCCAGGCCATCAGTTTGTGGGTGGTAGGCTGTAGAGAAAGACAATTTAGTGCCAAATAATTGGTGAAGATTTGTCCATAGTGCTGAAGTGAATTTGGGATCCCTATCACTAATGATATTTTTAAATATCCCAGTCCATGATACTACTCTATTCCATATCAGAAGAGCTGTATCCATGGCTGTATCATCCTTGTGACATGGTAAAAAGATTGGAGTTTTACTGAATCTTTCCACAATTACTAGGAAAGCATTATAACCTCTGACACCTCCTGGTGGTAGGCCAGTTACCCAATCCATATGGACAATTTCCCAAGGTCTGCTTGGTTCTTGGATTTTTATCATATTTCCAAGTCTCTTGCCAGTGGATTTATTTGCCTTTTGGCATCTGTCACAGGTTTTGCAATACTCTGCAACATCTTTCTGCCACATTGGCCACCATATGCAGGTCTTTACTTTCTCTTTTGTTCTGTCTTCAGACAGATGTCCTGAAAAGGGGCTATCATGGCATTCTTTCAGTACACGATTGATTAATGACCTGTCCACAACTGTCATGACACATGTGTGCTTGGTCCTGTGGTATATTATACCATCCAGTAGGTGAAATCTTCCTTCATCATAAGATTTTTTCCATATTTCATCCAAGGCATGAATTAGAGAGTTGTCTTTACAGTCTTTGTTAAGTAATTGCCATAAGATGCTACAATTCCTATCTTGAGTGTAACTATTTCTTACTTCTTCAAAGAAGGTGGTGTTCAAGTCTGTAACACTTATTCCTTCTATTGGGATTTGTGGTGAAGCTTCTTCTGGAACATAAGCAGGATTATCAATATTATTTGGTAATGGCCATCTGCTCAGTCTATCTGCATTTTTATGAATATTCCAATCTTTATGAACAATAGTCATATTGCCCCTGTATTCTTGTATGGCTAATTGCCATCTGAGCATATGCCTGTTGGGTGTTTTCATGTTTAAAAGTGATTTGACAGCTGTACAATCTGTTATCACCTCAAAAACACATCCCTCTAAGAAGTGCTTCAATTTCTCCAAGGCCCAGACAAGGCATAGAAATTTCATTTGACTTGCTCCATATCTGGCTTCAGTTGGTTTGATTTTCCTGGATATGAAACATATGGGTCCTTCCACAGGTTTCTAATTTATGATCTGAACCTGGTGAACTGCAGCACCCAGCCCATCCCCTGATGTATCAATATACAATTTAAAAGTAACTTAAAGGCTGGCATCATTATGAGTGGAGAAGTGGTCAAGTCTTCTCTTAGAGACTCAAAAGCTTTGACTCTGTCAACAGTCATTTGAAATACTGTGTCTTTGTCACACAGTTTATAAAGTGGTCTTTCTATGGATGCAAAATCTTTAATGTGTTGCCTGTAATATCCTGCAAAACCTAAGAATGACTGAATTTCTTTCTTGTTCTGAGGCATGGGCTTTAGCAATACTGCTGCAGCTTTGTTTTTCTCAATTCCAAGGGACAAACCAGATACAACATGTCCTAGTGCCTTAAGTTCTTTAAATGCAAAATGGCATTTCTTCAAGGAGATTTTCATGTTTACTGATTGAATTTTTGTCAAACCTCTGGACAATCTGTACATGTTTTCCTCCCAATTCTTCCAACAGACAATAATGTCATAAATTTAAATGATTAACCATCCCTCTGAGAGTTCTTCAGGGAAGATTTCATTCATCATTCTTTGGAAGTGTGAAGGTGCATTTTGGATACCAAAGGGCATACTCAAGTATTCATAAACTCCACAATGAACAATAATTCTCAAGTATTTTCTTGCTCTTGGTGTCACCACATTTTGGCGGAATCCTTTAAGGGCATCCATAGTGGTTATATACACTGCTTGAGATATTTGAGTAAGGGCAATTTGGATTTTTGGTATTGGGTATCTGTCTGAAACAGTGTGAGTGTTCAGAGCTCTAAAGTCCCCAACCATTCTGGATTTTCCATTATGCTACGCCACTATGACTGGTTTAGTTATTTCTACTTCTTCATTGTGGCCTACTTATCTTATTACACCAAGGTCCAGAAGTTCTTTGATATGAATTTCTAGAGCTTCTCTTGATTTTGGACTTGCTGGATATGAAGGTCTTCTTAAGATTGGTGGATAAGGTCTCTCAATGTTAAGAATGATGTCAACTTCATGACCAATAATTGCTCCTAGATGTTCTTTGTCTGAAGCAAATGCTTCTCTGTGGTCATACAAAAGGGAAGAAAGTTCATTTTCTCGTCTATCAGTCAGATGAAGCCTTATTTCAGCCTCATTTAACTGTTCATATGTCTTTGTTGTTATGCAAATCTATCCCATACATGATTAAATAGTCATTTCCAAATATAAAGTAGGTACTAGAGCAATTTTCCATAACAAAAAATTCAACTGTGATTCCTAAATTTTCATTTATGTGTGGGAATATGACATTGGTTTCAAAAATTCCTAATGCTTTCATTGGATTACTTGCACCGTTGAATTTTATACCATCAATTGGTAACAATTAGTCTTCAAAATTTGGTACACAAGTCTCAAGAAAAGACTTTCCAACACAAGAGCAGAAGGCTCCTGGGTCAAGCAAACATTTGATGGGCTTGTTGTTGATCACCACTCCTGTTATACAAGAGTGACCAGCTGTATAAACTTTTCCCCTGTTTGGTTTTGTTTTCATGAGTTGTGCATCTTGAACTTTTGATAAGTCAAGTTGACCATTGCTTAATTGTGGCAAGTGGGAATAAGATTCCATGATGTCAAAAGTGGCATTGATATTTTCTATATCTTTTGAAGATTCAGAAAATATTGATGACTTATCATCTGCATTGTCTTCAATTATGTCATCTTTTTCAACATCAGGTTCCTTTTCAATATCAATTTCATTAATTTTTCCCTTCTTTGGACATGTATTAGCTAAATGGGTGGTGCTTTGGCAAATATGGCACTTTCTGACTGTATCTGCAGATTTATACTTAATATTATTAGAATTTTCTTTGGGGTTTTTGTCCACAGAATCTTTCCAAGGTGTATTAAAACTTGTTTTGAGATTCATCCTACCAGAACCAATTTTGGTTCTGGTGGTTACTTCTTCTAATATATTGATAATATCCTCTGCTGGAGATTGTTCAGTAGTCCTGCTTTTTATAGCATGCTCTAAGTCACCTCCACATTGTCTCAGAATTTTTCTGTGGATCATAAATTCTGACATGTCAGGATATAATGCTGTTAATCTGTCTTTTTGTTGGCAAAACCATGGTAAAGCTTTGTATTTATCAGCAGTAAATTTGGCAGATTCAAAGGCTGTTTCAACTTCAAACCTCCAAGCATCATTTGCCCATTTGTTGATGATTTGGGTTTTCCACCAAGTCCAACTCTGGTGTCCATGTGCTTGTCTTATTTTGATGTACCATCTGTGAGCTTATTTGGTAAACAAGGTGTTAAATCTGGCTGTTACCAATCTTTCTGGTAATTCAAAATCTTCTTTGATCATGTCAATGCCTCTAATGAAATCCATATGGTCATACTCTCCTTCACCACTGAAGTGAGGCCATTCTTTAAGTTTTGGAACTTCTTTCAAGAGTGCTTGGCCCATTGATGGTTGCAAGTTATGAAAAGAAGTAGAAAATTCATTTTTTAACTGTGAATTTTCAATATCCAATACTTGTGGATTGCGAATTCTTGCATCTTCATTTTGATTCAGAGGTGTAGACATTCTTGGTAAAGTGTTTAGCAGTTGTTCAATATCATTCATTTTACTGTTGTTACACCTTTGTGAATTTCTTAATTCATGTTGCAAGTTTTGTATAGAGCTTATGACATTCTTTTTATGATCATCCTCTTTATATGTTAGCTCATTGCATAATTCTGTTTGCTTAGTATGATCAGATATAACTTCATTAAACTTTTTTGTTAATTTTGATATTTCATCTCTTGAGGTATCAAAATGCTTTTTCAGGGAAACTATATTTGTCTTTACTTCAGCAAATGATTTTGAAATATCATAAAGAGATTTCTTATTATCTTCTTTGATAGTGCTTATGGCTTGTTTTATTCTTGTTTCAATTATGTCATCAATATTGAATTTAGAATATTTGTCTGTTAATTCTTTAATAATGGCAGATTGTTTATTTATCTTAATGTGAAAAGAATTATCATTACTGGAAGTTTGGATTGTTCTTAAAACTCTTTCAAAGCATTTAAGTGTATCATTTATTTGGCCCAGACTCAAGTTATTTGTCTTAAGATTGTCACAAATTGATGTATTTTTATCAGAAAGATGACTTTTTACATCAGAAATAGCTTTATACAACTCTGGAATACAATTAAAAGTATCAGAAATTATTTTTGATATTTTAATCTGGCTTCCTCCTTCTTTTGTAATTCCATCATGGTTCTGGCCATCTGAAATACATTTTCCATGGCATCCTGTTGAATCTTTGGAATTCTGTAGCCCTGGCTGTAAGGTTTTGGGGCTGGTGCCTTCCCTTTGCCCTTGTTTGTAGTTTGTGGCTGCTTTTTCACGCTGCAATTGCTGCTGCTCGCCACTGGGGCTGTTTTTGGCACTGGTTTGGGGGGTGGAGGGTTGTTTTTCCTCCATTCTAGTGTCAAAAGCATCATGTTTTTCTTCTCCATCAATGGATGCCATCCATTGAGCAATTTGCAAGTATTGGGATGGCCCAGGAATTTTCTCACTGTCAGGTAAGAATTCATGCAATTCTTCCACAGGTCTGCAAGAATCTGGTACTCCTTGAACTGGAGTGCATTGTTGTATGCACTGTGGCTGGCTTTGTATATGTCCACAGAGGCTTGTTGTGGCAGTGTCAGCTCTTTTTGAAGGTAAAATGGTATTATCAGCTTCAGAATGACCCATTTTGGTTGTTTGGAAGTCATCAACTGACCCTTTTCCTTCTGCACCTGATTGGCTTCTTCCATAATCACGTCTATTACCTTTCTGGGATCTGCTTGAGGGGTTATAGCTGGCTCCTGACCTGGTTGAAGGCATAATTATGGTTAAAAAGGCTTAAAATAGTAATTTTACATCAAAAAACTTACTATTGGCCAAATCTTTGGCTTTCTGAAGAGTATTACCTATCTCCAAGTTGACTAATTCAGAAGAAATTGGCTCTGGCTCAATATTCTGAGTCACAATAATAGTACTATTATGATTAGAATTAACAGTACTGGCAGGAATAATGCTGGTTACTGTTGAGGCTGTTTCAATGTTTTCTTGTGTTACCATGTTGTCAGACACTAAAATCAATGAAAAAACCAATTAATTAAGTAAAAAAAGGATATTTCAAAAAAGAAATTAAAATATAAGCCTCACTTATGATATTAAAAAAATTATTTTTTATTGATTTTTTGAATTATAAGTATTTTTTATATGTTTTTGAATTTTTCAATATAAGAAAAAAGATTTAAAAATAGTAGAAAAATTTGTCACAGGTAAAATATCACGGCTGGGCCCCCAAATATAAGGTTTGGTTATTAAACTTTGATTAAAAATCAAGTACTTTTCCTGTCCTCAAAATTTGTATAAGGTAAAATTCAATTAAAAATAGTAAGAAATATTATTTTTAAGAGAAAACACGCCAAAATTATTGTTTATAACTTTATTAGTATAAAACAATAATATTATAAAGATTTATTGTTTTACTAACAATGAAAATTTATCCAAAAATACTCTACAAGAGATATTTAAGGCTACAAAAGAAATTTCTTCAAGAGCAATTTCAATTGAAATTAATTGAGAAAAGAACTGCAAGCAATTAATTAAAGAACAAAGTCTTTAAAAATCATATTAAAGAGAAAACACGCCCAAAAGTGACCAGAGTGAATTTGGAAACAAAGTGACAAGGTTTACAGTGATGAAAGATGCTTTAATTCACTTTTGGGGTGGTTCAGGGGTAAAAATGATTATAAAAGTTACAAAAAATGCTTATAATGATTTTTTCACGTGGTTAAAAGGTTTAAAATGATTTAAAAAGGGTGGTTGGAATCTTTTATTGATTGGTTTAACAATGTTTAAACTAATTATAAAAGGAAAAGATTTCAACATGAAGAGAAAAGTGGGGCAAAGAAGACATTCTTTTATAGCCATCAATTCTCTTACTCAAAAAATAAAATTTACTCTTGTAAGTCGTGAAAAACAGTCTGACAACAGAAACGCCAATTATGGCATCATTGAACCCTGGTTTAGACCAAAAAGGGGCTGGTTTAAGCCATTTTTAGCCATTTTAGACCCTTAAATCAGGCGTTACTATAGAAATACCTGGTCTAGAGTATTCAAAACACGTCAGAATGTGTGTAAGAGACTTAGAAACCAGTTAAATCTGTTTTTACTATGATTGTTTTATCTTAAGGGTAGTTTTACCCTCTTGGAAACAGCTAAAGCTACCCCAGTTGGTGTCAAAATCTCATCATCAATTGAGTCCACAGACCCTGTAACTCAATTCCAGGCCAAAAGTGATGAACCTTTGCATGAATTTTGACACCACACACCTGTCAGAAAGGATTTTGGGGGTCTATCTCCCCCTTAGAGCTGGAGTTCCTTTTCCTGCCCAAATTTAATATTTCCTTTAATTCCTCATCATGTATTATACTTATAATTTAAATATGTAATTAAATTGAGTTGTACAGTTCAATACAGTAATAATTGATACCTCATATGTAAATCAAAGTTCAATTATGTAATACACGCGCATATTTTGACATTTCAATTGAATTCAATTGAAAATACTTCAGTTCCTCATAACTTCTAAACTAAACACAACACCTCAATTTTAACACAAAATTTGATGGTTAACACCACATGTGGTGTGAATTAAATTAAAGTTTTGAGGATTTTCAATTTTTTTATTGAAAATACTAAAAACTTAATTTAAGCTTATTTAGAGTTGAGTTACACAAATTTCACTCCAAGGTGAACCCACCTGATTGTTTATGAGGAATCCAATGGTGAAATAATTTTTATATGTTTATTTATTGGATAAAAAGTTGTAATAATTTTTATATAACTTTTTTCCAAATTTATTTTATTTTTTATATGATTTTGTTAAAAATTCATTTTTACTTAATTTTTTCAAGAATAAGTGTAATTTTATCATTTCAAAATTTAATGTAATTTTATTTTTAAATGATAATTAAAATTTTATTTTTGAATATAATTTTATATTTATATTTTGATTTTTATTTTAATAATATAAATAAATTTATTTTGTTTATATTTATATGTTAATTCTGTATTTGTGGTCTTTTGGGTATATGAAATTACCTCTAAGGCTCACACTTTCAGAGGATTGAATACCTACACAGTTCCAGATAGGTATCCAATCCCTAGAATTCAAGAAACCTTGACTCAATTGTCTAAAGCCAAGTGTATAACATCAATGGATGCATTGAAAGGCTACCATCAAAGTGTTTTGACGCCTAAAGCTAAGAAATTACTTAGAATTATCACTCACTGTGGTATTTATGAGTATCTTAGAATGGCATTTGGCAGTAAAAATGCTCCATTGCATTATCAAAGAATGATGAATACCATCTTTCCTACAGAATTGTCTGGAGGATAGCTTATCATTTATATTGATGATATTATCATATTTTCTGATTCATGGTCTTTACACCTTGAAAGACTTGCAAGAGTACTTCACAAAGTTGCAGACGTGAATATGAAAATTTCACTCAAGAAATGCAATTTTGGTTTTGAAGAACTTAAAGCATTAGGACATGTTGTTTCTGGTTTAAGCTTGGGTATTGACAAAAAAAAGTAGCAGCAGTGTTACTTAAGCCAATACCCCAGAATAAAAAAGAAATGACGTCTTTTCTTGGATTTGACAGTTATTATAGGCAACACTTGAAAGACTTTGCAATTCTAGCCAAGTCACTATATAGAATCTGTGATCAACAGACTGTATCTGAGATGACACAGGAGAGAATTAAAGCTTATGAGAAGATAAAGAAAGCTCTTACAGAAGAACCTTTACTCCTCATTACTGACTGGAATACTCCTTTTAAGTTGTACATTCATGCATGTGGAGATGGATTAGGGGCATCAAGTCCAAATTATTGATGAAAAACTTATAGAAGGACCAGTTTGTTATATCTCAAGACAAATCAAACCAACAGAGGCCAGATATGGTGCAAGCCAAATGGAGTGCTTATGTTTGGTATGGGCACTTGAGAAATTACATTATTATCTTTATGGCAGTTTTTTTGAAGTGATAACTGACTCTAATGCCATTAAATCACTTCTTAACATGTAAACTCCCAGCAGACATATGTTGAGATGGCAAATAGCCATTCAAGAATATAGAGGAAACATGGCTATAGTTCACAAAGCAGGAAAAATTCACAAGAATGCTGATGGACTTGGCAGGTGGGCATTAGCCAACACTTCTGAGAACCCAGCTTATGTACCTTTGGAAGCTGAACCACAGATTCCAATTGAAGGGATTAACATAACTGATATTGGGACTGAATTCTTTGAAGAGGTCAGAGAATCTTATAAGCAAGACAAGAATTGCCATATCTTGACTTCTTTATGAGATAAAGACTGCAAAGATACATGTTTAGTCAATGCACTGGATGAAGTTTGGAAAAATTCCTATTCTGAAGGAAGAGTTCACCTGTTTGATGGGATCATTTACCACAGAACAAAATATTCTTGTGTAATGACATTATGCAGCAGATTGCTTATCAATACCATTCTTCATGAATGCAATAATAGCATCTACTCTGGACACCTTTCAGAGGACAGAACACTTGAAAAGGTGAAAAACTGTGCATGGTGGCCATCTTGGAGAAAGAAAACCATTGAATATTGCCATACCTGTGACAGATGTCAGAAAGCAGGCAGGAGTACAGGCAAAAAATTTGGACTTATGATCCATATTCAAGAACCAAAATCCCCTTTGGAAGTTCTTCACATGGATTTGGTCACAGCACTTCCTCCAAGTGCCACAAAGGTTATAATGCTTGTTTAGTCATTGTAGACAAATATAGCAAAACTCCCATATTCTTACCATGTCATAAAGATGACACTGCTATGGATACAGCTCTTCTTCTATGGAGTAGAGTTATTTCTCATACAGGATTATTTAAGAATATCATAAGTGACAGAGATCCCAAATTCACATCTGCACTTTGGACCAATCTTCATAGATTATTTGGGACTAAGTTATCATTCTCTACAGCATATCACCCTCAAACAGATGGGCTAGCAGAGAGGATGATTCAAGCTTCAGAAGACATGATCAGGAGACTTTTTGCTTATGGGTTAGAGATCAAAGACTCAGATGGCTTTACCCATGACTGGTGGAGTTTGATACCTGCATTAGAATTGGCATATAAGACATCAGTCCATTCTTCCACAGGACAAACTCGTGCTATGTTAGAAAAAGGATGGAATCCAAGACTCCCAGCAGACACACTGAGGAAAGACTTAATTGATATTCATCCTACAGCTTCCATATTCAAGATAATTGTTGATAAAGTAAAGCATCATGCAAAAAAAAGTATTACTAATGCTTTTGATTATGCAAAACAGAAGTGGGACAAGAGTCATAAAGCACCAGACTTCAAAGTAGGGGACTTAGTTCTAGTTTCAACCTTGAATTTTAATAATATCAAAGGCCCAAAGAAACTTAAAGATTCTTATTTAGGACCTTTTGTTATTGTTGCCTTACATGGAACCAATGCAGTTCAAGTGAAATTGAGTGGTGAATTGGAACATAAACACCCCACTTTTCCAGTCAGCTTGATAAAGCCCTATCAGCCATCTGATAAAGAATTGTTTCCTTTAAGGAACCCAACTCCTTTAACTGTACCACCGGTGGATCAGAATGAACACAAAAGGATAATGAAAGTCATTAAAGAAAGGAGACTTAGGGGTAAAAATCAGAGAGAATATCTTGTCAGATATAGAAATCCAGTAGATGAAACTGAATGGCTGGCAGAATAAGAAATACCTGACTCAGATAAACTCTTGAGATCATTTAGACATGAAAGAAGGCCACAAGCCTGAATATGTCTATAAATGTGCTTTAAATTACTTGATCTGAGTGATGTAAAGAGGTTGTACAGTAGGCATTAACCCCCTTTGGGGCTTTTCTTCTTCATACCATTGATAAAATTGCAGTACAATTTTATTTTTTGGTGGGAGGAAATGTGAGCCTTGAGGTATATTTTACATACCCAAATAGGCCATAATTATCTTAAGAATAAATTCTGAATTATGCATAACTCATAAGTCATGCATATATCCAAAATTCATCATTTTTGATTGCAGAAAATATGAATAACTTTTTATTGAGTACGTAAATCCATAGATTTAAGGCCAGATTTGGATTCTACACAGAAATTCACCTAGGGTAGCTCCATAGAGTGAATAAGCTCAAATTAACTCTTTGAGGTGGTAATATGGAAAATACTTCAATATCACATCATCAATACCACATAAAAGATCCGTGAAAAGATTTGTTTTTCTTAATTTCATGCCAAAATAATTGGAATGTGAGAAATCCCATGTTACATATACACTAAGAATAGTGTTATGCATGTTTTGAGCACTTAATATCATGGTATTCTTATATGGACCTTTGGTACACCCATAGTGGATATCTCACTTGAAGCTTAAATTTCTATTTTGACGTGAAAAATAAGCAAGGCGGACAAAAGACATCAAAGAGAGCCAGGGTACCCAACTTCTCAGGCCTCAGAGGCATGGACAGCTCCAAAGGTTGGATCCATGGCTGATCTTGGACTAATTGGTAAACTAAAACCTTTTGGAAACTTGGTTACCATGTTACAACTACAGTAAATCTTAAGAAAATAGCAAATAACTCGCTATTTTGATGTGCCAAGGAGGTAAGGAGCTACTTAGACTCCTGTAACCAGGTCAATTCTAAATGATTTTCCATGGATAAACCCCAAAAGAGTAATTAAAACCCTTTTTGGACTTGTATCCATTGATTTACCTCATAGAAACCAGTTAAATACTGATATTTGCAATTCTACATAGAAATGAGGTAAAAACTTCAAAAATTCATTAAAAATAAAATTCTTAATGAATCTCTCTGAAGCTTTCAGGACCAATGGAGAGCTGTATCATCTATGGTACAACTAAAAAGAATTATGGTTTTACTAGTAAGATTAAAGGTTTTACTTACAGTCCATTTTTGACTATTCTACATGAAACACTGAATCTTCAAAAATCCACAGTAGTTACAACCTGTGATGGAATTTCCAATAACATTGATAAATTTGAGAAATCAATGATTATTTTGGAATAAAAGAAGATTTACAGATGTTACTCCTTTTATTCTTAACCATATTGGGGTTGGTAGTCACGTAAAAGCATCAATTAAGTAATTATGATAATCTTATGTGACAACAGATGATGCAATCAATAATCCAAAAAGGTTTGTTGTTTTCTCACTAACTGGCTTTACAGTTTGCTCCATGGCACGCCTCTGTGAGCTTTTTTTGACTTAAAAGAGGCCTCCTCTTGCTGTTTTTTCCAAATCAAATCCTCTTATTATCCATTTATATCATTGTTACTAACAAGTAAGTATTAGTTAAACTATTCTTAAGTGTTTTAATTCTTTCAGAATCAAACAGAAAGACGTGAGATAATAGAATCCAACTATATATTGTTGTAATCCTTCTATGAATCATTTTGATCCCTTAAATCCACAATTCTACGTCAAATTTCTCTCCTTATATCTTTCAATAAGTTCTTTGGAGTATAAGTGAGTCATTTATCTTTAATTCTTAATGTTTTTCTCTAAGATTAGTTTTATTCAAGAATTATCTTTATAATTATTCTTGTAAAAGATAATTATATATTAAAATAATTTTATTATTCTAATAAAAGGAGGTTTTATTATTAAATTCTTGTAATTGATTCTTGTAGACAATTTCTGCTCACTGTCAAAATCACTAGTAGTGTTTAAAAATTGAAATAAATAATTCTTTAATTATTAAACTGGGGTTATAATAATATTTTATTATTATATTTCATAAGAACAGACATAGTACTGTTGATTATTAGTAATATTATCATTGGCTTCATAGTCTAATCTTACACTTTCTTATCCTTTGAGCCCTCTGCAGTGAGTCCCAGTTTACAGAGTGAAATGCCCTCTTCACTGAGAAGAGCCCCTGTGATACTGCAGGAGGAGACAGGAGTTACAATGAAGTCCTAGTACTTGTTGACTGTGAACCTTTGAGATATGACCACATACCCAAAAAGGTCACGAGAAATATTTAAAATAATTATACATTAAAAATAATTACTTTAAAACTACCAAAATGGCATAAATAGGCATGAATCTTTGTTTAACTTAAAAACCAATGAATAAACATGTGAAATAAATTATTCCATTGGATTCCCCATGGTAAAATACACATATACCACTTTTATGGCATATCTGTAAAGTCAATATTTAATGAGCTATAAGTAATAATACCTTATAAAAAACATAAATCCTTAATTATTTCAAATACCAATGAAACAACATGTGAAATAACTGGCACCATTGGAATCTCCAAATCCTTCCATACATAAAACAATCAAGAAACTAATCTCAAAGTCAATACTTAAGGAGTTAAGCTGAATATATGCACTTTTTTGGTCAAGTCATATATTCAAGGATTTTAGCTAATATCTTTTGAAATATGCATGATAGAGTGATGAACCAAAAATAAAGTCATCACGTATTTACTGTAGGAATACAGAAATGAACTCTATTTCACAAGCTATAAACAAGGCTAAAACCTGTAAGGGATTATTGATTAAAATCAATAGAGCTGTTGACCACTTTGTTGTGAAAGTGACCCAAGCTTAAAAATAAATAGACAGTCAGACTCTACTAGTTCATTCCTGAAGAATGATGTAATGCTTATTATGAAATGAAGGGTATAACCCCTTGAAATCATGGTTTGAAGTTTAAAATATTAAATTTCTACAGAAAAGATGAGTTAGAAGAAAAATCATCAAAAATAGATGTTTGATGATGTAATAAAATGCTCTTGGCAGCATAATAAAGTTATGCCAAGCTATTAAAAGTAACTCTCCAAATTGCTGTAGCATGTAAAACTTTAAAGTTATTAAGGATCAAACTTTGAGCTTAATTTGATCATTTATGATCACTCACTGTAACCTTAAATTAAGCTTAACAGTCATATGAGTGATACAATTGGTGAATACTGTTAGCTTATGATTAAAACTAATAAAATCCTCATATTTTGGGGTTCTGCCAAGCCTTGATGTCATCAAAACTTAGAGTTATAGTGATAACTGTAAATAATGGCATAATAATGAGATAAGATGGTTTGATCATGATGTAATCATCACCAAACCTTAAAATATTGATCAATTCCAGTGGATATGATCGGTTCACGTCTAATAGAAGCCTTTTGGACTCCAGGAGGAAGGAATTTAATATAAATAGAGCTCTTTTTACTATATTTCCCCCTCAGATGCTTACAAAACATTAAATCATTAAATAAAAAGGTAATTTCTTTATTCTTTAGATATAAAAACTTTTATATTATTAAAGACCAAAGGTAATCCTATAATAATCTTCATATTTGACGTGATTATTGCAATTATTTAATTGTTTTGTTTAAATTTCCCTTAAAAACCTCAATTCCACATAAAATCAAGAAAATTTGTAATTTCTCTTAAATTTTATTGTAACTACAATTTAAATAAGCTGTATTTACATTTCTAGACGTAAAATTATTCAAAATTATTATATTAAACATTAAAAGTAGGTTATTTCTCTTATTATAATAGTTTTTCTCTATTATTACTTTAATAACTCTATAATTAATATAAATAGTATTTATATTAATTTATAACTTTAATATTGGTAATATTATTGTTATTGATTGTTTTTTATTAATAAAAAACAACTTTTTACGCCTTTATTGTTTGTTTGTAAAAATAATAAAGTGCTTTTAAATTTATTAATTATCTTATATTAATATATTTATCTATTATCTTATTATATTTATTTAATAATATAATTATTTTACGCCATAATTATAATAATTATTTATTATTATAATTATTTTTATCTTATTTGTCGCATTTATAAGGACATTCATAGTACAATAAGTAAGATATTAGTAATTTTAACTTATTGTTTCATAGTCAAACCTTACCTTTGGGGGCCTGGCCGTGATATTTACTCTAAAAGACCTTTAAAAAGATTCTAATTGGGTTTATCCAATAATATATTATAATTATAATCATAGAATTATATGATAATTTTCTATTTATTGATTTTAAATACTATTGAGGCATTTGGAAAGCAATTGTACTGTCTTCCACGTGGTTTTTCACATCCTTAGACTTGCAAGAAATTTCTTTGAGTGACTCTAGTAATTGAAAAAGATATTTTATAAATTGAAAATAACTTTATATTATAAATTAATTTTATAAAAAAATCATACTCATTTTTTTTATTTTATTCTCTAAAAATGAAAATATAAAAAACAAAAAAAATTATAAATAGAAAACCAATAAAAAAAAGTTATTTTTTATTCATTTTAATTTCATTTTTTAGGATATAAAAGCAATTTTTACGTGGAAAATTGCCATATCTTACCAAAAATAACACTTTTTATAATGACTTATATTTATTTGTCTTTTTCAGGGTTTGAAGACAATCCAACAGAGGACAAAAAAACCACTGCTGAAAGATTGGTGGAAGAAGCTTGTCAAAGTTCTCCAACACGAATAATTACTAAGAAAAAGCAAGCTAAGAAATTAGACTTTCCAGGACCCACCATTCAGGACTCTGAAGGTGAGTACCTCATTTATAAATTGCCTTAAGAACAATTCCTGTTCTGAAATCCTCTTATTTCTTATTTTTCTTAAAATATGACTACCAGAAGAGGCTCCCAATACTCCATCCAATCAGATGGAGCTGGACTCAGAGGTAGAGTTAATTCCTCAAAAGGGAAAAGGAAGGGTAATATCCCCAGTGGAAGAGGATCCACACAAGGAAGTGCCTTATCCCAAAGGCAAGTCCCAGAAATGCCCATGATATCTGAACCAGAATTGGAACTAAGTATGAGTGACTCAAACAGGTACAAATCACATTCAGAGGGCTCAAAAAGACATTTACATGAGCCAGTACAAACAGTACTACACAGTGTACAAAGACAAGGACTGGGAAATGCTGCCCCAAATACACCAAGGAGTGATGAACTCCTGGCACATCCTGAAAAAGTTCCTCAAAGAGGAGGAAATAGTGAGATACTCCAATGGATGGAATCCACTATCATCCAAACCTCAAATCAAAAATATCAAGGAGTACCATTCCAAAAAGAAGGAGGAAACCAAGGAAGAAGCCCCAGTAGCTTCTACCAGCAAGCCCCAAGCCAACCCACTTCTCCAAGAAGGGAAGAAGAACAAGAAAATGAATTGGAGAAAACCATATTCCCCAATCTACAGGATTCCAAAAATCCAAAAGGATGCCATGGACAATGTATTCAACATGGCCAGAACCTTGATGTAATTCAAGGACAAGGAAGAACAAAGAATGAGACAACCTCATTTCCCAAAGAAATAACCTTGTCCAAAGATGTTGTAAATACTTGAACAGAAATTAAAAATAGTATATTACCTCTAAAAGAAATTAAAAATAATTTATTATCACTACAAGAAATAAACAATAACCTATCTTCTTGAACAAAAATTGTTGTACAAAATAAAAAAGAAATTGAAAACATTAAGTTTATTGTTGATAATAATAAACCAAAAATTTTAATTGATAACACTCAAAAAATTAATACAAGGACAACAAGAATTGTATAAATACATAAAAGATATCAAAGATAAAACTTTGACAATCAATTATGACGTGAGTATTGACAATCTTACAGAAAAATTAAACAAACCAAGTATTTCTGTAGAAAAATTTGAAGAAAAGACTTCATCACACCAAAAATTACTTTTGGACCATGTGGAAAAGAGTGATGAAGCAAGAATGCATCTGAAAGATGAAATTCAAAGTGAAATAAGGCTTATTACTGAAAAAATGGATAAAATTAATGAGGCTAACTAAAATATGCCAAAGTTACTAACCCCATTTTCCTACATAAGAAGCCCTGTTAAACCAAAAGAGGAATTAACAAATCCATTCATAACAGACTCAAGTCACCAAGACAATAGCTAAGTCTTAATGAAGGAAGCACCTCAATTAAAAGAATGGCCAACATTCACAGGAGAAGGTGAATATGACCACATGTCATTCATCAAGACAATTGACATGCTACAAGAAGATTATGCCATACCAGATGTATTAATTACTGCAAGATTACATTAATTGTTTGAAAAATCTGCAAAAAGATGGTATTATGGCATAAGACAAACAAATGGCAAAAATACCTGGTCTTGGTGGAAACAAGAAATAATCACTAAGTGGGCCAATCATGCCTGGAGGTACAAGATAGAGAATTCATTTGAAAATTCTTTCTTTGACCCAGACAAAGACAAACCTTCAACTTGGTTCTTAAAACAAGTTGAAATACTCAATGCATTGTACCCAGAAATGTCACAAAAAATGGTGCACATGAAAATACTTAAGAAATGTGGAGGAGAGCTAGAAAATGCCCTAAGAAGAAGGTGTATAGAACCATGCTCCACAGAAGAGTATATCAATGCACTGGAGGACATAGTGACAAGAACAAAAGTTTGTAGAACTTGGAAGAAATTGGACATTAAAAGTCCAAATAAGCCATTTATCAAAAAAGATAAATCAAAAGAAGCTTTCAAGCCCAATACATCCAACAATAATGAGCAAAGAAGATGCCATAAATGTGGAGGCATTTGACACTTAGCCAATAACTTCCTCAAAAGGGCAAAAGTTAATGAAATTGTTGAAACATAAAACCACAATGACAAAGAAGAGGAATCTGACTCTGAAAAGAAACAGAAGAGTCAGAAAGTTCTGAAAGTGATTAAATTAATATAATTAATGCACAAATTAATAATATTGATATAATTTATGAAGTATTAGATTTTAACTCAAACTTACCACAAGTTGGAACATCTTACACAAACCTGACAAATACACAAGATGCCAAAATGTACAGAACCAAACCTGCTAAAGGAATGGGATATACAGCAGGAAAATCAAGTATAAGTATTGTTGTGGTTGATGACCAAGAAGGAAAAGTGAACTTGGATACAGGAGCATATTGTACCTGTGTTGGTAAAAGTTATTGAAAACCATTGTCCCAGATTGGCAAGAAAAACTTATGCCAATACAAGGCGTCAAATTTAGTAGTGCAAGTGAGAACATGAAGCCCCTTGGAATAATTGATTTAACACTAATCTTTCCTCACCCCTCACAATGTGTCAGAATTAAAGTAGAGTTTGTAGTAATGGACAACTGTACTAGTAATCACTTCATACTTGGAAATGAATACTTCTCAATTTATGGTATAGATATCTCTAACCAAAAAGATAGATATTTTACCATAGGAGACACAAAAAGACAAAATTTTGGCTTCTTAAATAACAAAAAACAAATTACAGTTATTAAGAATGAAGAGAAAAGTCCAGAAAAGGAACTTTTTATATCTGAACAACTCAAAGAGGAAGAATTCAATCAAGAACTAACATAAAAAATGAAAGAAAAAGTGATTGACCTCTTATTTAAGTACAAAAATGCCTTTGCAACTGACAAAGAGCCACTAAGTGCCATAATTGGGCATGAGGTGGGTATAATTATTAATGTGGAAAGGCCTTACCAACCTTTACTAAGGAGACCTTCTTACCCAGCTATTCCAAGGGCTAGAGAAGCCTTGGAGGTACACATTAAAGAATTAATGGACCTTGGAGTATTAAGAAAAGTAGGACATGATGAACAGGTAGAGGTCACTACACCTGTCATTATAGCTTGGCATAATGGAAAATCAAGAATGGTAGGAGACTTCAGAGCCCTGAGCACCTATACCATTCCAGACAGATATCCAATACCCAGAATCCATGAGACATTGACACAATTGTCACAAGCTTAGTTAATTACAGCCATGGATTCCTTAAAGGGTTTTCATCAAAATGTCTTAACAGACAATGCCAAGAAACTACTAAGGATAATAGTCCACTGTGGGATTTTTGAATACTTAAGAATGCCATTTGGCATAAAAAATGCCCCTTCCCATTATCAAAGGATGATGAATACCATATATCCTGAAGAATTATCAGAAGGATGGTTAATTATCTATATTGATGATATCATAGTTTGCTCAGAAACTTGGGAAAGTCAGATTACAAGACTAGAAAGGGTACTACAAAAAATAGTGCAAGTGAATATGAAAATTTCCTTGAAAAAGTGTCATTTTGCATACAGTCAACTAAAAGCACTAGAACATGTTGTATCTGGACTTAGTCTAGGCATAGACAAGAATAAAGTAGCAGCAGTACAACTTAAGCCAATGCCTCAAACCAAAAAAGAAATGCAATCATTTCTAGGATTTGCTGGTTACTACAGACAGCATATAAAGTACTTTGCAAAAAGTGCCAAATCCTTGTATAAACTATATGATCAACAAACAGTCTATGAAATGACAGAAGAAAGAGTCAAGGCATATGAAGAATTGAAAAATTCCTTAAAAAATGCCCAATTTATTCTAATTCCAGATTGGAAACTACCCTTCAAACTGTACATTGATGCTTGTGGAGAAGGACTAGGTGCTGCACTACACCAGACACAGATTATCAATGATAAACCAGTGGAAGGACCAATTTGTTTTATTTCAAGACAGATAAAGCCAACAGAAGCAAGATATGGAGCAAGCCAAATGGAATGCCTCTGCTTAGCTTGGGCTTTAGAAAAATTACATTATTACTTGGATGGAAAAGTATTTGATGTGATTACAGATTGTAATGTTGTAGAATCTCTATTAAATATGAAAGCTCCAAATAGACACATGCTGAGATGGCAAATTGCTATTCAAGAATATAGAGGAAATATGACTATTGTTCATAACTCTGGTAATATTCATAAAAATGCAGATGGTCTTAGCAGATGAGCTCTAGAAAATACCCTTGACAATCCAGCATGGGTACCACAGGAAGAGCACCATATAGAAGGAATATGTGTCACAGACATTGGCACAGAATTTTTTAACCAAGTTAAAGAAAGCTACAAGATAGACAAGCATTGCCATATCTTAAGCCAACTTCTAATTAAAGACTGCAAAGATCCATCACTTTCATCAAAATTAGATTAAATATGGAAAAAGGCATCTGATGAAGGAAGATTCCACCTCCTTGATGGAATCCTGTACCATAGAACAAAACACACATGTGTTATGGCCTTAACAGATAAAACCCTGATAAACACTATTTTACATGAGTGCCATGACAGTGTTGCAGCTGGACATCTTTCAGAAGACAGAACACTAGAAAGGGTGAAAACCTGCTCTTGGTGGCCAAATTGGAAGGAAGATGTTGAAGAATACTGCCAAACCTGTGACAGATGTCAAAAAGCCAACAGAGCCACAGAAAAGAAATTTGGAATGATGATCAAAATCCAAGAACCAAAATCCCCTTGGGAAATAGTTCATATGGATTGGGTAACAGCATTACCTCCAGGAAGAGACAGAAGCTGTAATGCATTCCTAGTATTGGTTGACAGGTATACCAAAACTCCTATGTTCCTACCATGTCACAAAGATGACACAGCTATGGACACAGCCATAACGATATGGAATAAAGTCATTAGCCATACAGGCTTATTCCAAAATATTATAAGTGACAGAGACCCAAAATTCACTTCAGCATTATGGACAAATCTCCATAACTTGTTTGGGACAAAATTATCATTCTCAACAGCTTACCATGCTCAAACTGATGGTTTAGCAGAAATAATGATACAAACCTTGAGGACATGATCAGAAGATTCTGTGCTTATGGACTAGAACTCAAAGATTCTGATGGCTTTACCCATGATTGGTGTACACTAATACCAGCTCTTGAGCTGGAATATAAAACATCAATCCATTCTTCTACTGGAAAAACACCAGCAATGCTAGAAAAAGGTTGGAATACAAGACTTTCTTATGATACCCTCAAAAAGGACTTAGTGGATATACATCCAACAGAAAGCATTTTTAAGATAATTCTTGACAAAGCAAGACACCATGCAAACAGATGTATGCAAGATTCCTTCAAATATGCAAAAGAAAGATGGGATAAAAGTCATAAGCCACCTGACTTTAAAATAGGAGACTTGGTCCTAGTATCAACCCTTAATTTCAATAACATAAAAGGTCCAAAGAAATTGAAAGATTCCTTTGCAGGACCATTTATGATAAAAGCCCTTCATGGACCCAATGCTGTGCAATTGGAACTCACAGGTGAATTAATGAAAAAACACCCAACTTTCCCTGTAAGTCTGATAAAACCTTACACCTCAAGTGACAAGGAGTTATTTCCACTAAGAAATAAACCCCCACTTGAAATTCCCCCCTTGGAAGAAGGAGAAGAAAAGAAAATTGTAAAAGTCCTTAAAGAAATAAGGACAAGAAACAAAAAAGAAAGAGAATAACTTGTAAGGTATAGAAATTCAACTCAAGAAGATGAATGGCTACTTGAGAAAGATATAACAGATGCTGATAAACTACTAAGAAGGTTCAGACATGAAAGAAAACCTAAAGAATATAAAAGTTAAGCATTATTCAGCTTCAAAACTAACAAAGTCTATTGAAGAGGTAGGACAGTGGATGATACCCTAATTACACATATCAGATTGTGGTACAATCTTTTTTGGTGGTAGGGAATGTGAAACCTTTAGATATGACCACATACCCAAAAAGGTCACAAGAAATATCTAAAATAATTCTACATTAAAAATAATTACCTTAAAACTACAAAAATGCCATAAATAGGCACAAATCTTTGCTTAAATTAATGACCAATGAATAAACATGTGAAATAAATTTTACCATTGGATTCTCCATGGTAAAATACACATATACCATTTTTATGGCATATCTGTAAAGTCAATATTGAATGAGTTATAAGTAATAATACCTTATAAAAAACATAAATCTTTAATTATTTCAAATACCAATGAAACAAAATGTGACATAAATGGTACCATTGGAATCTCCATACGATTCCATACATACAAAAATTAAGAAGCTAATCTCCAAAGTCAATACTTAGGGAGTTAAGCTGAATATATGCACTTTTTTGGTCAACGCATATATTCAAGGATTTTAGCTAATATCTTTTTAAATATGCATGATAGAGTGATGAACCAAAAATAAAGTCATCACGTAATTACTTTAGGAATACATAAATGAAATTTACTTCACAAGTTATAAACAAGGTTAAAAACTGTAAGGTATTATTGATTAAAATCAATACAGCTGTTGACCACTTTGTTTTGAAAGTGGTCCAAACTTAAAAATAAGTAGACAGTCAGATTCTACTAGTTCATTTGTGAATAATTATGTAATTTGTATTATAAAATCAGGGTATAACCCCTTGAAATCATGGTTTGAAGTTTAAAAAATTAAATTTTGACAGAAAAGATGAGTTACAAGGGAAATCATCAAAAATAGAGTTTTGATGATGTAATGAAATGCTCTGGTCAGCATAATAAGGTTATGCCAAGATATTAGAATTAACTCTTTGAATTTATGTAGCGTGTAAAACTTCAAAGTATTAAGGATCAAATTTTGAGCTTAATTTGATCATTTATGATCACTCACTGTAACCTTAAATTAAGTTTAACAGTCATATGAGTGATAGAATTGGTGAATACTGTTAGTTTATGATTAAAACTAATAAATTACACAAATTTTGGAGTTCTGCCAAGCCTTGACATCATCAAAACCTAGAGTTATAGTTATAACTCTAAATAATGGCGTAATAGTGAGATAAGATGGTTTGATCATGATGTAATCATCACCAAACCTTAAAATATTGATCGATTCCAGTGGATATAATCAGTGCACATCTACTAGAAACCTGTTGGACTCTAGGAGGAAGGGATTTAATATAAATAGAGCTCTTTTTACTCTATTTCCCCATCAGATGCTTACAAAACATTAAATCATTAAATAAAAAGGTAATTTCTTTATTTTTCATATTATTAAAGACCAAACGTAATCCTATAATAATCTTCATCTTTGACGTGATTATTGCAAATATTTAATTGTTTTGTTTAAATTTCTCTTAAAAACCTCAATTCCACGTAAAATCAAGAAAATTTGTAATTTCTCTTGAATTTTATTGTAACTACAATTCAAATACGTTTTATTTACATTTCTAGGCGTAAAAGTATCCAAAATTATTATATTAAGCATTAAAAGTAGGTTATTTCTCTTATTATAGTAATCTTTCTCTATTATTACTTTAATAATTCTATAATTAATATAAATAGTATTTATATTAATTTATAGCTTTAATATTAGTAATATTATTGTTATTAAGTGTTTTTTATTAATAAAAAACAATTTTTTATGCCTTTATTATTTTTTGATAACAATAATAAAGTGCTTTTTAATTTATCAATTATCTTATATTAATATATTTATTTATTATATTATTTTTTTATAATATAAATCATATTATTATATTTATTTAATAATATAATTATTTTATGCCATGATTATAATGATTCTTTAGTATTATAATTACTTTTATCTTATTTGTTGCATTTATAAGGACATTCATAGTACAATAAGTAAAATATTAGTAATTTTTACTTATTGTTTCATAGTCAAACCTTATATTGACAGAGACAGAAAAACTCCAATGTTCCTACCATGTCATAATGATGACACAGCTATATAAACAGCCATAATGATATGAAATAAAGATATTAGCCACACAGGCTTATTCCTAAATATCGTAAGTGACAGTGACCCAAAATTCACCTCAGCATTATGGAAAGCCTCCATAACTTGTTTGGAAAAAAGTTATCATTATCAGCAGCTTACCACCCTCAAACTGATGGTCTAGCAGAAATAATGATACAGACCTTAGAAGAAATGATGAGAACATTCTGTGCTTATCAACTAGAATTCAAATACTCTTATGGCTTTACCCATGATTGGTGTACCTTAATTTCAGCTCTTGAACTGGCATATAAAAAATCAATCCGTTCTTCAATGGGAAAAACACCAGAAATGTTAGAAAAAGGTTTGTGAGCCTTGAGGTATATTTTACATACACAAATAGGCCACAATTATCTTAAAAATAAATTCTGTACTATGCATAATCCATAAGCTATGCATATATTCAAAATTCATCATTTCTGATTTCAGAAAAGATGAATAACTTTTTATTGAGTAGGTAAATCCATGGATTTGAGGCCAGAATTGGATTCTACACCCAAATTAACCTAGGGTAACTCCATAGAGTGAATAATCTCAAACAAACTCTTTGAGGTGTTAATATGGAAAATAATTCAATACCACATCATCAATACCACATAAACAATCCATGAAAAGTTTTGTTTTTCTCTATTTCACGCCAAAATAATGGAAATGTGAGAAATCCCATGTTACATATACACCAAGAATAGTGTTATGCATGTTTTGGGCACTTAATATTATGGTATTCTTACATGCACGCTTGGTACACCCATAGTGGATATCTCACTTGAAGCTTAAAATTCTATTTTGATGTAAAAAATAGGCAAGGGGAACAAAAGACATCAAAGAGAGCCAGGGTACCCAACTTCTGAGGCCTCTGAGGCATGTACAGCTTCAAAGCTTGGATCCATGGCTGATCTTGGCCCAATTAGTAAACTAAAACCTTTTGGGAACTTGGTTACCATGTTACAACTTCAGTAAGTCATAAGAAAATAGCAAATAACCTGCTATTTTGACATTCCAAGGAGGTAAAGAACAAATTAGACTCTTGTAACCATGTCAATTCTTAATTACTTTCCATGGATAAGCCCCAAAAGAGGATTTAAAACCCTTTTTTGACTAGTATCCATTGAATTTCCTGATAGCAACCAGCCATATACTGCTATTTGCAATTCTACATACAATGCAGGTCAAAACGTCAAAAATTCATTCAAAATAAAATTCTTGATGAATATTTCTGAAACTTTCAGGACCAATTAAGAACTGTTCAATTCATATAAAAACCAAAAAGAATCATCCTTTTATATGTAAAACTAAAAGTTTTACCTACAGTCCATTTTTGATGATTCCATGTGAAACACAGAATCTTTAAAAATTTACAGAAAATAAGTGCTGTGATGAAATTTCCAATAACATTGATAAATTTGAGAAATAAATCATTCTTTTGGAATAAAAGAAGATTTACAGTTTTTACTCCTTTTATTCGTAACCATAAATTGGTTAGTAGTCACATAAAAGCTTCAATTAAGTAATTATGATAATTTTACGTGACAACAGATGATGCAATCAATAATCCAAAAAGGTTTATTGTTTTCTCACTCACTGGTTTTGCAGTTTGCTCCATGGTATGCCTCTTTGAGCTGTTTTAGACTTAAAAAGAGGCCTCCTCTTGCTGTTTTTTCCAGATAATCACATTATTATATTATACCTTTATTACCAAACAAGTAAGTATTAGTTAAACCTTTTTCTTAACTGTTTTATTCTTTCAGAAATCAATCACAAAGACTTGAAATCATAGAAATCAACTATATTTTGTTTTAATACTGTTATAAATCAATTTTGATCCATTAAATCCACAATTCCTCGTCAAATTCCTCTACTATTATCTTCTAAAAGGTTCATTGGATTAGTAGTGAGTAATTCATATCAATTCTTAAAGTTTTTCTCTAGTAATAGTTTTCTTCAAGAATTATCTTTATAATTATTCTTGTAAAAGATGATTAGATATTCAAATAATTTTATTATTTCAATGAAAGAAGTTTTTATTATTAAATTCTTCTTATAATTGATTCTTGTAGATAATTATTGCTTACTGTTGTAATCACTAGTAGTGTATAACACGTAAAAGAAATAATTCTTTAATTATTTGATTGTGGTTATAATGATTTTTTTATTATTATATTTCATAAGAACAGTCATAGTACTGTTGATTAATAGTAATATTATCAACAGTTTCATAGACACATCCTACAAGGTTGGAATCCAAGACTTCCTTATGAAACCCTCAAAAACAAATTAGTGGATATAGATCCAGCAGCAAGCAGCTTCAAAATAATTCTTGACAAAGCAAGACATCATTCAAACAAATGTATGCAACACTCTTTTAAATATGCAAAAGATGAATTCAATAGGAGTCATAAACCACCTGACTTTAAAGTAGGAGACTTGGTCTTAGTATCAACTCTGAATTTTAATAATATCAAAGGCCCAAACAAATTGAAAGATTCTTTTTCAGGACCATTTATGATAAAAGCACAACATGTACCTAATGCTGTGCAATTAGAACTAACAGGTGAGCTTAAGAACAAACACCCAGCTTTCCTTTTAATTCTAATAAATTCTTACAGCTCAAGTGACAAAGAGCTACTTCCACTAAGGAATAAACCCACACTTGAAATCCCTGCACCCCTAAAAGAAGGAGAGGAAAAGAAAATTGTAAAAGTCCTTAAAGAAAGAAGCACAAGAGACAAAAAAGAAAGGGAGTACCTTGTAAGGTATAGAAACCTAGCTCAAGAAGATGAATGGCTACTTGAGAAAGACATAACTAATTCTGTTAAACTACTAAGAAGGTTCAGACATGAAATAAGACCTAAAGAATAAAAGAGCTAAGCATTATTGAGCTTCAAGACTAATAAAGTCTAATGAAGAGGTAGGACAGTGAATGCTACCCTAATTAACTATATCAGATTGTAGTACAGTATTTTTTGGTGGTAGGGAATGTGAGCCTTTGAGATATGACCACATATTCAAAAAGGTCACAAGAAAAAGTTTACAATATTTATTCCTCCAAATAATTATCTTAAAACAAGTAAAAAATACTATAAAAAGCACAAATGCTGAATCAACCCAGAATCTGACTAATAAAAATGTGACATAAATTACACCATTAGATTCCCCATGATAAAAAACACATATATATCTTTTATGGCATATCTGTAAAGTCAATAACAAATGATTAATAAGCTAAAAATGCCATAAAAAGAAACAAATTCTTATTTATCTAAGAAACCAATGAAACAACATGTTAAATAAATTGCACCATTGGATTCCCCATGAAAGCCTACACATAAAACAATTTTATTTCATTTCTATAAAGCTAATACTTAAGGAATTAAGCTGAATATATGCACTTTTTTGGTCAGTGCATACTTTCATGGTTTTTAGCAAGTATCTCTTGAAATATACATGATAGAGAGTTAAGCCAAAAAGAAACTCAACACATAATTACTGTGAGAGCACAGATATGAGCTTTATTTGACAAGCTATAAACAAGGTTATATCTTGTAAGGGTTTATTGAACAAAATTGATAGAGCTATTGGCCACTTTGTTGTGAAAGTGGTCCAAACTTAAAATAAAGTGCATATTAAGGCTCTACTAGCTCATAAATGCAGAATGATGTCCTTATTTATCATAATATTCAAGGTAAAACCCCCTGAAATCATGGTTTGAAGTTTAAAATATTGAATTTTGACAGAAAAGATGAGATACAAGAAAAATCATCAAAAATAGAGTTTTTATGATGTAACAAAATTCTCTTGGAACTTTGATAAGGACATGCTGATCTATCAGAATTAACTCTCTGAACGGCTTTAGCATGTATAAACTAAAAGTTATCCATGATCAAAGCTTAAGCTCAAAATTGATCATTTATGATCAGTCACTGTAATCATATTTTAACTTTGACAGTTTTATAAGTGATAGAACTGGTAAATACTTTTAGATGATGATTAATAATGATAAAATCCACAAATCTGAGGCTTCTTCCAAGACTATGATGTCATCAAACTTAGAGTTATAGTGATAACTCTAAATAATTGCATAATAATGAGATAAAATGGTTTGATGATGATGTAATCATCACTAAGCCTTAAAATACTGATCAATCCCAGTGGATAGCATCAGTAAACCTCTACTAGAAGCCTTCTGGACTCTAGAAGGGAGGAATTTACTATAAATAGAGCCCTTTTTACTACATTTTCCCCACAGGTGCATCAAAAACAATAAAACATTAAATAAAAAGGTAAAATCTTTATTCTTTATATATAAATCATTTATATTATCAAAGAACAAAATTAATCTTTATCATAATCATCAATCTTGATGTAATTACTCCATTTTTTATATCTCTCTATAAATCTTATTTTCCATGTAAAATTAAGAATATTTGTAATTTCTCTTATTTTATTTTGTAAATACAATTTAAACAAGTTGTATTTACATTTTTTGGAATAAAATCTTTCAAAATTATTATATTAGTGGGTGCCAAAGCTACCAAATCCCACTTCTTTTTTGAGAAAATCCTGCATTAATATTTTGGTATTTTAAGGTACAAAAACCCAGGTTTTTGGTAGGAAATCCTATGTTTAAATAGTAAAATCCCGCCTTTGGCTTCCCATAAAGGCACATGTTTAAAACACATAACTCAGTAAGGGCATTTTAAATTGCGTAAAACTTTCCTTCGCTTGCATAAAATATGAATACACTCATCATTTATTAAAGTATTTGATTTCAAATTGCTTTTACTACAGGCATTTTCTTCACTTACCATGCCCAAGGCATTGCAAAGGCTACCTTTACTTCAGACCTTAAACTCACTGCAGTTCATTGATTCTCTCAACTCTGATAGTGATTCTGATATCCAGGAAGATATAATCTTATTAGATGTGATAACATCACAAAGATACATCAATCCTCGTAGAAGATATCCATCACATTACATGTATACAATGAATGATTTACAAACATTATCATCTGAAAGGTTTCGACAGCTATGTAGGACCACACATGAATCATTTGAAAAAATGGTTTCACAAGTTCAAGCTGATGGAACGCTTCAAAACTCATCACAAAACAAACAACACAATGCTGTCATCCAATTGGCTGTGGCATTATCAAGGCTAGGATCAAATGGAAATGGGGCCACTTTGGGAATGATTGGAATGTTATTTGGAACTAGCCATAGGTCTATTGTGTTGTACACTCAAAGAGTCATCCAGATATTAATGAAGTTGAAGTGAAAAGTGATTGTGTGGCCTAAAATAGAACAACGAAGAGAGATGTCTCAAGTAATTCAAGCAGAAGGCTTCCCTGGGTGCATTGGTTTTATTGACGGGAGTCTCATACCATTATCACAACTTCCCCCCAATGATGGTGAAGCCTATTTTGATTGCAAAAAGAGGTAAGCTGTTGAATATTTATTCTTTATTTCATTTTTAATGATTGTTTACAATTAAGGTATTCTATGTCCATGCAACTGTTTTGCAATATCAACAAACAGTTCACTGCTCTACATGTTGGTTGTACTGGGTCACTTCACTATTTGAATGTCTATCAACATATGAAAATAGCACAAACACCTCAAGTGTTTTATGAAAAGGATCAGTACTTACTTTCTGATTCAGCATATGCAAGCTCTCCTTGGGTTGTTCCAGCATGTAAGGGAGCTGTAGCACAGAATGAAGACAATTGTTTATAATTACTGTCTAGCAAAATCAAGGGTCAGAATCAAGCATGCAATTGGAATTTTGAAGGGGCGGTGGTTTTCTCTAAGAGAAATGCAAAGTTAAATGAGGGATAATCATGAAATTGAATATTTTTTTAGTTGGGTTGTTTCTTGCACAATTTTACATAATATGTTAGCACAAATTGATGATGAATGGTTTGATTTATATGAATATGATGATCCACCACATGCATAAAATCTTGCCAATAATGACATTGGGGAAGATGTGGTAAATATGCATGGAAAAATTAAACCAATTACTTTGGCATGGAAAAATAGTCAATTGTAAATTTCATCAGGACCATTGATTTATGTACTTAATTTAATGGCATACATGGGAGTGGAGATTTCATTGGTAAAATAAAACTATTTTCAATTAATATTTCTTACTTCATTTTTGATCCTGCATATTTCTTTCAAAGTACCCATTGACTTTCAACTAATCTCAGGGGGTGTCATTTTCAAGAATTTGTCACCTACATTAAATAATTTATGGTTTATTTGAAAATAACATCCAAAATGAGTTATTTTGTCATGATTGATAATTTCTGGAGTAGGTTTTGTTGTGTGATGAACCATAGTTGATGTCTTCCAAAGAATTTACATGATGCCTGGTTTTTCTTAAAAATTGATCTCCATTTTCAATTCAGGGAAGTGCAAGCCATGTCCAGAGGGGGTGAAGACAGTTGTAAGGGGATGGAAATATTTTTTTGATACAAAATAGAATATACCATAAATGCAGGCATTGAGATCATTTAAATCTTGGTGTGGCTTATTGAAAATCCATCTTGAGTGACAATGACATTGGTAAATCATTTGAATTCTTCCTTTGTATTTGCAGAAGTCCATTCAAGTTGACTGAAATTTGGTAATTTGGCTGCTTCCATTAATGACTGATTTTCATTAGCTGCTATTTTTGAAAAATGGGAGATTCTTGAGTAAACAAATTTGTCATATTGATGAAGTTTGGTCCATTGATTATTATCTGTTTCAATTTTATGAGGAGTTAAAACTGGTTTTCTGGAGTAAACACCTAATAATTTTTTAATTAGTTAGTAATTATTAAAATAATAAGCAAAAAATATCACACCTGCAGATTTTCCACAATCTGAACCAGAACAAAACCCAATACCTTTCATAATGCCACCTTGGAGTTTCTTATTGGTTTTAATTTCTTGTTGATTTTGAGAAAAGGACATTAATTTGATGAGGTTTTGGAGCATTTGAGAGTGTCCAGAAGAATTATCAAAAGGGATTATTTCATATATGATGACAGGCAAAAAGGGCTTTGTTGTTTTATCAATTATTATATAAGGATGGTGGAGAGTGTTGAGAGATGGAAGTTTTAACCATGAGGCATTGGCTTATTTCTTGTCAATTCAAATGGTTGAAAAGTTTTCATATTCTTTGTTTGAATGGCCAAGGTGAGACATAATTTGTTTTGAATAATGGATGTGTTGTCTTTGGCTTTGGGTGAGCTTTCCTTTATGATTTGATTTAGTATTATTATCCTCATGATGTTCTATATTTTGTTTAGTCCTAGCCATGACATCAAGAGGAGTAATAATAGCTTCATCATCTTTCAAATCATTCTGATTATGTGCTGAGTCTGGTTTAGTCCTAACCATGACATCATCAAAATGATTTGAAGAGTGAGAGAGAGGAAGAGCATTTTTTTGAATTTCAAGGATGATGGAAGGGGTGTTAAATTGAATGACATTGCAAAAGAAACCCTTATAAATAATTCTCCCCTATATTAACAAATAAATAAAAATTTCAAACAAAAATTAAAATAAAGAATCAATCATGGGTAAGTAATGATTATCATCCAAAAAAAAATCATAAGTCCAACATGATTATGATTTGAAAAAAAAAGCAAAAAAAAATGATCATCAGTTATTAATGATTATGATTATAAAAAAAACAAGGTCAGCAATCATAATGATAAAAAAATAAAGTCAAAATTATTATGATTCAAAAAAAATAAAAAATAAAAAAATTCATCATCAGTGATTCATGATGATGATGTTAAAAAAAGAAAAAATAATCAGCATTGACAGATCATTCATTAGAAAGAAAATCATAAATAAGATTATGATTTTCAAAAATAAAAATTAAAAAAAAAACAGTATATTAGTATTGTATCATCAAAAAAATAAAAAGAAAAAAAATCAAATAAAAACCATGCTAATGGTCTCTGGAGGCCATTAGCATTAAAATTAAAAAGATCCTTGGAATCAATTCAGGAGGCCTGCCAAATCAATTCCGAATCAATTTGGTGCAATTTGAGCCAGCTAGGCCCTGGAACCTCCCAGGAGCCTTTTGGGGAGATTCCAGGGTGAGTGGGGCCAGGGGTTTTTGGAGGTGGATGGTGATGGGTGGGGGCTTCTAGGAGGTGCATGGTGATGGATGGTGGGTTTTTGGTGGTAGATGGTGATGGATGGGGGATTTTTGGAAGTGGATAAAATAAATAAAATTTAAAAAAATTACCTATAAAAAAAACAAAAATCAGAGTTGTGAGATAAAAACAAGAAAAATTCTCTTACCTGATTTAAAAAAATGGTGAATTCTTTTGGAAGAGCAAGGGGTGAAGAGGAAAAATGAAAAATAAGAAATGAAGAGTTCAAAATTGAAATTTAAAAAAAAAACTTCAAACTCAAAAAAAATTAAGAAATCAAAATCAAAAATCAAAAATAAAAGGAATATTTCAAAATTGAAAGCTCAATCAATTCAAAATAAAAGATAAAAATTAACAATGAATTATAAAAAAAAAAGAAACATATAGAAAAAGATGAAAAAATTAAAAAAAATAAATAAATAATGACATTAAATACCATTTCAAAAAAAAGGAAAAAAGGTGTCATCAACTTATATTTGCAAAAAAATCCAAACAAAAGGAAATATGGAGGGAGCCATCAATTTCATTTTGAACAGAGTTCACATAAAATCTTGATGCAAAACTGGCCCAAATTTTCAATTTTGTACTAAATTGCAATTAAATTTCATACAAAATTGAAATTTCAAGTTGGTGCCCCAATTATGCATAAACATTGAATTTTCAATTTGGTAATAAAGTGCAGTTAGATTTCATGACATAAGTTCAATAATTAAACATAAACATCAGTTTGATTTAACAAATAACCACATATAAAATTATCACATGATGTATACCTAATATGTTATTTTTTATTGATTAATGTCAGAATGTGTTCCAGCTCCCCAATTGGCCTGCTTGATGATAATGCCGCTATAGTGAGATCCATCTGGCATTGCTTTTCCTTCATTTCCAATTCACAATTCCACTTTGCTTTTTCAAATTCATATTTCTTCTTATGTTTCTTCTCCTCAAACTTTATTTGCTTTTGCAACTTGACTTCTTCAAACCATTGCTTTTCCATGTTGCTTGCTTTCTCTTCATTCCACCTCTCCCTGTCCCACTCTAAACAATCATTTTCACTGGCTTCATGGGCTACAAATCATGCATTTTGTCGGTAGTATTGATCAGAGTAACTATAAATCTAAAACATACCCTTTTGCCGTGATTCAAGAAAATTTGCATATGTTGGTGCAAACATATCCATAAGCCTTTTTCTAGAACCACTCTTGTCATTCAAGTTGGGCGTCAATGCTTGTTTAGGCTTTTGTGTTGAATGTGTTATGGATTTACTTTGCTGGTCAAAGGAGAAATAATCAACAATTGATTTCATAAGTATCAGGCTTAAACATACTTACTGATTCATCTTTAAGGTTTTCCACTTGAACCAAGTCATCTTCATTATGAAGCAAAGGAACAAGATTGAGTGGTGATTCCAAACCATTATTCTCCTTTAGCAAGAAAATGAGGATTAACTATTGCAGTTAAGAAAAGGAAGAGATGAGAACTTACCTTATCAAGCAAAACATCATCATCATCATCCTCACCATTGAAGCTGTCTTTTTCTTGTGAATCATAGCTTGCAATGGGAGTGACATTGGGCTTGTGGCCAAAGAGCACATACTTTCAAGATTTTCATCAATTGATTTTATTCCTTTACTCTCATCTTCTTCTGTTATTCCAGCCCCAGTTAAATTTTTGAATTGTTTTGCTGCCATATATTTCTTTTTATATGTTCTCCATCAATCTCGGATGCTGCTTGAACTAAGGCTTAGGCTATTTTGTGATTTTTTTGCTGACCTCAATGGACATAAGCTGAAATCCATGCTGCTTTGACAAAGGAGGGCTTCCAATCAATGTTGAACCACTAGTACCAAAACATGACTTGAAATTGGATTTGACTGAAAGCCAATTAATTATGATTAAATAATCTATACCTATTAAGTGACCTAATGGATGTGTCAGGCCAGAGGTGATTTTCATATCCGACTTGATTTGTCTTGCTGTGGAACAAGACATTATTATATGGATGAACAAGTATAAATGGACTGTAAGCTGTTTGGTCAGATTGTCCAAAATGGAGTGTAGAAGAATATGTTGTACAGGTATGAATTGTGAGTACTCATTTGGGTTAGGTTTCAAACTCAAATCCCAGATGCATGGGATTTGGTCAAAATACCAGGGGACTCAGTTAAAATTCCATGTGATTTACACATAAAAAACACGGGATTTAGTGTTGGGATTTGGGTTCCAAATCCTGTGTTATTTTAACACCCCCTATTAAGTGTTAAAAGTATGTTATTTTCTCTTTTATAATAATTTCTCTCTATTATTACTTTTCATAATTCTCTTATTAATATGGATAGTATTTATATTTATATATAACATTAATATTGGTAATTTCATTGTTATTAATTGTTTTTTATTATTAAAAAACATTTTTTTACACCTTATTATTTGTTGGTAACAATAATAAGAGCTTTAAATATATTAATATATTTATTTTTATTATATTATTAGATTTATTTAATAATATAATAATTTTACACCATAATTGTAATAATTCTTATTTACTTAATTCATTCAATAAGGACATTCATAGTACAATAAGTGAAATATTTGTAATATTTACTTAGTCTTTCATAGTCAAATCTTACATATATGGTCATCAAATTTTTATCTATTTTATTTGATAATCATCAATATTAGAGAAAAAACGAAGAAAGTATTTTAATTAAATCAATAAATTAAAAATATAAATTATATTTTTTTGAAATGACTAACTCATAACAACTTTAAATTTCTTTCTTTTTATAGAATTGGATAATACGCCTTGGAAAATTATTTCATATCAATTCCATATCTCTTTTCTGGAAATTTTGCCATATCCATTACTCTTTGCCAAATTGACAACTTTCACTTTTATGGCCCTTTATGACCGTTTCATTATCTAGGGCCCCCCTGGCCCCTTCACCATCATCATGCCATTCATGGCCTTTTTCTTCCTTTGTGAAATTTTGGTCATTTTGCATTCAATAGGGGAAATACAGCCCAAAATCCTGTATTATGATGTTTCAGCTTTAAACACACTTTTGCACATTTTGCACATCTCTGCGCATTTTATGCCATATTTCCTTTCAATATGGGAAATATGCCCAGATGGCCATATCAGGCCATTTGGTGCATTTTTGCACACTGCGCACAAATACAGTTTTAAAACCTTTTCAGCTTGTTTTCGCTAAAAACCAAAAAATTGCCAAAAAACTAAAACTTTCCATAAAACACCTCTGAAAGTCCTGAAGCACCCAAACTCCTTTTTCTCTCTTTCCTCCTGGCATTCATTAAAAAGACCTTTGGTGACTTTTCATCTTCAATAATTAAGAGTTCAATAAATGGTGTTATACATTATTATGCACCTTTTTTCACAAGCAATTCAATGGTTTAATGTCAGAACGTTGTTTCAACATCCCATCATGTCATCAAGGCACCACATCATCCAGAGAATTCATCAAGTCTTAAGTGCAAGTGTTATTCTCAAATACCAATCATTCCATGAAGCAGTCATGGGTTATTTTCAATCATGAAGTATTTGCCCAAGGGAATACTGGCAGTTCAATCTCAAGGGATATTCAAGAGGTAATTTCAAAACAATTTTCAAGTTTCAATGCTCCATCAATCCACCTTGGCAACCACATTCATTTCCATTCAGTCTTGTTTCATAAAGGCCTGTATTTCAGACATACACCCTGGGAAGATCATTCAACTCAGTTCATTTCCCAATTTGGCATTGTATACACTTCATCAAGAAATCAATACAGCTTCAAGGATTCAATACATACCAGCTGTCAGCCTGAAGAAGTCAAGCTCTCAACTGCTCATATATACCAGCCTATCTTTCAACCCTAGGGGGTTTTATCCCCCAGTTAATTAATATACTTTGATTTATTTCTATCTTTATTTTCTTTCATCTTTATAGTGAATACTAATATTCTTAAGTCAGTCATTTTCACATTTTCTTCATTTGCCTGTCAGTGGATACTTGGTGGTCATATCCTTACTAATTCTATTGTTCATTTTGGCAGGTTAAAACAGTGATTAAGGACTTACTTGGCTGGCTTATTTTCTCTAATTTAATCTCATCTTGTACTTGCATATCTTCTTAGAGAAATTTAGTATTCTTTTGTTTCATCTTCTTCAATCTTAGGAGTATTCCAAGTGAGTTTCCTGATTACTGAGTTCCAGTCCACTCTTGTTTTCCCCAAGATTCCCTGTGAAAGATTTATAAAATCCTTATATTTCAAATTATAACATTTTTTTTATCTTAGTGAGTATTTAATCCAGCCTAAATTGTTTTAATGAAAATATAAATGAACTTCTTCAAAAGTTATGAGCTTATTGATTCATTTTTTTTTCATTTTGAAATTAATGAATTAATCAAATTTAAAATTTGATTAATCAACTCAATAATTTTTTTAGCTTTATAGAATTAATAATAAATAAATATTATTTTGTATTCATTTTTTTTGTTTGATGAATCTCAAATTTAATAAGCTTAAAAAAACAAAAAAAAACCATAAAAAGAACAATGACTACATTTAAATTTATCAAAAATATCTTATTCATTTATTTATTTTGTAATTAAAATTTTTCTTTGAGTATTATTTTAATTTTCCCTGAATTTCTTTCTTTTAAAAGAAACATTAATTTAAAACTTTATCCTAAAAAAACCTTTAGCTTTCAACCACTAAAAGTTGACTCCTATAATTTTAAATTTCAAAAGATAACTGATAAGGTTCAATTCATCAAAGTGAATATTGATAATGTAAAATAAATAATTTTATACTTGAAGGTAATTCTGAAAAGCCTTGTGATTTATAGACATCACTACAAGCAATTTTCTAATTAGTGTTCAATCAATCCTGAAAGGATGGAATTTTTTTTTCTATTTCATGTGAACACCTGTATCACTTGCATTAGTCAGGTGTGTCATCTCATTATGATTTGATGTCATGTCTAATGAAAGCTTCTTTGATTTCAAAAATTATTGGACAAAAGGTTTTCCATGTAAATTTTATTTAGGAATCATATGAAATTGAAATGTAAACCAAAAAATTTAAAAGTATTTTGAGAACTCAATTCAAATTTAATATCAAATCTAGTCCCTTCAAAATATCATTGACCTTTCTCTTTGAATGTGAAGAAAAGAATATATACTGATTTGACCATGGAGGTTAAATGAACACAAATCTACTTTCAATTATGATGTAAGCAAATTGTTTTCCCTCTAATAGCTTTCAAGTCATAGAAAATTAAGCAAAGTGAGCTTTTTACAGCGTATGAGAAAAGTTATTTTAGAAAAAAAAGCCAAAAGCAATTCCAACCCCACTTTATAGAAATAAATAAAAAGGTGGGTGACAAGTTCTTTTCTGAAGTCTTCAAAATCAAAGTGTCAAAAATAAAAAAATCAAATAAGAAATTCATTTTTTCAACGTTTTCTCAAAGATTTGAAATACAAAATTGATGCAAGACATATTTACTTGTAGCACAAAACTTCAAGACACAAGCTATTAATAATTGAAAAGGAGTAAAGGGAAAATATTCACCAGATTTGGATTCAAGGGATACTTTTCAGGGTACACCATCCCAAACTCTAATGCTTATAGATGTATTTCCAAAAAAAACCTCAAGAAAGAAATTCCAATTTCAATGCGAGGTTTTGCAATTTGATATTAAATCACTGTTAATTGTGGTAGTCCGTCAACACTGACCATGGCTCTTTTGATACCGCCTAAAGTTGGGATGAAAGTAAAAAATTAGTTTAAAATGGCAATGTTAAAGCCGATGTGTAGTGAAGATGATGATATTCACTCACTTCGTTTGATTGGACGGCCCGTTTTGAAAGATATTGGTTGGGTGAATTTACCGAATTGAGATATTTGAGATATTTGATTCAAGAATTGATCGATATTTTGCTCGATTTGAATCAAGTTCATTTGAATTGAACCAACAATAATTGATATGTTTAATTCATCATGACTATCTTTGGCTTGTTTTTTATCCTTTTGAAGATTTTGTAATGACCAATCAATTGAAAATTTTGAAGATAAAATCAAATCTTTCAAATTTGATGAAACTGTGCCACGTTTTTCCGATGGAATTAAGCCTTTCTGGCCCAAAAATTTTGAAACTTTTGGATTTTTTAAAATCAATTTCTCCAGATTATCAGTTGTGTGGCAAAGCAGTTTTGTTGGTGTGATATCTCCATTCATAATCTATAATTTTGATTTTTTTCAGAGAGCCATTTGTTTTTCAAATGTTAAAATATAACGCAGCGTGTCAGAAAAGAGATTGAGTGTTTTTGTGGAAAAAAATTGAATTATTGGTTAAAAAAGGTGAAATGAGAGTTGACTGAATCACAGAAGGTACTAACTGTATCAATCAAACTTGGACCTCCTACATGATCGACCCCTAGTTCTTTCGCCAATTTCACATCTTCAGTGGATTGTTCATTTATGATCAAGGCAATTACTTCTTGATTATTAGTATTAGTCTTACTTGAATCGGTTGTTGGAGCAGGAATTTGATTTGGTAAAATAAAGCGACCTTTAAGCACGTTTGCGTTTATTGTTTTCTTTAACTGTGGCTCTATGGTTAGCCTGATGGGCAAATCAGGATAACCAATTTTCATCGCCTGAGATATTTTTGTTGAGTTTTGCACAAATCGAGTACAGAAGGATAACTATCAAAAATCAGCTGTCTTGTAATTTTGTTTTCAATAAGAAAAACAGTAGATTAAAGATTAAGAAAGCCAAACTTTTAATAATCTTAAATTATCGATTAGAGGTCCCACGAAATTGTCTTGCTTCGACGTCCTTTTACCAGGGGCCTGGACCCACATCTTTGCGCCACGCATCTGCGTCCAGTTAGGACATTTTGGCTGATTGAAATGTATATTTCCCAAGATTCTCGATAGATTCCTCTGAGTCATCGTGGAACGAAACGGATCGATTGATGGAGTGATTTGAAGAATGAAGGTAATCGATTTTGTTTATAAAGCCTTTCGAAGATGATGATGGATCGCTGGAGCGATGATAGGTGAAGCTGGCTTGTCTGGATTTATTTTGAGCGATCTTGTCATCACGGCACCACAGCCAGCCATGAAACGAGAAAAGCCACGTATCCCGACTGGATGGACAGGGAATGAAGCTCTTTGAATCCAATGGAAGCTTTCCTTGTCATCTTCAAGGACAAAATGCTCTTCAGTGGCTGTAGGAATCAGGCCCAAATGCCATCAAGACGCCCTGAAACCATCTGTCTTGATGAGACTAAGCTTCAAATAGTCGAGAAATTTCAGAAAGGGCAATGAAATCAAAAATAATTATCATCATTCAGGACAATTATATTTGTGGGAATGCATGCAGACGCAGCCAAAGGCATCAAAATTGCAATTGGCTCTGGCATTATATTGATTGGGATCCAAAAGAAATGGAAGAGATTGGGTGAAAAAGGTATGCTATTTGGAGTGAGCCATAATTTGGTTATATACACAAAGGGTAATTGCTACTTTTCTGGCAGCCTGGTCAACCCTCAACAACACAGAGATCTGGATAGGGCTATGAAATCTATGACACTCCCAAAATGTGCTGCCCTGTCTCATAATGACCACCAAAAACGCGAAAGAATATCTTTATTAGAGCAAGAGGTATGCTTTGTGGCCAATTGGGTTAATCAATATTCTACAAATCTGGTAAAAATGGCTATTTGATCTCAAGATAAGTAGTTTGTGATGTGAATGAGAGATTTATGAATTTGGCAAGAGAGGTGTGCAAGCTCCCTTTATGGTTGGAATGTAAGTCAAAGAGTACAAATTTCAAATCCACCCCAGGAATTTTCATTCAAAACATCATAATTTACTTCTTTGATGCTGCCTATGCAAGCCCAAAAGAAATTGTGCCAGAATAAAAGAACATGCTTTTCAGGTTGATTATAATCAAAAATTCAAACTATTTCTTACAACATCACTGGGAAAAATACTCAAATTGACAAGTGAAATTCTTTCAAGTTGAGTTGTCACATGTCTGGATCAAATGACATAAATTAGTTTCCCAAATTTGAAATAGGCATATTATCATCCTTTTTTTCAAGGATGGTGAGCCACTATAACTGCAGAATGTCTATGGACTTGAACACTTTTATGCAAGTATAGATATAGCACATAAAGTAAAGACACTAAATTTCAATTGGATTAAGTATCAGTAACATTTCTATTCTATAATGGCCTTTGTGGCAAATTCAGAAGATATATATTTTTTACATAATAGACCATGAAATTTAAGCTGAAATATATTTAACTCAGAAGGAATCCTTTTTGTTAAACATTAAGAAACAAATAGTGAGAAATAAAATATAAGGACAACCAGCATTAAATCAAGAAAATAGGAACTAAAAGATACTTCATAAGGAAAATTGAGATTGGGGATTTCCCTGAAACCCTTGCCCCAATGCACTGTCCAATGCACACTTCTGAGTATTAATGTCCAAAAACGGTAGCATTTCTTGTGAATTTTCTTATTTAACTAGTCTAAAGCTATATATTTATATATCTTTATTTAATATCTATAAATTTAACAACAAATTCAGATTACTATAATGAAGCTCACAATGAGAATTCCAATAAATATAAAGCAGTTATACACTTCATAGGGACAAAAGGGTTAAGTTGCTTATTCAGAGCACTTTAGAGCATCATCTTGGATGATTGATTTATAATCATTTATATAAAGAACCTAGGAAGTATATTATTCCTGTCCTGGTTTCCCAAAAATAGTATAAATAATTAGGGCTTATATTTAAGTGAATCTCATTAAATTGGTTGAATTATATTCCACTAACTGTCTTAAGGAAAGACTTTGTATTTCTGTAATAGGTTGAGTAAATTCCTCATTATTTTTGAAAACAAAAAAGTGGTCATGTTTCAAAGAGGGCTACTATGAATCAAAAAAGTTGGGGAAGATTTTTGATAATAACAATCATTTTGAAAATTTTTATAAATTCTAATCTTACTGGTAGTAAATAAGCTGTGAACCTTGAAGTATATTTTACATACCTAAAAAGGCCACAATTACCTTTAACATAAATTCTGAACTATGCATAACCCATAAGTCATGCATATATTCCAAATGCGTCCTTTTTGATTTCAAAATGATGAATAACTTTTTTGCAAGTGAGTAAATCCATGGATTTAAGGCCAGATTTATGTTCTACACAAAAAATAACCTAGGGTAGCTCCATAGAGTGAATAAGCTTAA
Source organism: Austropuccinia psidii (assembly GCA_023105745.1). NCBI lineage: Eukaryota > Fungi > Basidiomycota > Pucciniomycetes > Pucciniales > Sphaerophragmiaceae > Austropuccinia > Austropuccinia psidii. Next base: position 18,963,877 of record JALGQZ010000003.1, on the reverse strand, counting down.
ATTAACTATATGAGGTGGTAATATGGAAAATATTTCAATACCACATAAAAGAATTGTGAAAATTTTTGTTTTTCTCAATGTCATGCCAAAATAATGGGAATGTGAGAAATTTCATGTTACATATACACTAATTGTGAGCCTGTGTGGTATGTATAACATACCCATAAGGCCACAAATAACTTTATACACAGTTCAATTTGTCTTCAACAGACTTGTTGATTGAATTTAAAATAAAAAATAACAAAAAATAAGTATAACTTTTTTTTGGATAAACAAAGTCATAAATATTATGTCATTTTTGGATTCTACACCAAAAATAACCTAGGGTACATCCATAAGGTGTTATACCCAAAAAAACTTATTTCTTATGTTATTAGAAGATTGAAGAAGCTCACAGTACTAATGTAACTTTTTTAACATTTTTTTAAAGTTGTTAAATTTAAGCTTAAATAAGCTTAAATTTAAAAAATTTTTAGTTAAAATTGAGGTGTTGTGTATATTTACTGAATTGGCTAAGGATTTGCCATACAGAATGTAAATCCTGTGAGCTCAATTTAAAATGGTTTAAGGCCATAGTATGGCTTTAAATAAATAGAAGGGCAAAATCCACGCAGAAAGGTGGGACAAAGGAAAAAGACCAAATAGAGCTGGGGTACCCAACTTTTTGGATCTGCAAGGATTAAATTAAGGTTGTCCACCTGTATTTCAGGATTTTCAAACTTATTTAAACTTTAATATTAGACTTTGATCCAACATTCAATTTTAAACTGGTTTTATCCCAATTTAGACAGGAATTTCAAGCTGCCAAAGGGTAAATCCCAATACTCAGGCTTGAATTGAAGGTTTTAAGAACTGTCAAAGCTTAATTAAGCTTAAAGCTTTAAGGCTATAAGCATTAAAACCTTATCAAAACTTAAGGTTTGGTGTGTATTGCTATTTTACGTGGGAAAATAGCAATAACTTCAAAAATTCATTAAAAATCCGATTCTTAATGGATTTGCTTGAAAATTTCACACATATTACAATTTAATATTATCTGTATATAAATTAGATTTTAAGTATCTTTTATAAATAAATTTTCTTGGGTATTTAGCCTGGAAGTTTACTCTTTTAATTAAAGCTCAAAGAAAATTATAATTTCTTTAAAAATTAATTAAATATTGAGTTTAAGAGATTTCTGCTTGAACCTCTGTTTTTAAGTTGTTCATGTGATGAAATTTAATATAAATAAGTTTATTCATATTAAAAACTTAAAATAATTAGTCTAAATGAGGATTAAAGTTACATGGAGTTAAGAACAACCCTGTTAACTTTAAACTGGAATTTAAGAATAATTACCTTAAGCTAAGAACTTTATTTTTAAGCATGGTTTTTCAGTTTTGACCTGAGCATGCCCTCTATATTCATTATGAACCATAAGAGCTGCTCTGAAGACATAAAAAGAGTCTTTTCATCACTGTTTTTTTCCATCATTCATTATCAATCCAATCATATTAGAAATTTAAACAGGTAAAGTTTTACTAAATATAACATCTTATTGTTAAAGTAATTCTTAAGTTATTTTATTCTTTATTAATTGAAATTAAATAATTGAAATCATAGAATTCAGATTATTGTTGCAATCACCAATCATACATTTTATCATATATAATTATCATCTTAAATATCTTTTAAAAATCCACAAATTCCTCATAAAAATTCTTGAATCATAAGTTTTATTATAAAAAGCTGTTTTATCTTTAAAAATATTGATTTTTGGCGTGTTTTTAACTTATAATTATTATTGAATATAATAACTGTTGTTGTTTGACTTGTTGTATTAAATAAATATTATAAGTAAGTTTTTTCTAAAGTTCTATATCTTTTTTATCTCGTATTAGTTTTATTATATAGAATTTTATTCTATAAGGATTATTTCTGCACAGTGTGTGTTTTAATTCTTTTATAAATAATATTTATATTATTTATAAGTGGTTAATATTCATATTTTCCATGTGTAATTGTCTCATTAAGAGCTTTACACTTCTTATTGTTATAACTGTCAGTGAATATAACAATAATAGAATAATTATAATTTATTATAATTATTATATATTTTTTATTATTATATTTTATAATAAGAGTTAAATTTTTTTTTTATATAATTATTTTAATAATTATATTTAAATTTGTGCTTATAATATTTTGTTATATTATATATTTCTACTGAGGACAGTCATAGTACTCTTGATATTGCTACTATTATCAAGAGTTTCATAGACAAACCTTACATTTGGGGGCTTGGACATGATTTTAACCAATGTTTGGGACATAAATAATATTCTAGACCTTATTTTACTATTTTTGACATAAAACTGCCATATTTATCTTAATATTGGCTTTTTTGGGACTTATCCCTTATAAATAATCTTTATAATATTAAGAAAGGTATTTTTTCTTAAGAATATTGTTTGAAACAATATACTATTGAGTGACTTGAAATAAATTTCTTTTGTCTAACTAGTAGCTTTTTCACATCACAGACTTGAAATTTATTCTTTGAGTTATTCTAGTATAAAGTGAATAATAATACAATTTTGATTAATAAACTTGTTAATTGCATAATTATTATTTCTTTAAAGAAAATAAAAAATCAAATAAAAAATACAAAAATTAAAAATCTTTACTAAAAATATTTTTCTCTTTAATTTTCGACATTTTTCTTTATTTTTGACGTAATTTGCCATAAATTACATTAAAACAACTTTATTCAATAAGTTGAGTTTATAAGTTATTTTTATTGTTTGATAAAATAACTTATATTTTTATTTTTTTCTCTAGTGTCATCAATTAGAGACAGCTCTTCAGACTCTGAAGCCTCAGAATCTAGTATTGAAATTTCAACTAGCCCAGCACCAAGGGGTTTGATAACCAAAGAACCCTTCAAAGGTCCAGCAGGTGAATTCAATCCATTCTTAGTCTATTTTTTTCTTAAAATTGACGTGAAATGACTCCTACTAGAAGTTGAAGTAATTACTCCATCCAATCAAATGGATCTGGACCAGGACATTCCAGTCACAAATCAAAAAGACAAGAATGTCAGCCCAGAGGAGAGGCACAAATGGAGGATGCCAGAACTTCCACCAGTTCTCACAGGTTAGCCAGCACCTTTGAACCTCTTATTGAGAGTCCAGAAGCTGACATAACTGCCATTTCTGTTAGACCTGAATTACTTCCAACAGGAAGCAGTGGAGATTTACCAGTCTCAGTACAAGAACTGGTTTATGGCCGCAAAACAGAAAGAGTGGGAACTTCTCCCAAGTCTTTGAATAGGCACAATGAACTCTTATCTTCAATTGAAGAAGCTCATGGGGCCAGAAAAGATAGAAGCACTTCTGAAGGGTTGGACACCAATGTCTTGCAAAGGACAAGTCCAAAAGATAAAAGCTTGGTTGAAAAACCAAATTATGTTATCAGAGGATCAGAAGAAGAAGTTGGCCCAAGGCAAGGAAAACAGCCCAGTGGAAGCTCCCCAAGCATCCACCAGCAAAATTCTGCCTCAACAAGTGCTAGACAAGCCCAAGCAAGCCCCAAAAACCAATCAGAAGGGCAAGCAAAAGGCAAAGGGAAAGGCAAATCCCAAATGGAACAAGCCTTACCCACAGAATTACAGAATCCCAAAGAAAGAAAAGACAGCCATGGACAATGTGTTCAATATGCCAAGAGCTCTGATGGAGTTCAAATACAAGGAGGAGGGAAGATTGAACCAATCTTTCCCAAAGAAATATATCTTGTTAAGCTTGTAACTCAATTTGAATCTTGTAATAAAGAAATTATGACAAAGCTTAAAACATCTGAGTATATCCAACAAAAGTTGGGTAATGAGATATTACAAGTAAAAGACCAACAAAAACCCATTATTGGCCTTGAAAATGTCAACAAAGACAATATTGTGTCTTTGACGCAAATTTGAGCAAGAATTGAGTCTAAAGTTACTTTGCTAAATCAACCAGATGACAATTCAATTGTTTTAATAGCTGGACATTTAAGAGAATTGAAATTGCAAGTTCAAAACTTGGAAAATCCAACTGGTCACCATGCAGCTCTTTTCCAAGAACAATTGGAAAAAAGTGATAAAGCAAGACTTGAATTGAAAGAGGAAATTAAATAAAGTATTAATAATATATCACTGAAAAATGAATTGCCAAGGCAATCCACACCAGTTCTTGACAGAAATGTGCTTAACTTGAATAATGATTTACATCATACAATTTCAAGTAATGATGTGGAAACTGCTTGCAATTTCAAAGAAATTCAAAAATTAGAGGAATGGCCAAGCTTCAATGGTGAAGGAGAATATAATCACATGGAATTTATTAAAACAACTGATATGTTTAAAGAAGAGTTTAACATACCAGATGAATACATAAGTGCCAGATTATACTCATTATTTACCAGATCAGCAAATAAATGTTGTTACAAACTGAGACAAGACCATGGTAAACATTCTTGGCCTTGGTGGAAAGAACAAATTATTTCCAAATGGGCAAATAATTCCTGGAGATTTAGAATGGAAAATTCTTTTGAAGAAGCCATTTTTAATATTGAGAGGGACAGGCCCATGTCTTGGTTTCTTAAACAGAAGTACAGATTAACTGCCCTTCATCCTGATATGTCTGAAAAAATGGTACATAAAAGGATATTAAGAAAGTGTGGTGGTGACCTTGAGCATGCTATAAGAAGCAGATGTATTGAACCTTGCTCTACAGAAGATTATATCAATGCTATGGAGGACATCACTACTAGAACAAAAATTGGTCCAAATACCCAATAGACAATAAGACTAATGGGAAACCAATTTCAAAGCCAAATAAGCCACAAGACAGACCTCCTTTGAAATTTCACAAATGTGGAAGTATATCTCATTTAGCAAAGACTTTCCCAAAAAAAAGAATCAATGAGATAAATGTTGAAAAAGTGGAAGACACAAAAGAAACAACTGATGTATCTTTACATGAAAGTGATTCTGAGCCTTCAGAAGAAGAGGAAGTACCAGAAGAGCTTAGTATAGAAAACATCAATGTTTCTTTTGAAGTAACTGAGGTACACACTCATTTACCACAGTATAGTGATGAATGTATGGATCTCATACATGTGCAAGATGCTAAAATGCATAAACCCAAACCTGCCAGAGGTAAAGGTTATACAGCTGGTTCATCTTGTATCACTAATATTGTGATAAACAACACAGAAGCCAAGATACACCTTGACTCAGGTGCTTTTTGCACTTGTGTTGGAAAAGATTATCTTGAAAAAGTTTGTATCAATTGGCAAGACAAATTAATGCCAATTGAAAGTATAACATTCAGCAGTGCTAGCCAAAATATGCACCCCTTGCGTATATTTGAAGCAGCAATCATATTTCCTCATCCTGCAGGAAGTATAAGATTGAAAGGTGAAATTGTTTTCATGAATAATTGTACTTCACAACATTTTATACTTGGAAATGATTATCTCAATATTTGTAGTATTGATATTAATAATCATAAAGACAGGTATTTTACTATAGGGGAAAATAAAAGACAGACATTTGCTTTTACTCTAGAAAAAAGAAAATTACTGTCATTAAACAAGTGAAAAATGTTGATAAGGAAAAATTTGTGTCAGGTCAATTGATTGAAGCACAAATTAGTCCTGAATTAACACTAGAAATGAAGGAAGAGCTGATTGAAATTTCATTTTAATACAGAGAAGCCTTTGCTTCAGATAATGAACCACTTGGAGCTATAAAAGGCCATGAAGTGGAAATTATGCTTAATGTGGAAAGGCCTTATCCGCCACTATTAAGAAGACCAGATTACCCAGCTAGCCCCAGGGCTAGAGAAGCATTAGAAACTCATATTAATGAACTAATGAAACTGGGAGTTCTTAGAAAAGTTGGACACAATGAGGAGGTAGAAGTCACAACTCCAGTAATCATTACTTGGCATAATGATAAGTCAAGGATGGTTGGTGATTTTAAAGCACTGAATACCTACAGTATTCCAGACAGGTATCAAATCCCTAGCATTCATGAGACTTTAACTCAATTATCCAAAGTGAGATTCATTACTTCCATGGATGATCTGAAAGGATTTCATCAGAATGTTTTGACACCTCATTCTAGGAAATTATTGAGAATAATTGCTCATTGTGGGATTTATGAGTATTTGAGAATGCCTTTTGGTATTAAAAATGCACCCTCTCTTTATCAGAGAATGATGAATACCATCTTCCCACATGAATTGTCAGAAGGATGGTTAATCATTTATATTGATGACATTATCATTTGTTCAGAAAACTGGCAATTATATTTAGAGAGACTTTCATTAGTACTTAAGAAAATTCTTCAAGTGAATATGAAAATATCTCTTAAGAAATGTAATTTTGGGTTTCATGAGCTAAAAGCTCTAGGACATGCAGTCTCAGGACTGAGCCTTGGTGTTGACAAAAACAAAGTCACTGCAGTTTTACTGAAAGAAATGCCCCAGAACAAAAAAGAAATGATGTCCTTTTTGGGGTTTGCCAGTTATTACAGGCAACAACTTAAAGATTTTGCAATTCATGCCAGATAATTATACAGAATTTGTGATCAACAAACTGTTTTTGAAATGACACAGGAGAGGATTCAAGCATATGATACAATCAAGTATTCCTTGACCAATGCACCATTATTATTGATGCTAGACTGGAAACTTCCTTTCAAGCTGTATATTGATGCATGTGGTGAAGGGTTAGGAGCTGCTCTTCATCAAGTTCAAATTTTCAATGACAAACCTTATGAAGGTCCAATTTGTTTTATTTCAAGACAAATGAAACCTACTGAGGCCAGATATGGAGCTAGCCAAATGGAGTGCCTTTTTGTTGTTTGGGCTTTGGAAAAACTTCATTACTATCTTGATGGTAGTGTGTTTGAAGTAATTACTGATTTTAATGTAGTAAAATCACTTCTTAACATGAAAACTCCAAACAGACACGTGTTAAGATGGCAGATTGCTATACAGGAGTATAGAGGCAATATTACCATAGTACATAAAGCTGGAAATATTCATAAGAATTCTGATGGCTTAAGTAGATGGGAATTATCAAATACACCTGATAACCCTGCCTATGCTCCTACAAGTGCAGAACCTCAAATTTCAATTGAAGGAATTAATATCACAGATGTTGGAATAGAATTCTTTGAATAAGTTAGAGAAAGCTATAAGCAAGATAAGAACTGTCATATTCTTACTGCTCTACTTGACAAAGGTTGCAAAGATGTAGCCTTGGCTAATTCTCTGGATGATATTTGGAAAACATCTTATGATAATGGAAGACTCCATTTGTTTGATGGCATACTATATCATAGATCTAAACACACATGTGTCATGGTCCTATGTAGTAGAATGTTAATTAACACAATACTACTAGAATGCCATGATAACATATACTCTGGACATCTGTCTGAAGACAGAACTATGGAAAGAACTAAGACATGTGCCTGGTGGCCATCTTGGAGAAAAGATGTCATTGAGTACTGTCACAGTTGTGATAGATTCCAGAAAGCCAATAAAGCTACTGGTAAAAGAATTGGTTTAATGATCCATATTCAAGAACCAAGTACCCCATGGGAAGTGGTTCACATGGATTGGGTAACTGCCTTACCACCTGGAGGTGATAAAAGTTACAATGCATGGATTGTCATTGTGGACAGATATAGCAAAACACCAATCTTTTTACCATGTCAGAAAGATGACACAGCTATGGATACAGCTCTTTTGATCTGGAATAGAGGAATATCCCATACTGGTCTCTTTAAAAACATCATTAGTGACAGAGACCCAAAATTTACATCAGCCTTATGGACTAATTTACATAAGATTTTGGGTACAAGATTATCATTCTCAACAGCCTACCATCCACAAACAGATGGGCTAACAGAAAGAATGATTCAAACCTTTGAGGACATGATAAGAAGATTTTGTGCTTATGGCCTGGAGTTTAAAGATTCTGATGGCTTTGCCCATGATTGGTGTACTCTTATACCAGCCTTGGAATTAGCCTACAAGACCTGCATCAATGCTTCAACAGGCAAAACTCCCGCAATGTTGGAAAAAGGATGGAACCCCAAACTTCCAATTGATACTTTGAAAAAAGATCTGGTTAATATTCATCCAACTGCTTCAAGATTTAAGTTATTGCTTGATAAAGTAAGACATCATGCAAATAAAAGCATTAATGATGCCTTTGAATATGCTAAGCAGAAATGGGATAAGAGTCATAAGACCCCAGAATTCAAGGTAGGGGACTTAATACTAGTTTCAACCTTGAACTTTAATAATATTAAAGGCCTAAAGAAATTAGAAGATTCAGACATGAGAGAAGACCAATTGCTCAATAAAAATTTTGAATTGTGTGCTTTACATACTTAAAAAAGTATAAGTAGTGAGGTTGGACAGTGGATTATACCCCCCCAAATAACTTGAGGGTATACAACAAAAGAAAAATTGTGGTACAATTTTTTGCGGTGGTAGGGAATGTGAGCCAGTGAGGTATGTATAACATACCCAGAAGGCCACAAATAACTTTATACACAGTTAAATTTGTCTTCAACAGACTTTTTAATTGAATTTAAAATAAAAGATAACAAAAAATAAGTATAACTTTTTGTGGATAAACAAAGTTATAAATATTATGTCATTTTTGGATTCTAAACCAAAAATAACCTAGGGTACATCCATAAGGTGTTATACCCAAAAACACTTATTTCTTATGTTATTGGAAGATTTAAGAATTCACAGTACTAATGTAAATTTTTAACATTTTTTTAAAATTGTTAAATTTAAGCTTGATAAGCTTAAATTTAAAGTTGCATAAAGTTTATGCAAACTTACCAAAATTTTAGTTAAAATTGAGGTGTTGTGTATATTTACTGAATGAGCTAAGGATTTGCCATACAGAATGTAAATCCTGCGTGAGCTCAATTTAAAAGGGTTTAAGGCCATAGTATGGCTTTAAATAAATAAAAGGGCAAAATCCACGCAGAAAGGTGGGATAAAGGAAAAAGACCAAATAGAGCTGGGGTACCCAGCTTTTTGGATCTGCAAGGATCCAATTAAGGTTGTCCACCTGTATTGGAGGATTTTCAACCTTATTTAAACTTTAAGATTAGACTTTGATCCAACATTAAAGTTTAAACTGGTTTTACCCCAATTTAGACAGGAATTTCAAGCTGCCAAAGGGTAAATCCCAATATGCAGGCTTGAATTTAAGGTTTCAAGAACTGTCAAAACTTAAACAAGCTTAAAATTTTAAGGTTACAAGCATTAAAGCCTTATCAAAAGCTAAGGTTTGGTGTGTATTGCTATTTTACGTGGAAAAATAGCAATAACTTCAAAAATTCATTAAAAATCCGATTCTCAATGGATTTTCTTGAAAATTTCACACAGGTTACAATTTAATATTTTTTACGAATAAATTAAATCTTAAGTATTTTTTATAAATAAATTTCCTGGGTATTTAGCCTGAAAATTTACTCTTTTAATTAAAGCTCAAAGAAAATTATAATTTCTTCAAAAATTAATTAAAAATCGATTTTAAGAGATTTTTGCTTGAAACTTTATTTTTAAGTTGTTCATGTGATGAACCTTAATATAAATAAGTTTATTTATATGAAAAATTAAAATAATTAGTTTAAATGAGGATTAAAGTTACATGGAGTTAAGAATAACCCTGTTAACTTTAAATTGGAAATTAAAAATAAGTTACCTTAAGTTAAGAACTTTATTTTTAAGCATGGTTTTCAGTTTTTACCTCAGCACGCCCTCTATATTCATTATGAATCATGAGAGCTTCTCTGAAGACATAAAAAGAGTCTTTTCATCACTGTTTTTGTCCATCATTCATTATCAATCCAATCATATTAGAAATTTAAACAGGTAAAGGTTTATTAAATATAAAATCTTATTATTAAAGTGATTCTTAAGTTATTTTATTCTCTATTAATTAAAATTAAAGAATTGAAATCATAGAATTTAGATTATTGTTGTAATCACCAATAATACATTTTATTATATAAAATTATCATCTTAAATATCTTTTAAAATCTACAAATTCCTCTTAAAAAATCTTTAATCATAATTTTCATTAGAAAAGGTTGTTTTATCTTTAAAAATATTGATTCTTGGCATGTTTTTAACTTATAATTATTATTGAATATAATAACTGTTGTTGTTTGACTTGTTGTATTAAATAAATATTATAAGTAAGTTTTCTCTAAAAGTTCTATATCTTTTTTATCTAGTATTAGTTTTTTTATATAGAATTTTCTTCTATAAGAATTATTTCTGCACAGTGTGTGTTTTAATTCTTTTCTAAATAATATTTATATTATTTATAAGTTGTTAATATTCATATTTTTCCACGTGTAATTGTCTCATTATGATCTTTACACTTCTTATTGTTATAACTGTCAGTTACTACAACAATAATAGAATAATTATAATTTATTATAATTATTATATTTTTTTATTATCATATTTTATAATAATAATTAAATTTATTTTCTTTATATAATGATTTTAATAATTATATTCAAATTTGTGGTTATAATATTTTGTTATATTATATATTTCTACTGAGCACAGTCATATTACTCTTGATATTGCTACTATTATCAAGAGTTTCATAGACAAACCTTACACTGATAATAGTGTTATGCATGTTTGTGGCACTTAATATTATGTTATTCTTGCATAAAGGTTTGATACACCCATAGTGGATATCAATCTTGAAGCCTGAATTTCTATTTTTGACATGAAACTAGCTAAGGGGGAAAAAAGACATCAAAGAGAGCCAGGGTACCCAACTTCTGAGGCCTCTGAGGAATAGATATCTCTAAAGCTTGTATTCATGGCTGATCATGGCCTAATTAGTATACTAAAACCTTTTGGGAACCTAGTTAGAAAGTTCAACTTTTATTAAATCATAAGAAAATTGCAAATAAGCTGCCATTTTGACATGACAAAGAGTTAAAGAGAAGCTTAGACCCCTGTAACCATTTCAATTCTTATCTATTTCCCATGGATAAGTCTTAAAAGAGTAACTCAAACCCTTTCTGGACTAGTATCCATTGATTTACCTCATAGCAACCTGATATACTGTGTTATTTGCAATTCTATGTAGAAATGAGATAAAAACTTCAAAAATTCATTCAAAATACAATTATTAATAAATATTTCTAAAACTTTCAGTACCAATGGAAAATGGTATGACTCATAGATAAACCAAAAATAATTATTGTCTCATAAGTAAAATTTGAATTTTTACTTACAGTCCATTTTTGATGATTCCACATGAAACTTGAATTTTCAAAAATTCATAGAGAATAAAACTTGTGATTAAATTTCCAATAACATTGATAACTTTGAGAAATTAATGTTCATTTTGAAATAAAAGAAGATTTACGGTTGTTACTCCTTTTACTCTTAACCATATTTGGGTTGGTAGTCATGTGAAAGCATTCATTAAGTAATTATGATAATCTTACATGACAACAGATGATGCAATCAATAATCCAAAAAGGATCATTGTTTTCTCACTAACTGGTTTCTCAGTTTTCTCATTCACATGTCTCCGTGAGCTTTTTTTGACTTAAAAGAGGCTTCCTCTTTCTGTTTTTTCCAAATCATCTTATTATCCAATTATATCTTTGTTACCAACAAGTAAGTATTAGTTAAAACTTTTCTTGAAGTCTTTTATTCTTTCAGAATCAATGAGAAAGATTTGAAATCATAGAAATCAACTATATATTGTTTTAATACTGTTATAAATCAATTTTGATTCCTTAAATCCACAATTTATCCATCAAATCTCTCTACCATATTCTTTCCAAGGTTCATTTAATATTAGTGAGTGGTTTATAATTAATTCTTGGAGTTTTTCTCTAGTATTTCTTCTCTTTGAGAATTATATTTATAATAATTCTTGTAAAAGATAATTATATATTAAGATAATATCATTATTTCAATAAAGAAATTTTCTTATTTGAATACTTCTTGTAATTGATTCTTGTAGAAAATTAGTGCTTACTGTTATAATAAATAGTAGTGTATAACAAGTAAAAGAAATAATTGATTAATTAATTACTCAAATTATTGTTATAATCATTTTATTAATATATTTCATAAGAATAGTCATAGTATTGTTGATTAATAGTAACATTATCAGCAATTTCATAAGCACATCATTTGGGGGCCTGGCCATGTTTTTTGAACCTTTCACCCTTAATTAATATATTTTTAATCTCTAAAATATATTAATTAAGCATTGATTTCTTTGAAATTCTCTTTAAAATTTTTTTCATTGAGTAATTTGGTTTAATTTTATACTGTTTTTACACATGGCTTTTTCAAATCCAAAAACTTAGAAAATTATTCTTTGAGCTACTCTGAATTAATTTTGAATCAAAATCTTAAATTTTAATTTTTTCTTCTTCAAAAAGAATCATATTTTTTTAATATTAAAAGAAAATAATAAAAACTTTTAAAAATTCTTTAAAATATTTTAAACGTATAAAAAATAATTTTTGTTTTATCAATTTTCTTCTCTAGTGTCTTTAATCAAGTACATTGCAGCTGGTAATAAGCTCAGTAAGAGATATATTACCAGTCCAGAATCTGAAGAGAGTGATGAAATGCAAATTGCTAAAAGAGGCACTTTATTCAAAGAAGAAATAGCCAAACAATCACCAAAAGGTGTGTGTTTTCTGTCTTTATCTTTTATTTTCTCTTCAATTGATGCGAAAATGGTGCATACCACAAATGGAAGCAACTATTCAGTCCAACCAGATGTATCTGGACAAGGAAGAGGCAAGACCAGGGCCAGATCTGGCAATTCTTCCTCAAGAAAGACATGTCTGGAGGATGCCAGAGTTTCCCCCCATTCCCCAAGGTCCATACCCACAAATGTTGATGTAAACTCTGAGCCTTAAATTATTCAAGGTAATATTTTAAGGGCTGAACCATTTTCAAGTGAAAGCCATAGAAATATATCAGTCCCAGTACATAAACTGGTACAGAGAAGCCAAGGAAGAGGTGTGGGAAATATTTCCAAGCCTTTGGAAGGAGGCCATGAACTCCTTCTTACACATAAAGAGCTTTCTGGGTCAGGAGAAGACCACAGAACTCTTAGGAGGGTGGAGCCCATTTCCTTGCAAAGACAAGGTCAAAAATATAAATAATTGGCTGATGAACCAAAGTCTTTTATCCATAGACCAGAAGAAGGAGTTGGAAAGGACCCCAGCTTTGGAGAAAGAAGGCCCAGTGGCGTTTACCAGCTCCAAACCAGCTCCAGAAATTTCCAAATACAAGCCCAAAGGACCTCAGAAGAAGCAGAAAGGTCCCAAGAACCATCAGGGAAATGGCAAAGGCAAAGCCAATTGGCATAGACCTTGCCAACAAGGGTACAATATCCCCAAATTGGAAACTTCGGCAGTGGAAAGTGTTTTCAATGTGGCTAGAACTCTTATGGAATTCACACCAAAGAGCAGGAAAGAATTAACAGGAATTTTTCATGCAAATAATAGATGGGATACAATTTTTTAAACTAGTATTGATGTAGAACTTGGTAAATTTGATGCAAAAATAAATAAAATAACATCAGATATTAATGCCTTAAAAAAGAATGACAGGATTTCTGCTTATTGGCATAAATTAACAACTTCCAGATTTGAATTAATTTCCAATACACAGGACCAAATTGAAATTAAATATCAAGTCCAAGATGATCGGATCAAAGATCTTTCTATTGCAAAAATTAATGACCAGCTTAAATTTCTAAAAATAATGTTTTAGAAATAGTTGATAATGCCAATCTTTTGGCCACACACCTAGCAAGAAGTGACAGTGAAAGGAAGAAGTTAAAGTATTAAATAATTGCACATGTGGAACAAATTAATAATAATTACAAACCAAATTTACATATGCCCAGACATTCCACCCCTTTTACTGAAGAGAAACTTTCTGTGAGAAGAATTTTGAACCCTTTTCTAGGAGAAAATGCAATATCTGAAAAAGATATTCCCAAATTAAAATAATAGCCAACATTCTCTGGTGAAGGAGAATATAATCATATTGAGTTCATCAGAAGAATTTGTATGTTGCAAGAAGATTTTCATATACCTGATGAAATTGTAGTGGGTAAATTTAACTCTTTGTTTACCAGAACTGCAAAGAGATTGTATTAAAAAAATGAGACAAGACCATGTAAAACATGATTGGTCTTGGTGGAAATCTGAAATAATCAACAAGTTGGCCAATAATTATTGGAATTTTAAAATAGAGAATTCTTTTGAAAGTGCCATTTTTAACTCAGAACAAGAGAAACAACTTAATTGGTTCCTCAAGCCAAAATACAGATTATGTGCTTTACACCAAGATATGTCTGACTCAAAGATTGATATGAAAATATTAAGAAAATTTGGAGGAGAACTAGAACATTCTATCAAGTGTAGATTTGTAGAGCCCTGTTCAACAGAAGATTACATTAATGCCATGTAAGATATCATTACTAGGACGGAAATTGCTAAAACCTGGATTAGAAACCCTATGGAATCCAAAACAATCCCAAATATTTTCAGAGAAGATAAGAAACTCGTCTTGAAGTGTCATAAATGTGGAAGCACCTCAAATTTAGCCAATACTTGAATCGAAAAGACTAAAATAAACGAAGTCCAAGTCATTGAATAGGTTCAGTGGGCTGAAGAGAAAGAAGAATCTGAACAAGAGTCTGCAGTCTCTGAAGACACACCAGCAGAGGACTATTCTATTGAGAACATTACATCCTTATTTGAAGTCACTGAAGTCCATACTCACTTGCCACAGTATAGTAAAGATTGCTATAAGCTGATCAATATACAGGATTCTAGAATGTGTAATACTAAACCTGCTAGAGGCAAAGGATACAATTCTGCAGCATCTTTTATGACATCAATTCTGATGAATGTTGTTTAACCCAAATTCAATTTGGACACAGAGGAATTTTTCACTTGTATAGGAAAATACTACTTTCAAATAATACTCCCTGGATGGAAAAACCATCTATTCTCAATAGAAGGTGTGCAATTTAGTAGTTCCAGTAATAATATGTACCCTTTTGGCATATTGGACAATAATCTTGTATTTCCACACCCTGAAGTAAGTGTACGAATGAAGACAGAGATATTAGTAATGGAAAATTGTACATCTCAACATATCATTCTTGGAAATGATTATATGAATATTTATTCTATTGACATCAATAACCATAAGGACAGATATTTTACAATTGGACAAAATAAAACACAAAAATCTACCTTTTCCGATCTTCCCAAACAAATATCAATAGTATCTTCAAATAAAGATACTTATAAGGAGGAATTTGTGAATAATCAACTTAATTTTTTTGAAGCACAGATTAGTCCATCATTATCACCAAAAATGAGGCATGAGCTTGTTTATGTGTTGTACACATATAAAAATGCATTTGCTTAAGATAATGAACCATTAGGCGCTATTAAAGGACATGAAGTTTATATTACTCCTAATATTGAGAAACCATACCCTCCAGTACTTAGAAGACCAGCTTATCCAGCAAGTCCCAGAGCTATAGAAGCCTTGGAAAAACATATGAAAGAGTTGATACAACTTGGTTTACTAACAAAAGTAGGCCATAATGAGGAAGATGAAGTAACAACTCCTGTTATTACTGCTTGGAATAATGATAAATCAAGGATGGGTGGAGATTTTAGAGCATTGAATACCTACACAGTTCCAGATAGATATCCAAGTCCTATAATCAAAGAAGCTTTAACCCAATTGTCCAAAGCTAAGTTTATAATATCAATGAATTCATTAAAAGGCTTTCATCAAACTTTTTTGATGCCCAAAGCCAAAGAATTACTTAGAATTATCACCCACTGGGATAATTATGAGTATCTTAGAATGCCATTTGGTATTAAAAAGGCTCTATCTCATTATCAAAGAATGATGAATACCATCTTCCCCACAGAATTATCTGAAGGATGGCTCATTATTTATATTGATGATATAATAATATGTTCAGATTCATGGTCTTTGCACCTTGAAAGACTTGCAAGATTACTTGAAAGATTTGCAGGAGTGAATATGAAGATTTCACTAAACAAGTGCAACTTTGGCTTTTAGGGACTTAAAGCTTTAGGACATATTTTTTCTTTTCTAAGCTTGGGTATTGACATAAATAAAATAGCAGCAGTATTACTTAAGCCAATAACCCAGAATAAGAATTATATTATGTCCTTTCTTGGATTTTCCAGTTATTACAGGCAACACATGAAGGATTTTGCAATTCTAGCCAAGTCACTCTATATAATCTGTGATAAACAGACAGTATTTGAGATGACACAAGAAAGAATTAAAGCTTATGAGAAGATAAGGAAAGCTCTTACAGAAGCACCTTTACTCCTAATTCCAGACTGGAATATACCTTTCAAATTATACATTGATGCATGTTGAGATGGATTGGGAGCAGCGCTACATCAAGGGAAAATTATTTATGACAAACCTACAGAAGGACCGATTTTTTATAACTAAAGGCAAATTAAATCAACGTAAGCCAGATATGGTGCAAGCCAAATCAAGTGCTTATGTTTGGTATGGGCACTTGAGAAATTACAATATTATCTTGATGGAAATTTTTTTGAAGTGATAACTGACTGTAATTCAGTGAAATCACTTCTTAACATGAAGACACAAAACAGACATATGTTGAGATGGCAGATAGCCATCCAAGAATATACAGGAAACATTACTATAGTCCATAAAGAGGAAATATTCATAATAATGCTCATGGACTTAGTAGTAACAGATTTTAATTGAAGGAATTAACATAACTGATATTGGGACTGAATTGTTTGAGGAAGTCTGGCAATTTTATAAGCAAGAAAAGAATTTTCATATCTTGACATCCTTGCTAGATAAAGACTGCATAGATACAGCTTTGGTTAGTTCATTAGATGAAGTATGGAAAACCTCCTATTATGAAGGAATATTTCACTTGTTTGATGGCATAATCTAACACAGTATCGAACATTCTTGTGTGATGACATTATACAGTAGATTACTTATCAATACAATTCTTCATAATAGTCATGATAGCATCTACTCCAGACACCTGTCAGAAGACAGAACACTTGAAAAAGTGAAAAACTGTGAATGGTGGCCATCTTGGAGAAAAGCAACCATTGAATATTGCCATACCTGTGACAGATGCCAAAAAGAAAACAGGAGTACAGGCAAGAAATTTGAATTTATGATTCATACTCAAGAACCAAACTCCCCTTGGTAAGTTGTTCACATTGATTGGGTCACAGCACTTCCTCCAAGTGGTGACAGAAGTTATAATTCTTGTTGAGTCATTGTAGACAGATATAGAAACACTCCCATATTCTTACCATGTCATAAAGATGACACTGCTATGGATACAGCTCTTCTATGGAATAGAGTTATTTCTCATACAGGGTTATTTAAGAATATCATAAGTGACAGAGATCCCAAATTAAAATCTGCACTTTGGACCAATCTTCATAGATTTTTTGGGACCAATTTATGATTTTCTACAGCATATGACCCTCAAAGTGATGGGCTAGGAGAAATAATGATTCAAAATTTAGAGGACATTATCAGGATATTCTGTGCTTATGGATTAGAATGCAAACACTAAGATGGATTTAGCCATGACTGGTGCACTCTAATACCTGCATTGGAGCTATAATATAATAAATAAGTCCATTCTTCCACAGGTCAGACTCCTTCTATGTTAGAAAAATGATGGAATGCAAGACTCCCAACAGACACACTGAGGAAAGACTTAAGTGAAATCCATCCTACAGCTTCCAGCTTCAAAAGGATGCTGGATAAGAGGAAACACCATGAAAAAAAAGCATGAATTATTTTATTTGACTATGCAAAACAAAAGTGGGACAGGAGTCATAAAGTACCAGACCTCAAAGTAGGGGACTTAGTTCTACTTTCAATCTTGAGTTTTAATAATATCAAAGGCCCAAAAAAACTCAAAGATTCCTATATAGGACCTTTTTTTATTGTTTGTTTACATGAAACCAATGCAGCTCAAGTGGATTTGAGTAGTTAATTAGAAAATAGACACCCCATTTTTTTAATAAGCTTGATAAACCCTTATCAACCAGCTGACAAAGAATTTTTTCCTATAAGAAACCCATCTGCTTTAACTATACCACCAGTGGAACAGAGTGAAGATGTGAGTCTGTGAGGTATATATGACATACCCTTAAGGCCACAAATAACTTTATATAAAGCTGATTTAGTCTTGAACAGACTTTTCAGTTGAAATTAAAATTAAAAATAACAAAAAATAAGTATAACTTTTGTTTGGATAAACAAAGTCATAATTATTATGTCATTTTTGGACTCTACACCAAAACTAACCTAGGGTACACCCATAAGGTGTTATACCCAAAAATGCTTATTTATTAAGTTATTGGAAGATTTAAGAATCTCACAGTACTAATTTAGCTTTTTTAACATTTTTTTAAAATTGTTAATTTAAAGCTGCATAAGGTTTATGAAAACTTACCAAAATTTGAATTAAAGTTGAGGTGTTGTGTATATTTACTGAATTGGCTAAGGATCTTCCATACAGAATTTAAATCCAGCATGAGCTCAATTTAAAGGTGTTTAAGGCCATATTATGGCTTTAAATGAATAAAAGGGCAAAATCCAGGCAAAAAGGTGGGACAAAGGAAAAAGACCAAATAGAGATGGGGTACCCAACTTTTTGGATCTGCAAGGATTCAATTAAGGTTGTCCACCTGTATTGGGGGATTTTCAACCTTATTTAAATTTTAAGATTAGACTTTGATCCAACCTTAAAGCTTACACTGGTTTTATCCCAATTTGGACAGGAATTTCAAGCTGCCAAAGGGTAAGTCCCAATATGTAAGCTTGGAATTGAAGTTTGGAGAGCTGTCAAAGCTTTAAATTTACAAGTATCAAAACCTTATTCAAAGTTAAGGTTTAGTTTGTATTGCTATTTTACGTGGAAAAATAGCAATAACTTCAAAAATTCATTAAAAATCCAAATCTTAATGGATTTGCTGGAAATGTTCACACAGCTTACAATTCAATGTTATCTGTGTATACACAAAATTTCAAGTATCTTTTATAATCAGGTTTTATTTGTAACTATCCTGGAAAATTACTCTTTTAATCATAGTTAGAGAAAATTAAGATTTCTTTAAAAATTAATTAAAAATTGAGTTTAAGATATTTTTAAGTTGTTCGTGTGATGAAATTTAATTTTAATGAGCTTATTTTATATTAAAACTTAAAATAATTAAGCTAAATGCAGAATAAAGTTACTTGGAGTTAAGAATAACACCAGTAGCTTTAAATTGGAATTAAAAATAAGCTACCTCAAGTTAAGAACCTTATTTTTAAGCATGGGTTTTCCGTTTTGACCTGAGAATGCCCTCTATATCCATTATTAATCATGAGAGCTGCTCTGAAGACATAAAAATAGTCTATTCATCACCGTTTTTTTCCATCAACTCAATCAAATCCAATTATATTAGACATTTAAACAGGTGAAGTTTTACTATATACAAAGCCTTATTATTAAAGTATTTCTTAAGTATTTTATTCTTTATAACTCTTAAATTAAAGAATTTAAATCATAGAAATTATATTATTGCTTTAATCACCAATAATATATTTCATTTGGTAAAATTATTGTCTTAAAATATCTTTTAAAATCCACAAATTCCTCTTAAAAACTCTTTAAATCATGTTTTTATTATGAAAAGTTGTTTCATCTTTAAACATATTTATTATTGGCGTGTTTTTTACTTATAATGATTATTTAATATAATAACTGTTGTATTTGACTTGTTGTATTAATTATATATCATATGTAAGCTTTTCTCCAAAATTCTATAATTTATTTTATCTATTATTAGTTTTTTTATATAGAATCTTTTATAAGAATTATATCTGCACAGTGTGTGCTATAATTTCTTTTTATAGAGAATATTCATATTATTTATAAGTGGTTAAATATTTGTATTTTCCATGTGTAATTGTCTCATTAAGAGCTTTACACTTCTTATTGTTATAACTGTCAGTAACTTTAACAATGATAGAATAATTATAGTTTATTATAATTATTAATATTTTTTATTATTATATTATATAATAATAATTAAATTTAATTCTTTAATATAATTCTTTTTATAATTATATTTAATTTGTGGTTATAATATTTTTTTATATTACATTTTTCTACTGAGGACAGTCATAGTACTCTTGATATTGTTACTATTATCAAAAGCTTCATAGACAAACCTTACAGAAGACAAAAATATAAAGAAATTCATTAAGGAAAGGAGACATAGGAATAAAAATCAAAGAGAATATCTTGTCAGATATAGAAATCCAGTACATGAATATGAATGGCTGGGAGAATCAGAAATACCTGAATCAGATGAACTCTTGGGAAGATTTAGACATGAAAGAAGGTCACAAGCCTGAATATGTCTATAATTGTACTTTAACTTATTTGATATGAGTAATTTAAAGAGGTTGGACAGTGGACATTAACCCCCTTTAGGGCCTATTTCTTCTGAATATCATTAATAAAATTGTAGTACAATTTTATTTATTGTTGGGAGGGAATGTGAGCCTTGAGAGATATTTTACATATGTAAATAGGCCCCAATTACCTTTACATAAATTCTGAACTATGCATAACCCATAAGTCATTAATATATTCAAAACTCATCATTTTTTATTTCAGAAAAGATGACTAACTTTTTTGTGAGTAGGTAGATCCATGGATTTAAGGCCAGAGATGGATTCTACACAAAATTTCACCTAGGTTAGCTCCATAAAGTTAATGAGCTTAAATTAACTCTATGAGGTGGTAATATGGAAAATAATCCAATACCACATAAAATAATTATGAAAATATTTGTTTTTCTCAATTTCATCCCAAAATAATGGGAATGTGAGAAATCCCATGTTACATATACACCAAGAATCATGTTATGCATGTTTGTGGCACTTAGCATTATGGTATTCTTACATAAATCTTTGATACACCCAGAGTGGATATCAGTTTTTAAGCCTGAATTTCTATTTTTGACATGAAAGTAGCTAAGGGGGACAAAAGACATCAAAGAGAGCCAGGGTACCCAACTTCTCAGGCCTATGAGGCATGGATAACTCTAAAGCTTGGATTCATGGCTGATAATGGCCCAATTAGTATACTAAAACCTTTTTCAGAACCTAGTTACCAAGTTAAACTCTCATTACATCATAAGAAAATTGCAAATAAGCTGCTATTTTGATGTGACAAAGAGCTAAAGAAAAGCTTAGACTCCTGGAACCATGTCAATTATTCTTTATTTTCCATGGATAAACCTGAAGAGATTGATTAAACCCCTTTTGGGACTACTATCCATTGATTTACCTCATAGCAACCTGCTATACTGTGCTATTCCCAATTCTACGTAGAAATGAGGTAAAAACTTCAAAAATTCATTCAAAATACAATTCTTGATGAATTTTGCTTAAATGTTTGGTACTGTGGTATACCATGACAGTTCATCTGAATAAATGTTTTATTTTTATGGTAATTATTTATATAAAAGAGGATATCAATAGTATGAAATCACTTTTGAGGGAAAATAACAGTAAAATAAACATGGAATAACACAAATGATCTATTCCTTAAGGAAAATTGAACACAGGTTTGATCTTCCAATCTCACCCCACCTCACTATCCAACATATAATTGTGATGGACAGTACCCAAATCAAAGACATTTTTCAGTTTTCTCTGTAAATAATTTTTTGTAATATATATTTTTTAATATGCTTAAATATAAGCAATTGGGTGATTAATATAATCAGAGTCACAATGAGGATGCCAATTAATAAAGAGCAGAGTTGTAGGTATCATAGGGGACATAGAAGATTCAAGGTGTGGACCATAACACTTTTGAAGTATCAATTTTGGGAAATTTCATGTATTTTTGCTGTTATGAACCACCCAAAGAGGGGAAAAGAATCATTGAGTTCTGTTAGATAATTAAATGATTAATTTTTGAAGACTGAAATAATTTATTGTTGAATTGGAAAGGCCATATTAAATCAGCTTTTCTTTTAATGTAACCCCCAAATTTCTCATTGAAGCTGCAGAAATGAAGAGTGGGACTGGATGTTGGAAGGGATATGCCACAGTGGCAACATTCTAAAAATTGGGAATTTTGGGAAAATGAAATTTCTGGAAGTTTTAGGAAGTTTGAAGCATATTTGGGAAGATTTAGGAAGTTTTGAGATAATTTAAGAAGAATTAGGAATTTTCAGCAAGAATACAGGTAATACAGGTAATCAGTCCTATGTAAATTCTCATAAAAAGGTGAAACCTAACCCACAAGTCAGCCCTCAAAAGGCCCAAGAGCTATAATCCAGTAAAATCAGCTGACAGATTAGTAATCAATTGAGTAATACATGGAGATAAGGGTTCCAGTGCCAGAAATTAAGGTTTGACTGTATTTCACAGACACATGTCACAAACATGTCACATGAATAGGTGAGAGAAGAATGAATTCATCTGACTGGTCAGAAACACATCATGTCATTATGAAAAGTCAAGTGAAGTAATCTTATTGGTCAGAAATCTAGACTCGTGTCACGTCACAACAGGTTGCCCCTGCAGATCCAAAATTAAAGTTTGCACAGCCACCAGAGGCCGGAAATTTCTAAGTCCCCTCTTTTTTGCACTCATATAAAGGGCCCCACGGCAATAAATAGAGTCCCTCTCTTGCACTTTTTCCCTTTCCCCCATCTAGAAATTGTAAATTGAATTTATTTTCTCTGATCCCTCTTCTAGGAGGTATACTAGAAATTTACTTGATAAATTAAGCCTAGTAACTGAGGTTTGTTTTTGACATAGATCAAGAGAACCAATAGTGTGAAAAGAATTTATGTAAGGTTTGTCTATGAAACTCTTGATAATAGTAGTAATATCAACAGTACTATGACTGTCCTGAGTAGAAATATATAATATAATGAAATATTATAACCACAAAATTAAATATAATCATTAAAAGAGTTTTATACAAAATGTAAATTTATTTATTATTATAAAATATAATAATAAAAGAAATATAATAATTATAATAAATTATTATTATTCTATTATTGTTATAGTCACTGACAGTTATAACAATAAGAAGTGTAAAGCTCTTAATGAGACAATTACATGTGGAAAATATTAATATTAACCACTTATAAATAATATGAATATTATCAATAAAAGAATTAAATCACACACTGTGCAGAAATAATTCTTATAGAATAAAATTCTATATAAAAAAACTAATACTAGATAAAAAAGATATAGAACTTTAGAGAAAACTTACTTATAATATTTATTTAATACAAGTCAAACAACAACAGTTATTATATTAGATAAGAATTATAAGTTAAAAACACGCCAACAATCAATATTTTTAAAGATAAAACAGCTTTTTATAATAGAAATTATGATTAAAGAGTTTTTAAGAGGAATTTGTGGATTTTTAAAAAGATATTTAAGATGATAATTTTATATAATAAAATGTATTATTGGTGATTACAACAATAATCTGAATTCTATGATTTCAATTCTTTAATTTCAATTAATAGAGAATAAAATAACTTAAGAATCACTTTAATAATAAGATTTTATATTTAATAAAACTTTACCTGTTTAAATTTCTAATATGATTGGATTGATAATGAATGATGGACAAAAACAGTGATGAAAAGATTCTTTTTATGTCTTCAGAGCAGCTCTCATGATTCATAATGAATATAGAGGGCGTGCTGAGGTCAAAACTGAAAAACCATGCTTAAAAATAAAGTTCTTAACTTAAGGTAATTATTTTTAATTTCCAATTTAAAGTTAACAGGGTTATTCTTAACTCCATGTAACTTTAATCCTCATTTAAACTAATTATTTTACTTTTTTAATATAAGTAAACTTATATATATTAAGGTTCATCACATGAACAACTTAAAAATAAATTTTCAAGCAAAAATTTCTTAAAATTGATTTTTAATTAATTTTTGAAGAAATTGTAATTTTCTTTGAGCTTTAATTAAAAGAGTAAATTTCCAGGCTAAATACCCAGGAAATTTATTTATAAAAAATACTTAAGATTTAATTTATATGTAGAAAATATTAAATTGTAACCTGTGTGAAGTTTTCAAGAAAATCAATTGAGAATCGGATTTTGAATGAATTTTTGAAGTTATTGCTATTTTTCCACATAAAATAGCAATACACACCAAACCTTAGCTTTTGATAAGGTTTTAATGCTTGTAACCTTAAAATTTCAAGCTTATTTAAGTTTTGAAAGTTCTTGAAACCTTAAATTCAAGCCTGCATATTGGGATTTACCCTTTGGCAGCTTGAAATTCCTGTCTAAATTGGGGTAAAACCAGTTTAAACTTTAATGTTGGATCAAAGTCTAATCTTAAAGTTTAAATAAGGTTTAAAATCCTCCAATACAGGTGGACAACCTTAATTGAATCCTTGCAGATCCAAAAAGCTGGGTACCCCAGCTGTATTTGGTCTTTTTCCTTTGTCCCACCTTTCTGCTTGGATTTCGCCCTTTTATTTATTTAAAGCCATACTATGGCCTTAAACCCTTTTAAATTGAGCTCACGCAGGATTTACATTCTGTATGGCAAATCCTTAGCCCATTAAGTAGATATACACAACACCTCAATTTTAACTAAAATTTTGGTAAGTTTGCATAAACTTTATGCAACTTCAAACTTAAGCTTATTTAAGCTTAAATTTAACAAGTTTAAAAAAATGTTGAAAATTTACATTAGTACTGTGAACTCTTAAATCTTCCAATAACATAAGAAATAAGTGTTTTTGGGTTTAACACCTTATGGATGTACCCTAGGTTATTTTTGGATTAGAATCCAAAATTGACATAATATTTATAACTTTAATTATCCAAAAAAAAGTTAGACATATTTTTTGTTATTTTTTATTTTAAATTCAATTAAAAAGTCTGTTAAAAACAAATTTAACTGTGTATAAAGTTATTTGTGGCCTTATGGGTATGTTATATGTACCTCACAGGCTCACACTTTAATTAATCCCTTACTAGCAGGTAGACTAGTGCCTTATTTAATTAGGATCTTAAAGCTTGAAGCTCATGAGCAAGGGGTCTCTGGAGTTTAGTGTTTAAATCCTTAAAAGTAATTTTGAGAGAGTTTTAAAAGAAAACCATCAAACCAAAGTAATTTTTTAGGCCTTAAAATAAAGCCTAACCAGTTTGATTAGTTTTGGGCTAGTTTTTGTTGTAAACTTCCTCAAAGAGAGTAATGTTGCTTGTTTTAAAACAAATCCTGCACAACCAAAGTAAATTTACTACTTTTTAAATAAAAGTGGATCTGTATTTATTGGGTAATACCTAACAAATCATCAACAGAGGAACTAAATCAAATTTAAAATACTTTATTGTTTATTTAAGATTAATATTGAACCTATAGCAATTAGCTAGTATTATTATCAAAAAAACCAGAAGAGATCATATAATCTATTATTACATCACAACACAAAACATAACATTAAACTACCCATATTATACTAAATTATTAACAATTATTAGATCAGTAGCCTAACCATCACATCACAAAGGGCTTGAAATATATTTTTATCCTTTTCAAGTTTATTATTTCAGAGAATTGAATATTGCTGTTATCCTAGCTATTAGTTTCTATATTTATCCAAGAATTATCAAGAAAAGGATATTTTGTGGTTTTGTATTAAAAGATAGTGTTTCCTGTTATTTTTTATTCATTTTAGTTATTATATTATTTTATAT
Organism: Austropuccinia psidii; assembly: GCA_023105745.1. Classification (NCBI taxonomy): domain Eukaryota; kingdom Fungi; phylum Basidiomycota; class Pucciniomycetes; order Pucciniales; family Sphaerophragmiaceae; genus Austropuccinia; species Austropuccinia psidii. The sequence continues at coordinate 18,937,930 of JALGQZ010000003.1, read as the reverse complement.
ATTGTTGTACTATCATCTGGTGGAATCCACTCAGCCTGCTGAAAGTTTTAAAAAGAATTTATTTGTTAGGGTTTTAAATAACCATTGTTTTGAGTAGAGCAAAGTCTGATTAGAGATTTTTGAGTCTAATATTTTCTGATAAAGCCACTATCAATAATAAAATTGATTTGGTGAACTCAGTAAAGATAACTTAGCATATTAGGAAGGGCAGTATAGATTATTCTAGCACACAAGCAGAGCAAGGGTTACAAGTCCCAAACAGAAATTCAAAACTGTTTTCTTGTAATTTCCCCTTCCAGGTACTGCCTCATTTTATCCCATACACAGAGGAGCTCCCACATCTGGTGTCCCAACAGTGGCATGTCAGATAGGAATACCCTTAGCATCTCTTCAGCTTGATCTCAAAACACTAAAATTAACAAAATAAATATCTTTTGAAAACTGGAAGCAAAGAATCAGAAATCATTCTCATCATAATCATCTCCTCATTCATCATCAAAATCATCATCTGTATCTTACCATTATTATTACCCAAGAGAAGGATCAACACCACAAGAATAAGAATTTAAAAGGGATTATAGTAAACTAATTCCTACACCAAGAACAGAAGCCAAGGAAAAGGAAAGAGTTACAAGATTCTATTTAAATATTATAAAACAAGCCAAGAATTTGACAAAAGAAAGTATAGAGTCAGGAGGGAGTATTTATAAAGTACAGAATATGGATCAGTCAACATCAAAATTACCACCATTACCTGAAGATACTGTAGAAGGACAGTATGAGGAAGAAAGTGAGGAAGAAGATAAGAGTGAATATCTCATGAGGCATTTCAAAGAGACACAAGAACAAATGGCACAGAAGTTTCAGGATACAATCAACAATCTAAGTAAAAAGAAGGAAAAGAGAAGAGAATCAACATCATATACACCAGGAGCTAGTCCCAGTGAGCCCAGCTTACCTGGACATTTTAGACCAGAAGAATCACCAATATCACCAACACCTGCACCTAGAGCAACATCTACAACAGAAACAGAGTCAAGACCATCAAATATTCCAAGAAGAGGTTTTGTTTCTACACCAACAAATCCAAGCCCCCTACAACAAGAGATCCCAAGGAAAGAAAGATCAGTAGTAAAAATTTAAGCAAATAATCATAACCTCAATTTCAATGTTGAAGAAGTTGAGAAATTTATCAAAAAATTTGAAAGAATTGCCTAAATTGAAGGAGCAACAGAGGAAGATCTGGCAATGCAGATGGCCTTTTGGACAATAGATTCCAAAATTAGTGACACAATAGAAGCTATGCCAGGATATGAAGAAGGAAATTGAACCCAGCTTAAAAAGGATCTTATAACAAAATGGGGGAGAGTTGAACCTGAAAGAAGATATAGAAAGGATTCCCTTGTACAGCTATTCAATGATACACAGGCTGAAGGAGGAATCAGTAATATTTCACAGTATAAGAGATTTATTGGAGATTATGAAACTATCACTACTTACATTCTTAGATATAAATATATTCCTCAAAATAATATGTTTCATGAAGATATTTTTGATTGCCTCTCCTCTGACATAAGAGGAGCTATCAGTAGGGAAATCATAAAGGAGAATGTCATGGTTAGAGCAGAAGATGCAGGATATTTCATACCACCAATGAAGATCTGGAAGAAATACATTGAACAGGAATTGGAAGCAAGAGTATTAGTCACCAAAAGACTTTCACCTCCAAGGATAGCTGAACAGAAAGAATTAAAGAATAAGGAAAGGAGAGTTCAATTCAAGGAAGAGGTATTTGCAGGAATGCAAGAAGCCCTTAAGAAAATGAAAGGACTTACAAGAACCTTAAAAGAACAAAAGTAAGTAGTCAAGGAGGAGGCGCCTGCTTAAAATGAAGATGTCAAAAAGCTCATGGATCAATTAAATGAATTAACTAATGTGGCTACACCCCAAAAGAAAATAATTAATAACCCACAGTCAAACAATCAAGGATTTTGACCAAGGGATAATGTTTCTCCACCTCTAAACAGAAATGTACCCTATGTTCCAGCACAGAATGTACCAAAGCTTGCTGTTAAATGTTACTATTGCATGGAGGAAGGTCATTCAGTTGGAAGATGTACTGAACTAGTGGATGATTAAAACAAGGAATACAGGTAATCAGTCCTATGTGAATTCTCATAAAAAGGTGAAACCTAACCCACAAGTCAGCCCTCAAAAGGCCCAAGAACTATAATCCAGTAAAATCAACTGACAGATTAGTAATCAATTGAGTAATACATGGAGATAAGGGTTCCAGTGCCAGAAATTAAGGTTTGACTGTATTTCACAGCCACATGTCACAAACACGTCACATGAATAGGTGAGAGAAGAATGAATTGATCTGATTGGTCAGAAACACATCATGTCATTATGAAAAGTCAAGTGAAGCAATCTTATTGGTCAGAAATCCAGACTCGTGTCATGTCACAACACGTTGCCCTGAAAATCCACAATTAAAGTTTGCACAGCTTTGCAAAGCCGCCAGAGGCTGAAAATTTCTAAGTCTCCTCTTTTTTGCACTCCTATGGAGGGCCCCATGGCTATAAATAAAGGCCCTCTCTCCCACTTTTTCCCTTTCCCCCATCTAGAAATTTTAAATTGAATTTATTTTCTCTGATCCCTCTTCTAGGAGGCATACTAGAAATTTACTTGATAAATTAAGCCTCGTAACTGAGGTTTGTTGTTGACATAGATCAAGAGAACCAATAGTGTGAAAAGACTTTAATTAATTCCTTACTAGAAGGTATACTAGTGCTCTATTTAATTAGGATCTTAAAGCTTGAAGCTCATGAGCAAGGCATCTCTGGAGCTTAGTGTTTAAATCCTTAAAAGTAATTTTTAGTGAGTTTTAAAAGAAAACCATCAAACCAAAGTAATTTTGTAGGCTTTAAAATAAAACCTAACCATTATAATTACTTTTGGGATAGTTTTTCTTGTAAACTTCCTCAAAGAGAGTAGTTTTGCTTGTTTTAAAACAAAACCTGCACAACCAAAGTAATTTTACTACTTTTAAAATAATAGTGGATTTGTATTTATTGGGTAATGCCTAATAAATTATCATCAAGGAACAAAATAAAATTGAATACTTGAGTGTTTATTTAAGATTAATATTGAACCTATAGCAATTAGCTAGTATTATTATCAAAAAAACCAGAAGAGATCATATAATCTATTATTACATCACAACACAAAACATAACATTAAACTACCCATATTATACTAAATTATTAACAATTATTAGATCAGTAGCCTAACCATCACATCACAAAGGGCTTGAAATATATTTTTATCCTTTTCAAGTTTATTATTTCAGAGAATTGAAGATTGCTGTTATCCTAGCTATTAATTTCTATATTTATCCAAGAATTATCAAGAAAAGAATATTTTGTGGTTCTGTATTAAAAGATAGTGTTTCCTGTTATTTTTTATTCATTTTAGTTATTATATTATTTTATATATTGTTGTACTATTGTCTGGTGGAATCCACTCAGCCTGCTGAAAGTTTTAAAAAGGATCTTTTTGTTAAGGTTTTAAATAACCATTGTTTTGAGTAGAGCAAAGTCTGATTATAGATTGTTGAGTCTAATAGTTTCTGATAAAGCCACTATCAATAATAAAATTGATTTGGTGAACTCAGTAAACATAACTTAGCATATTAGGAAGGGCAGTCTAGATTATTCTAGCACACAAGCAGAGCAAGGGTTACAAGTCTCAAACAGCAATTCAAAACTGTTTTCTTGTAGTTTCCCCTTCCAGGTACTGCCTCATTTTATCCCACACGCAGAGGAGTTCCCACAGTACCAATGGAGAATTGTATGAATTCTAAAGAAACTAAAAAAATTATGGTTTAATAATTAAAATCAAAAGTATTACTTACAGTCCATCTTTAATGATTCCACATGAAACACTGAATCTTCAAAAATTCACAGAAAATACAACCTGAAATGAGATTTCCAATAACATTGATAAATTTGAGAAATTAATGTTTATTTTGAAATAAAAGAAGATTTACAGTTTTTACTCCTTTTATTCTTAATCATGAATGGGTTGGTAGTCATGTGAAAGCATTCATTAAGTAATTATGATAAACCTACATGACAACAGATGATGCAATCAATAATCCAAAAAGGATTATTGTTTTATCACTCACTAGTTTTTCAGTTTGAACCATGAAATGCCTCTGGGAGCTGTTTTTTACTTAAAAGAGGCTTCCTCTTGCTTTTTTTCCAAATCATCTTATTATCCAATTATATCTTTGTTATCAACAAGTAAGTATTAGTTAAAACATTTCTTGAAGTGTTTTATTCTTTCACAATCAATGAGAAATACATGAAATTATATAATTCAGCTATACATTGTTGTAATACTTTTATAAATCAATTTTCATTCCTTAAATACACAATTTATCCATCAAATTTCTCTACCATATTCTTTCAAAGGTTCATTGAATATTAGTGGGTAATCTCTTTATAATTTTCAAAGTTTTTCTCTAGTATTTTTTTACTTTGAGAATTATATTTATCATAATTCTTGTAAAAGATAATTATATATTAAAATAATTCTATTATTTTAATGAAGAAGTTTTACCACAATTATCTTAAAAATAAATTTTGAATTATGCATAACTCATAAGTCATTCATATATCCAAAATTCATCATTTTTAATTTCAGAAAAGATGAATAATGTTTTATTGAGTAAGTAAATCCATGGATTTAAGGCCAGATTTGGATTCTACACAAAGTTTCACCTAGGGTAGCTCCATAGATTGAATAAGCTCAAGTTAACTCTTTGAGGTTGTAATATGGAAAATAATTCAATACCACATAAAAGATCCGTGAAAATTTTTGTTTTTCTTAATTTCATGCCAAAATAATGGTAATGTGAGAAATCCCATGTTACATATACACTAAGAATAGTATTATGCATGTTTTGGGAACTTAATATCATGGTATTTTTACATGGAATTTTGGTACACCAATAGTGGATATCTCACTTGAAGCTTAATTTTCTATTTTGACATGAAAAATAGGCAAGGGGGACAAAAGACATCAAAGAGAGCCAGGGTACCCAACTTCTGAGGCCTCAGAGGCGTGGACAGCTCCAAAAGCTTAGATCACTGGCTTATCTTGGCCCAATTATTAAACTAAAACACTTTGGTAACTTGGTTACCATGTTACAACTACAGTAAATCTTAAGAAAATAGCAAATAACCTGCTATTTTGATGTTCCAAGGAGGTAAAGAGCTACTTAGACTCCTGTAACCATGTCAATTCTTAATCATTTTCCATGGATAAACCCCAAAAGAGTAATTAAAACCCTTTTTGGACTTGTATCCATTGATTTACCTCATAGAAACCAGTAAAACACTGATATTTGCAATTCTATGTACAAATGAGGTAAAATTTCAAAAATTCATTAAAAATACAATTCTCAATGAATCCCTCTGAGCCTTTCAGGACCAATATATAACTGTATTTTATATGGTAAAATCAAAAAGAATTATAGGTTTACTTGTAAAATTGAAAGTTTTACTTACAGTCCATTTTTAATTATTCTATGTGAAACACTGAATCTTCAAAAATTCACAGTAATTACAACCTGTGATGAAATTGCCAATACCATTGATAAATTTATGAAATAAATGATTATGTTGGAATAAAAGAAGATTTACAGATGTTACTCCTTTTATTCTTAACCATATTGGGGTTGGTAGTCACGTAAAAGCATTAATTAAGTAAATAGGATAATCTTACATGACAACAGATGATGCAATCAATAATCCAAAAGGGTTTATTGTTTTCTCACTCACTTTTTTTTTATTTTTCTCCATGGCACTCCTCCTTTAGCTGTTGTTGACTTAAAAGAGGCCTCCTCTTTCTGTTTTTTCCACATCATCATCTTATTATCATTTAAATCATTGTTACCAACAAGTAAGTATTAGTTAAAGCTATTCTTAAGTGTTTTAATTCTTTCAGAACCAACCCGAAAGACATGAAATCATAGAATCCAAATATATATTGTTGTAATACTGTTACAAATACATTTTGATCCCTTAAATCCACAATTCTACGTCAAATCTCTCTGTCTTATCTTTCAATAAGCTCTTTGGAATATTAGTGAGTTATTTTTCCTTAATTCTTAAAGTTTTTCTCTAAATAATTAGTTTTCTTCAAGAATTATATTTATAATTATTCTTGCAAAAGATAATTATATATTAAAATAATCTTATTATTTTAATAAAAGAAGTTTTATTATTAAAATCTTCTTGTAATTGATTCTTGTAGACAATTACTACTCACTGTTAAAATCACTAGTAGTTTTTAACACGTGAAAGAAATAATTCTTTAATTATTTAATTGTGGTTATAATAATATTTTATTATTATATTTCATAAGAACAGATATAGTACTGTTTATTAATAGTAATATTATCATCAGTTTCATAGTCACATCTTACAAAATACTTCTTGTAATTGATTCTTGTAAACAATTACTGCTTACTGTTATAATCACTAGTAGTTTATAACAAGTAAAACAAAGAATTAGTTAATTAATTATTTAAATTGTGGTTAGAATAAGTTCATCATTATATTTCATAAGAAAAGTAATAGTATTGTTGATTAATAGTAATATTATCAACAGTTTCATAGACACATCTTACAATTCTGTCAATTATTTCAATGAATTGATTCTTGAAAGGAATTTGAAGAGCCATAGCTACCTCCAGGAGAGTTCTAGTGGACCTTTGGAGCCAAATCTTAACCGTGGCATGGGCTCCTTCAACTCTTGAGGTGGAGCCCACACCCAGGTGGAAATGGTTGTTTGACCAGGATGGCACATAATACTCTTTTAGAGGAAGCCAGGATTTTTCCAAATATTGCAAGAATTAAGGATTTTTGACTTTCTTTTGAAGATTCTTCCAGCTATCTTTGAAAGACATTTCATTGGATGAATACATAGCCTGAGAAATGACTCCCAAAGTCATTAATAAAACCAATAATAAGAATAAAAGTGAACAATAAAAGTATATTAGTTAATTCCAAAGGCCATAAGAATTTCAAAATCAGTTCCATTACCAATTTTATTCATGAAATGAGAATATACCTCTTTATTGATGTCCCAAGTGCATAACATGATTTATGAGTCTGGGAAGAGCTTCTTAAGGTAATTGTTTGAGGCAAAATCCCTGTAAATAAAAATGACTGGAGGGGGACAATGTTGGTGTTGTTGAGAACTATTTCTATTTATTGATCTAATTCCCAATTATATGAGGGTTCAGTCTCATTTTTCATCAAACAAAAAGCCCTAGAAAAGGTCTTTTTTTTGAGCTGAATCCAAAAATATGAAAAAGGGTCATTTTGTACTTATTTTTTTGTGAGTAAAATACATAATATTCACATGAGGAAAGCCATGAATTAGTTTTATGGCAAGGGGTTGAGTGAAAAAAGGAGGTAATGTGTCCCTCAGCATCCCTTTCAGAGGACCACACAAAATCTTCTTCTTTGAGGGTTTCAACAATAGCATCAATGGGCCTTCTGCCTTTCAGTTTTTATTTTTAGTCTCCCTATGCCTGCATAATTGGTCCTGAATTTGCCTTGTCATGGAGAAGCTATTCAGACATTTGAGCTGTTTGGGATGTGTCTTTATCATTGAAATTCCTGAAAGCACAATGTGCCATGATATTTTTAGTGTCCTCATGGCTGTGTTCAAGATTTTTGACTTTAAGAGTCCAAGTGGTACTCTTGGAATATTTTCTGGGATAAATTGTGAATGGACAGTCAAGATTTCTTGAAGGGGCAGCTTCGGAGATGTCTTGTGAGGATTTGGGGTCCCCAACCTCTTACAACCTATTTCAATTTGGTCGTGGTTCCTGTTAGGCATCAAGGTTGATACAACATGCCCCTGTTTCCTGGAAACATTATGAACATGCTTCCAAAGAAGCTCAAGGGTCTGAAATTCACCTTTAGTGCAGATTTGGCACATTATAAAGTGAAAAGATGTAGAAATATTTTAAAGAAGGGTATTTTGGTGATTTGGAATGAGGAAAGAGCCTTTGTAAATGTGAAGAAGAAGGGATCAAAGGTGTGCAAAGGCAAACAAAGTCAGAAAAGGTGAAATGAAGAGGTTTAAATTTAAGAATAAAAGAAGAGGGAAGGTAAAAAAGGAAATCTTAGAGGATTAGAGGCAGTTTTTTTTGAAGGAAAATGTAGTATTTAGGGAAAAACTAAAAAAAATTGAGGAAAGCTTTGCAAAAAAAAATTTTTAATGCTGTTTTTCAAAAATAATTTTTTTTTGGAGGGTGATAAGGTGGATTACTTGAGTTTTTGGTCCTTTTAGTTTTTGCTTTGGGGGGGTGTGAAAAAAAAATGGAAACAATTGGCCTAAGGGGGTTTGGACCAATAAATGTTTTTTGTTTCATTTCAATTGAAAATGGGCCCAGGATACCCCTTACATTTTTTTACAAATCTATGGCAAAAACACAGAATTTTTTAGTAAAACCACATAAGGGGTTATGTGATTTTACCAAATTGCTTACATGGGCTTACCAATACTCTAAATTAATTAGAAAATTAGTGAATTAATTATGAAACTGATAAATTAATTTCAAAATTGTAAATTTTTGACAATAATAAATTAATGATAAAATCAAGAAATCAATTATAAAATTAATAATTCAACTATAAGATTAATAAATAAATTATTAAATTAGTCAAATAATTCTAATATTAATGAATTAAATATTCAATTCATTAATTCATCATACAATTAGTAAATTAATTCAAAAATCAGTTTGTTCATTATGAAATTATTAGGTTAATTATAGAATTATTAGATTAATTTCATAATTAATCAATAAATTAAGGGTGTTGGTAAACCCACATAAGCTTTTAGTAAAAACATGTAAGCCCTTCTATGTTTTTACCAATTTAGGGCAAAACACATAATTTTATGGTAAAAATGTGTAAGTGACTTATTTTTTCAAAAAAATTCCTCAGGCTCAGTTTTGAGCATTTTCATAAATTTTTTTTGCAAAATTTCTTCCAACATGGGATGTGAAGATCCCCAAATTTTTTTGAATTTTTTTTTCCCAATTTGGCAAAATGGCCTATTTTTGAAAAAAAATCATTCAAAATGTTCCCACTTATGAATTTACAAAAAAAACTTTAAAAATGATGGGAAAAGCCTTGAGAATAAAAAACCAGAAGCCCAAAATTCTGTAATTTTTTTGCCAGGACAATTGTGGCCCAAAAAGTCCTTTTTTTATGTTTTTGTTCATGTTTGTAAGTAAGTTGCAAATGCCATTTCCAATATCAATTTAATTAAAAATGTAATTAATGACATTATTGGAAGTTAAAAATTCTATTGGTGGCATTAAAAATGCCATAAATGGCATCAAGAATGACATATAGATGCCATTTATGGCCATAAAATTGGCATAAATGACATTAAAAAAGTGCCTTAAATGAAATTTAAAATGCCATAAGTGGCATTGTGTGACATGAAAAATGCCATAAATGGCTTCAAGAATGGCATGAATGGAATTAACAATGCTATTTTCAAGGCCATTTATGGAATTAAAAATTTCATTTATGGCCTCAACAATGCCATTTATGGCCTCAACAATGTCATTTATGGAACTTTTCATTCCATTCATGGCATTTTTAGTTCCATAAATGGGATTGCTAATGCCATGAATGGCCTTAACAATGGCATGAATTGTAAGATTTGACTATGAAACAACAAGTGAATATTACTAATATTTTACTTAATGTACTATGAATGTCCTTACTAAAGTAATAAATAAGATAAATAATAATTATATTAACAAAGAATTAAGATAATTATATTATTAAATAAGTATAATAATGTAATTTATATTATAAAAGAATAATATCATTAAAATAAGTATATTAAAAGCTCTTTATTGTTTCTAAACACAAAAAATAAAGGCGTAAAATAATTGTTTTTAATAATAAAAACAATTAATAACAATAATATTACTGATATCAAAGTTATATATTAATATAAATACTATTTATATTAATAAAGAAATTATTAAGAGTAATAATGGAGAGAGATTTTTAGAAAAGAAGAAATAACCTACTTTAGACACTTAATATAATAATTTTGAAATATCTTATGCTAAATAATATAAATATAACTTATTTAAATTGTATTTACAATAAAAATTATAAGAAATTACAAATATTTTTATTTTTATGTGAAATAGAGATTTATAGAGAAATTTTAACAAAAACAATTAAGAATTGATTTAATAACATCAAAGTTGATGATTATAATAGATATTAACTTGATTCTTGAAATATATAATAGCTTTATATAGAAAGAACAAACCTTTTACCTTTGGTTTAATAATTTTAATGTTTTTGTTGTGTCAGAGGGAGAAATAGAGTAAAAAGAGCTCTATTTAAAGTAAATTCCTCTTTTCTAGAGTCCAAGGGGCTTCTAGTAGACATTTAATGATGGTATCCACTGGAATTTATCAGTATTTTAAGGTTTAGTGATGATTACATCACAATCAAACCATCTTATCTTATTATTAAACCATTATTTAGAGTTATCACTATAACTCTAAGTTTGATGACATCATAGGCTTGGCAGAAACCTAAAATTTGTGTATTTTATTAGTATCAATTATAATATAATATTATTCACCAGTTTATTGCTTATATAACTGTTAAACTTAAAATAAGACTACAGTGAGTGAACATAAATGATCAATTTTAAGCTTAAACTTTGATCATTAATACCTTTTAAGCTATACATGCTAAAGCCATTCAGAGAGTGAATTATGATAGCTTGCCATGTCCTCATTAAACTTTCAATAGAATTTCATTACATCATCAAAACTCTATTTTTGATGACTTTTCTTGTATCTCATCTTTTCTGTTGAAATTCAATATTTTAAACTTCAAACCATGATTTCAGGGGGCTTTACCTTGAGTATTATGATAAAAAGTACATCATTCTTCACGTATGAGCTAGTATAATTTGAATATCTACTTTGTTTTATGTTTGGACCACTCTCACAACAAAGTGGTCAACAGCTCTAGTAATTTTGTTCAATAAACCCTTACACGTTATAACCTTGTTTAGACCTTGTCAGATAAAGCTCATATATGTGTTCCTACAGTAATTAAGTGGTGAATTTATCTTTTGTTTAAATCTCTATCATGTATATTTCAGGAGATATTACCTAAAAACCATGAATGTATGCATTTACCCAAAAAGTGCACATATTCAGTTTAATTCCTTAAGTATTAACTTTAGAAAAATGAAATGACATTAATTGATGTGGGGTGTTTCATGGGGAATCCATTGGAGATAAATAAGAATTTATGTCTTTTTATGGCATTTTTAGCTTATTACTCATCATTTATTGACTTTACAGATATGCCATAAAAATTATATATGTGTGTTTTATCATGAGTAATCCAATTTTGTAGTTTATTACACATTTTTATTCATCAGAATCTGAGTTAATTTAGCATTTTTGCTTTTTTGTGGTATTTTTACTTATTTTGAGATAATTATTTGGAGGAATAATTAATGTAAAGTTTTTCTTGTGATCTTTTTGGAAATGTTTTCATATATCAAAGTCTCACATGAATGGCATTAATGGAATCAGAAATGCCATATCTTGCTATATTTCATTTAAAAACACCCCTTATGTGTTTTTACCAATTTCTGGCCAAAACATGTAAGTTTTTAGTAAAAACACATAAGGGCTTACGTGTTTTTATCAACACCCCAAATTAATTATGAAAATGAGATATTGAATATAAAATCATTAAATTAATCAAAAAAACAAGTAATTTAATTATCACATTAATGAATGAATTATAATATTAAGAAATTCATTTTAAAATTAATAAATTGATCACAAAACTAGTAAGTTGAGTATCAAATTAATAAATAAACTATAATATTAAGAAATTTATTATAGTATTGATAAACTGAATGGAAAACAAATCAATAAATTATAGAATTAATGAAATAATTTTCAAATTCATAAAATACTTATCAAATTAATCTATTTTATAATTAATAAATTGATTATAAATTTAATAAAATATTTTTAATATCAATTAATTATCAAATTGATTTTGAGATGAATGATAAAATAAATTCATTAGTTTTCTGATTGTAAAGCTAATCAATCAACTCAAAACTTAATAAATAAATTATCAAATTAAGAGATTAATCACAAATTCAAGAAATCAATTCTAAAATTGATAAATGAGTTTTTCAATTAATTCATTAATTACAGTTAAGAAACTTATTTTTAAGCTAATTGATTCATCATAGAATTAATAACTGAATTATAAATTAATGAATTATAGAATCCATAAATCATCATAAGCTTAATAAATTAATTATTAAATGAATGGATTGATTATAAATTAATAAATCAATTCCAAAATAAGTAGAATAAGTATGAAATTAAGAGGTTCATTATAAAATTACTAAGATAATTATTAAATTAAGGAAAGAATCAATCAACTAATAGACTAATTGTAAAACTCATAAGATTATTATCAAACTAATAAAATAATTATAAAATTAATAAAATCTTTTACATTATAAAATAAATGAAAGAGCTATAAAATGAATCTCAAATTGACTAAACATTTAATAAATTCAATATAAAATTCCTTATATAACTATATGATTCATATATTATTTATACAACTAATAAATTAACTATATAATTAAAAAATTAAAGTCAACTCAATGGATTAATGACATATTTAATTAAATATAAAATGAATAAATTAATTATAAAAGGAAGAAGTTAATTATGGAAGTACCCCTGATTGAGATGTGGAGCTGTAGGAAGTTACCCTGAATGAGTTCTGGGGCTGGAGGACTGACCTTTTTTATGTTCCAGAGCTATAGGAAAGGTTTCTTTGTTCATTAATGTATACCTTCAAAAAATCCAGGCTTTTACCATATTTGGCTACACTAACTTTGAACTTGGGAAAGTGAAAAAAGTATGAAACATTCATTAATTTGATGGAAGGGATAATTTAATGCACTTAAAATATTGATTTGCCTAGTTATACAGGGACAAATTTTAGCCTTCAGCTTGCTTCTATGTATTTTCAAGTCATAAAAGGAATAATTTTCATTTAGAACTCTTCTTTATTTCTTTTATTTCTTTATTTTGAGAAATTGAGGGCCTTTTTTCATTGAAAAGCTTACATTTGTATCCTTATTTTTTTTCATGTTGAATTTTTTCTCTTATTTGTTGAATTTTTTTGTTTTATTTTGTTTTTTTTATTTGTTTTTTTTTGGTTGAAATGTGTTTCTTTAGTTGAAACTTTATTTTGTTGGAGCTGCTTTGAAAATATGTATAATGAGTTGTTGGTGTGTGGAATGATGTTATCTACTTAAGTAGTGTAGTGCTTATTGAATCTGGTTCACTCTTCCTTTCAGTAATTTTGAAATGGGTTCAATAACCCCTGTTGAAAGTGATTCCAATTCTGGACCTGTCAGTTTTGGGAATAGGGTAACCATGCTGGGTGGTGTATTCTGAGCCTTGAGCAAGCTTGGAGATGCAACTTGGAAGTGTTATGTTCCTTCATACTGGAAAACCTAATTGATGTTTAAGACTTTATTGTGATGGAAGGTGCTCAACCTTGACCATTATTTGAGAATTACAATATTCAATTTCTGGAAGAATGCTTTCCAGTTATAGACTTGCTAAACCCACTGTTTTGGAGCATTAAGTTGTTGTCCAGTTTGATAATTTTTTTCAAAAAAATGATGTTAATTCATTATAACATGAAAAATATAAACTTCATAAATTAATGAAAACATTAATAAATTAGTCATACAATTCATAAATTAATTGAAGATTAAGAAGTGAATCATAAAGTAAATAAATGAACTTTCAAATTAATAATCAAAAAATTCAATATAAAATTAGTAAATGAATTTTAAAATTTTAAAAAATTAGCTATAAAATGAGTAGAATATTTTAAAAGAAGAAGCTTTATCTTCTAATTAAATTACACCATCAAAAGATTAAATTTTCTGTTATTTGGTTCTTTCATGATTTTTCAGAGAGCATTTCCAATAATTTGAGAAATTTACCAAATCTCCATACAGACTATGTGACTAAAAGGCTATTTTAATCATTGCAGAGGACAAGGCCAAAGATTATAATGAGCTTAAAGAACCATTTATGAGTGCCTCATTTCTCCTTAATACAGACTTCAAATCAGCTTCCATATAATAAATTAGCTCATATGGGAACTAATAGCTGATTCCTTTAATAAACAGAAAATTATGAATCATAAACTAATTGAAGGCCCAGTATCTTTTATTTAAATATAAATGAAACTAAAAAACATTAATTGGTTCAAGAAAAATCAAATTAAGTTTTTTCAGTTCAGGAGCTAAAAATATTAAATCCTTACCTGAATGGAAGTGTATTCAATTTAACAAGATTCTTCTAGTCTGTAAAATCATTATGATATAGCAAAACTTCCATTAGGGATTCTCTAAAGTGACAAATTTCCATTCAATTGTATAGAGGAAATATGACAATAGCACATTAAGCAGGAAACATCCACAAGAATTCAGATTGTTTTTTCTTCATTGATAAAATTGAGCTTACAATAAAATTAAATTGAGTAAATAATTTAATCTTTCTCTCATTGAGCATTTTCAAAGTACTTTTATATATTTGGTTAAGGGATCCTTAAATCTATAATTTCCGCCAAACTAAGGAAATTAAATAAACTTCAAAATTAATAAGTAATTTTCAAAAATTTATTTGAAGTTACTGAGCTTGTCAAAAGATATATTCTCACATTCATTTCTGTTTAAAGAAATTTCAAACTTTTGGTGTGTTGAAATACCATTAATTATTGGTTCATTCATTCTTAAACAATCAAAAAAGTATTTCAATTTTAAGCTTCATTCCCTTAAATCCTTTTAGTATGAAATTGAATTAGTCTGAAAATCAAAAGAGCTGAATCTCTTGAAAAAAGGAATATTTCAATTGAAAAGAGTTGGTTTCTTTAAAACCAATGTTGTTTTTTTCATGATTTCATTTTTGATGACAGAAAAACCTCAAAATTCTTTCTCTTTGAAATATCTTATTTATAAATATTAAGTTATTCTTACCCTTTTCCTCACCTATTCAGTGGAGTTGCAGTGGCCATATCCTTATTAACTGTTCTCTTTCTTTCTGACCAGTTGAAACAGTGGACTTAGACTCTTTTCTGGTTTCCTCCTTTATTTCTGAAATGAATATTTATTTGTTACTAGCAATCTCATCTTTATTTACACTGCTTAAGCATTTTATTCTTATCCCTTCTGAGCCCTCTGCAAGTGAGTCTAGTTTACTGAGTACCAGGCCCTCTTCACTTAGAAGAGCCCCTGTGACACTATTATTCTCACATAATTTAAGGGCAAGGAAATCCCTTTTTTTACCAATTCATGGCAAAAACATTTAATTTTTTTGGTAGGTAAATATAAGCCATTATAAATACATACTTCTGGAAAATGATTGCATGTGTTCACAAACATGCTTTGGCACTATGCAAAAACTTTTTAGCTTTTAAATAATATTTGCTACTATTTCTCAACCAAAGATTATTCATTACCACATCTAGTTGTAAAAGGCAAGCCAGTTCAACGTTATTTGATTAAGTTGGTTGGCTTTCAGGTCCACCACTGAGTTAGTCTACCAAAGATAGTATCTGAAAACCTGCATGATCAAAGCTGTCTCTGTATTTAGGAATAGAATCTTCAGGTCAATTTGCCCAACCTCAAGCATTACAAAAACTAGTAACAAAATAGACCAATTACATAGTTTTAATAGGTTGCACAAATTTGCATGCAATGTCCTTTCATTCAGCTTTTCGGTGTAAAGCAATGAACTTAAATAAAACAGTCGCTAATTGCGAGCGCCAGCTTTTGGCTGTTGTTGTTTTTGCTTGCTGCTTGAAGCAAATAAATAACAACCATGATTAGAAGGCCAACCAAGAGCTTTTTGACACATCAGCCCGCGTGCAAAATTTCTGGTTCGTTGATTTGCAGAAGCGCATCCGAATCTACGATTATTCTTCATCTTTTTACTACTAGCTATTAAATATAACAAAAAATACATCAAAAAGTCTGCGATTATTATTGCTTTATTCACTCCAAAAAATCAATGCTTGTATTCTTTATGTTTTCAAACCTCAACTTCTGAAGAAAGGTTTTTTAGCCAAGCACCAATACTACCTAAATAACCTTCATGTCTCAAAAAAAAAGCTCTCATTTTACCTTTAGACCAAAACCTGATGGCATAAGATAGGGTTGAGACCGTCGCAGAGTGTCCTGGTGTATGAATTCAGTTGAGAAAACAATTAGGACAAGAACGGGTCTTGAAGGAGATTGACAATCCTAATCAAGAAACCGCCTAACCTCGAATAAAGCAACCACCAAAATAAATCCTTTCTAATCCATATTTTTCTGCGTTTAAATGTCTTTGAAAGTCAAACAAGTCATTAATTCCTGCATAAATGTAATTGATGAGGATCAAAAAATGTTAAAGACTGACGCAATTTGGCCAATATTGTTACTAATAGCATATAACAAGCTTCTACTGATGTCTTCCGGGGAAAATTTCTGCTGTCGAGCGCTCGCTTGGCCTTGAAGCTGACCTTTTTTAAAAACTTTTCCAAAGCTAGATGCAATCGTCGAGCTCTTTAATCCGATCTTTCCATAATCCTGACCATAAATATCTCCAACAAGCATGTCTACGTTACTATTGTCTCCCTTCATACTCAAGTCTAACATTTCGTCAAACGTTTTTGCATTTGTTAAAAGTGAAAGAAGCCCCCAAAGCGTTCCGCCACCAAGTGAAGTCCCAGATATACGTTCAAAATCACCGAAACCTGAAACCTTGATCATTGAGACTCCTGAACCAATGTTAACCAACATGCAAGGAAATTGAGGGATAGGATTACCATCAAAGCAAACTGAATAAGTTGGCGGATTAGGCGAAGGCCTTGGTAATTCATTCAGAGTTGGAGTTCGATCGGCTTGAGTGGATTGGGATAGAGGAGCAGAAATATCTTTGGATGAAGCTTTCAAGACGCCTTGTTGAGTTTGGGTGATTTTAGAATTTTTTTGAACGATTGTGTGAACCAATTCATCGGAAAACCAGAAAACTTCATTTGGGATGGCGGTGATGAAATTAAGACCCGTAATCAAGCAATCCATTTCGTCCTCTTTTAAAACCTCTACATCCCCACCAAGCGCATTTTTTATGAGATCGGAATACATGTATGCACCACCACCTGTCAAGATGATTTTGATGCTCCCTTTCATTACGGAGATTGGTACTCGATTGGATTTAGCGGAGATTTCGATAAGGTTTGAAATGAATGGTATACACTCTGATTCAATTGAATCCGTTTCAAATTTAGTAAAATTGAGTCTACCACCAGGGATTTCTGATATGGTGGATGATTTATAGATGCTTTCATTTTGATTTGAGTTTTGAGAGTTAACTCTGTTAAGAAAGGTTAAAATTTTTGATTGATCATGTAAGCTATGCAAGGATGAATTTCGATCGTTGGCGACTTTTTCTTGAAGAAGTGTGGGGTTCAAAATGCCATTTGGATGATTGAGTGAAGAAGAAGAGGAGGACGCAGAGTTAAAATAGCTATTAGAATCACTAGATTTCCTTGAATTTGAAATTTGATCACATGGAACGGGTGAGGCTGAGTGATGGTCATTGGAAAGAGAGAATTGGCCTAAGTGATTTTGTCGATTTGTTGTTGCTTGAGTAAAGTAAACGATTTTTGCTAGAGATCCACCAATCTAAGATGAATGAATTGAAATTAAATAATTAGCTTTTATTCTTCTTCATTTATTTTTAGTAAAAAAGAAAATTATCCAGATGAATCAATTTTTGACTCGAGTTTATTTTTTGTTTTGATTTACATCAAGTGCAATGTGAGAAATGAATTCGGTGTGCTTGGGAAGATAGATATCACTCGTCTCATGATACTCGTCTTCATCCAGAATTTTAGCTCCACTGATGTCTACCTTGAGCGTGCTCGTTGATGCCGGCAGATGATTTAATGACATCTCGAAATATTAATTTTGATTGGAATCAATTAATCCACGTTCTCGGTGAGTTCACGAGATCATTTCGCTAGCGTCCAGGCATCATGAATCCCGTCCAATGAGATCTTGATTGTTATCGGTGGATGGATGGATGGATTGGTGGATGATTGGAAACGTGGATGGATTGGATCGGATGCCCCAGCCAAAAAATCCCGGGACGATCCCACTGGCTGTAATTCCCCGATCGAACACCGAGACTCCCCGGCGGAGGCCATCAGCAATCAGGTCGATGGCGATAGTTGTTGCCAAGGGGCGTGTCGGGGCGCAGAAATTTATCAGGTTGGCGCGCCAATCAGACCAGGGCACGCCCCAATTTTTATGACCCAGAGATTTCTGGCGGAGTATATAAGAAAAAATAGTAAAATAAGGCATTTCATATAATCAATCAATTCGAAAAACAAGAAAACATCAATCGAGAAAAAAAGAAAACAAAAGGCATAAGTGCCCATGCTGTCAAATTCAGTGGGAGTGCCATTTTCACGGGAAGCCTTGGTTCATTTTCTTTGTGAGGGATGCCATTGAGGCCGATGAAACTTGAGAAGACTCAAGACTTCAAGGGTGGATTGGCGCGTTTTGTTATGATATATTTTCTTCACTAATGAATTCAGATGGAATAGTCACTCAATGGAGGAAGAAAAATAAGGGAATATGTCACTAATACTTAATGCAAAGTGTTTAAGGCGGGATGTTTGAATTATATCAGGAATGCCTATCAAATGGACAATTGCATTCCTAGGGAAAATTCCCGAATGACCAAGAGCTTACAAGAGAAGGGATGCAACAAAATGAAATGTAGATACTGGCCCTGAACAGTTTTTATTCACCAACTTTCCTATGTAGGATGTGTCAAAAAGGTTTTATAGATATTTCAAATTGGTCATAGATATTGATCAATTGAAGACTTTAATGAAAAATTTAAAAAAAAATTGAATTTAAATGTTTACTGGAGTATTTGGAATATTTATAACTTATATATTTAAGAATTATTAAAAAGTCATTTAGCTTAATGATAAAATATGGATAAGAGTCCCGATTTGGTGTTTAAGACTAAAAAAATAACAAATCTATTCTTATAAATTGAAATTGGGTTATGAGTGAAACTCCAAATTAAGAAGGAATTTATTTCCAAATTCTTCTTTTAAAAAAGAAAATGAATTTTGGTGGGGAAATTGTTATTTTAAAGCAATACAAAAAGTTGAAATCTCTTTAAATGGTATCCACTTTAATATTATACTAAATTTCAAAGAAATAAATAAACTAAGGATGTTTTAGTATCTTAAAAACTGTGAATTTTTAAAGATCTCAGACTCAACTGTCAAACACTCAATCAATAAATCTCAAGAAATAATTGTCTTCATGAAGCACCATTCCCAAAATCATTCAGAATACACTGCTTCAGTAATTTAAGGAATAATAAATAGATTTGGTTGAAAGTAGTGATAACAGATTTGAAGAAAATCAAACTTATGAGGAAGGGGTCAGCTTATTGAGATCTTTGGGAATATTCTCATCTAAAAATGACTTGGAAACTCTTCTCTCACTCAATAGAAATTATAGGGCAAAAATTCTTATTCCACAATTTTTCTACTTTAACAAGAGGATCTAGCACAAGTCAAAAATTTATGGCTTTTAGTGGTAGCTGATTGTTATTTTAAATCAAGGAAAAATGACAAAAAGCTAAAATAAGGAGCTTTAAGGGAAAGGGTACATAAACCTAAGCTCTTATGTAAGTGAACCAAAAACCTGCATTGTAAGGTGTATGAAACTTTGATTAAAAATCAAGTACTTTTCCTGTCCTCAAAATTTGTATAAGGTAAAAATGATTAAAAATAGTATGAAATAGTATTTCTAAGAGAAAACACAGCAATTATATTGTTTTTAACCTTATAAGTATAAAACAACAATATTATAAATATTTATTGTTTTACCAACAATAAAAGTTTATCCAAAAATACTCTACAAGAGATATTTAAGGCTACAAAAGAAATTTCTTCAAGAGAAATTTCAATTGGAATTAAATGAGCAAAGAACTGCAAGAAATTAATTAAAGAAAAAAGTCTTTGAAAACATATTTTAAAGATAAAAAATTCCCAAAAGTGACCAGAGTGAATTTGGAAACAAAGTGACAAAGTTTACAGTGATGAAAGATGCTTTAATTCACTTATGGGGTGGTTCAGGGGTTAAAATGATTATAAGAGTTACAAAAAATTATTATAATAATTTTTTCACCTGGTTAGAAGGTTTAAAATGATTAAAAAATGGTGTTTTTAATCTTTTATTGATTGGTTTAACAGTGTTTAAACCAATTATAAAAGCAAAAGATTCTAACATGAAGAGAAAAGTGGGGCAAAGAAGACATTCTTTTATATCCATCAATTTTCTTACTCCAAAATTAAAATTTACTCTTGTCAGTCGTTTAAAACACTCTGACAACAGAAAAGCCAATTATGGCATCATTGAACCCTGGTTTAGACCAAAAAGGGGCTGGTTTTAGCCATTTTAGACCCTTAAATCAGCCATTACTATAGTAATACCTGGTCTAGAGCCTGCAAAAAATGTCAGAATGTGTATACAACACGTAGAAACCAGTTAAAACTGCTTTTACTGAGATTATCTTAACTTAAGGGTAGTTTTACCCTTATGGAAACAGTTAAAACTGCCCTTGTTGGTATCAAAACCTCATCATCAATTGAGTCACAGACCCTGTGACTCAATTCCAGGCCAAAATTGATGTACTTTTGTGTGGATTTTGACATCTCACACCTGTTAGAAAGGAGTTTGGGGGTCTGGCTCCCCCTTAGAGCTAGAGTTCCTTCCTCCCCCAAATTCATCTTTCCAATTTATCTTTCCTTTAATTCCTCATCATGTATTATACTTGTAATTTACATATGTAATTCAATTAAGTTTTACAATACACTTACTGTAATAATTGACACCTCATATGTAAATTAAAGTTCACTTATGTAATACATGTGCACATCTTGACATTTCAATTGAAAATACTTCAATTCCTCATAAATTCTAAGCTACAAACAACACCTCAATTTTAACACAAAAATTGATGGTTATCACCACATGTGGTGTGAATTAAATCAAGGCTTTGAGGATTTTAAACTTTATTACAGAAAATACTAAGAGCTTAATTTAAGCTTATTTAGAGTTGAGTTACAGAAATTTTATTCAAAGGTGACCCCACCTTATGTTTTTATGAGGAATACAATGGTGAAGTGATTTTATTATGTTTATTTATTAGATAAAAGTTTATAATATATTTTATGTAACGTTTTACCAAAAATATTTGAATTTCATTAATTTTATTAAAAATTCATTTTTACTTAATTTTTGCAAGTAAAAATGTATTTTCATAATTTTGAAATTTAATTTAATTTTTATTTTAAATCAAATTTTTATTTTTGTATATGAATTTATATTTATATTTAAATTTTTATTTTTATAATATAAACAAATTTATTTTATTTATATTTGTATCTTATTTTGTTATTTGTGGTCTTTTGGGTATATGAAAATACCTCTAAGGCTCACATTACCTCCCCCTAAAAAGAGAATATTAATTTGTAATATTGTTATTTCTAGTGTTTCTGAACCTTCTGAGAAGTTTAGTAGCTTCAGGTATTTCCTTTTATGCCAACCATTCATCTTCACAAGATGGGTCACTGTACCTAACAAGGTATTCCCTTACTTTATTTGTCCTCAACTGTGAGCCTTTGAGATATGACCACATACCCAATAAGGTCACAAAAAATACTCAGAATAATTATATCTTTAATATAATTATATTAAAATTAATTAGAATAATTATACACTAAAATTAATTACTCAAATATACAAAAAATACCATAAATTGGTACTAAAATTGGTTTAACTTAAAAACCAATGAATGAACATGTGAAATAAATTATACCATTGGATTCCTCATGGAAAAATACACATATACCATTTTTATGGCATATCTGTAAAGCCAATATTTAATGAATTATAAGGTATAATACCTTATAAAAACCATAAAATCCTATTTATCTCAGAAACCAATGAATCAACATGTGAAATAAATTGTACCAGTGGATTCCCCATAAAAATCCACACATAAAACAATTAATAAGCTAATTCTCAAAATCAATACTTAAGGAATTATCCTGAATATATGCACTTTTTTGGTCAACGCATATATTCAGTGATCATAGCTAATATCTTCTAAACTATACATGCTAGAATGATGAACCAAAAATAAAGTTACCACGTAATTACTGTAAGAACACAGATATGAACTTTATTTTGCAAATTATAAACAAGGTTAAGACTTATGAGGAAATATTGATAAAAATCAACAGAGCTGTTGACCACTTTGTTGTGAAAGTAGTCCAAACTTAAAAAAAAGTATACAGTTGGATTCTCCTAGTTCATTCGTGAAGAATGATGTAATTTTTATTATTAAATTCAGGGTATAACCCCCTGAAATCAAGGTTTGAAGTTTAAAATATTGAATTTCGACAGAAAAGATGAGTTACAAGAAAAATCATCAAAATTAGAGTTTTGATGATGTAATGAAAAGCTCTTGGCAGCATAATAAGGTTATGTCAGGCTATCAGAATTCACTCTCTGAATTGCTGTAGCGTGAAAATCTTAAAAGTTATTGAGGATCAAAGTTTGAGCTTAAATTGAGCTGTTATGATCACATACTGTAACCTTAAATTAAGTTTAACAGTCTTAATAGTAATAAAATTGGTGAATACTATTAGTTTATGATTAAAACTAATAAAATCCACGAAAATTGGGGTTCTGCCAAGCCTCTGATGTCATCAAACTTAAAGTTACAGTGATAACTTTAAATAATGGTGCAATAATGATGTAAGATGGTTTGATCATGATGTAATCACCCTCAAACCTTAAAATATTGATCAATTCCAGTGGATATGATCAGTACACGTCTACTAGAAGCCTGTTGGACTCTAGGAGAGAGGTATTTACTATAAATAGAGCTCTTTTTACTCTGTTTTCCCCTCAGACGCATCAAAAACATTAAATCAATTAAATAAAAGGTAATTTCTTTATTCTTTATATATAAAACTCTTATATTATTAAAGACCAAAGATCATCTTAATATTAATCACTATTTTCACGTGATTAAATCAATTTTTCAATTGTTTTTGTTATAAATCTCTCTATAAACTCATTTCCACGTAAAATCAAGAATTTTAGTAATTTTCTTTATTTTTTATTGTAAATACAATTTGAAAAAGTTGTATTGTATTCTTTTGGCGTAAAATATCTCAAAATTATTATTTTAAGTGTTAAAAGTAGGTTATTTCATCTTATTATAATAATTTCTCTCTTATTATTACTCTTAATAATTCTTATTTAATATAAATAGTATTTAAATTAATATATAACTTTAATATTAGTAATATTATTGTTATTAATTGTGTTTTATTTATAAAAAACAATTTTTTACGCCTTTATTATTTGTTGGTAACAATAATAAAGAGCTTTATAATATATTAATTATTTTATATTAATATATTATTTATAATATTATATTTTTATATAATATTAATTATATTATTATATTTATTTAATAATATAATAATTTTACGCCATAATAATAATATTTCTTTATTATTATTATTATTTTAATCTTATTTATTCATTTTATAAGGACATTCAGAGTACAATAAGTAATAAATTAGTAATTTTTACTTATTGTTTCATAGTCAAACCTTACATCAACTTTCTTTCTTTGAGAACTTTTGGTAATTTTCTTAATACCAGATGATTCAATAGGAGGTATAACCTGGGGAGCTTAATGTCTCAAAGGAAATTTTTCAGCATCACTAGATTTATATGGCTTTATCAAGCTCACTGGAAATGTAGGATGCTTATTGCTAAGTTCTTCAGGTAATTCTACTTCAATAGCATTTTCTCCATGGATGGCCTGAATAACAAAAGTTCCTGCAAAGGAGTCTTCCAGCTTTTTACATCCTTTAATGTTATTGAAGTTAGTGGTGGATACAAGAACTAAGTCCCCCACTTTGAAATCTGGAGTTGCATGTGATTTATCCCATTTGTCCTTAGCATATGCAAAAGAGTCTTCCATGCACCTTACTGCATGCTTTCTAGCTTTGTCTAGCATTCCTTTGAAGCTAGCAGCTGTGGGATGTATTTCAATTAAATCTTTCCTCAAGGAATCTTGGGGTAATTTGGGGTTCCATCCTTTTTCTACAATAGCAGGAGTCTGATTGGTACTGGCACGGATTGATGTTTTATATGCTAATTCCAGTGCTGGAAACAGAGTACACCAATAATGGGTAAATCCATCACAATCTTTGACTTCAAGGCCATATGCACAAGATCTTCTCACCATGTCCTCTAAGGTTTGGATCATCCTTTCAGCCAGGCCATCAGTTTGTGGGTGGTAGGCTGTAGAGAAATACAGCTTAGTGCCAAATAATTGGTGAAGATTTGTCCATAGTGCTGAAGTGAATTTGGGATCCCTATCACAAAAGATATTTGTAAATATTCCAGTCCATGACACTACTCTATTCCATATCAGAAGAGCTGTATCCATGGCTGTATCATCCTTGTGACATGGTAAAAAGATTGGAGTTTTACTGAATCTGTCCACAATTATTAGGCAAGAATTGTAGCTTCTGTAACCTCCTGGTGGTAGTCCAGTTACCCAATCCATATGGACAATTTCTTTTAGTACAAGATTGATTGATGACCTGTCCACAACTGTCATGACAAATGTGTGCTTGGTCCTGTGGTAAATTATACCATCCAGTAGGTGAAATCTTCCTTCATCATAAGACGTTTTCCATACTTCATCAAAGGCATGTATTAGAGAGTTGTCTTTACAGTATTTGTTAAGTAATTGGTATAAGATGCTACAATTCTTATCTTGAGTGTAACTATTTTTGACTTCTTCAAAGAAGGTGGTGTTCAAGTCTGTAACACTTATTCCTTCTATTGGGATTTGTGGTGAAGCTTCTTCTGGCACATCAGCAGGATTATCAATATTATTTGGTAATGGCCATCTGCTTAGTCCATCTGCATTATTATGAATATTCCCATCCTTATGAACAATAGTCCTATTGCTTCTGTATTCTTGTATGGCTATTTGCCATCTGAGAATATGTCTGTTGGGTGTTTTAATGTTTAAAAGTGACTTTACAGCTGTACAATCTGTTATCACCTCAAAAACACATCCCTCCAAGACGTAGTTTAATTCTTCAAAGGCCCAGACAAGGCATAGACATTCCATTTGACTTGCTCCATATCTGGCTTCAGCTGGTTTGATTTGTCTGGATATGAAACATATGGGTCCTTCTACAGGTTTATCATTTATGATCTGAACTTGGTGAAGTGCGGCACCCAGCCCATCCCCTGATGCATCAATATACAATTTAAAAGGTAATTTAAAGTCTGGCATCAGTAAGAGTGGGGCAGTGGTCAAGGCTTCTCTTAGAGACTCAAAAGCTTTGACTCTGTCAACAGTCATTTCAAATACTGTGTCTTTGTCACACAATTTATAAAGTGGCCTTTCTATGGATGAAAGATCTTTAATGTGTTGCCTATAATATCCTGCAAAACCTAAGAATGACTGAATTTCGTCCTTATTCTGAGGCATGGGTTTTAGCAATACTGCTGCAACTTTGTTTTTGTCAATTCCAAGGGACAAACCAGATACAACATGCCTAGTGCCTTAAGTTCTTTAAATCCAAAATGGAATTTCTTCAAGGAGATTTTCATGTTCACTGATTCAATTTTTGTCAAAACTCTGGACAATCTGTACGTGTGCTCCTCCCAAGTCTTGGAACAGACAATAATGTCATCAATGTAAATGATTAATCATCCCTCTGAGAGTTCTTCAGGGAAGATTTCATTGATCATTCTTTGGAAGTGTGGAAGTGCATTTTTGATACCAAAGGGCATCCTCAAGTATTCATACACTCCACAATAGGCAATAATTCTCAAGTATTTTCTTGCTCTTGGTGTTACCACATTTTGATGGAATCCTTTAAGGGCATCCATAGTGGTTATATACACTGATTGAGATATTTGAGTAAGGGCAATTTGTATTTTTGGTATTGGGTATATGTCTGGAACAGTGTAAGTGTTCAGCGCTCTAAAGTCCTCAGCCATTCTGGATTTTCCATTATGCCATGCCACTATGACTGGTGTATTTATTTCTACTTCTTCATTATGGCCAACTTTTCTTATTACACCAAGGTCTAGAAGCTCTTTGATATGAGTTTCCAGAGCTTCTCTTGACTTGGGACTTGCTGGGTATGCAGGTCTTCTCAAGAGTGGTGGATAAGGTCTTTCAATATTAAGAATGATATCAACTTCATGACCAATAATTGCTCCTAGAGGTTCTTTGTCTGAAGCAAATGCTCCTCTGTGGTCATACAAAAGGGAAGAAAGTTCATTTTCTTGTTTATCAGTCAGATGAAGGCTTATTTCAGCCTCATTTAACTGTTCAGATTTGAATTTCTCCAATTGTAAGCTGACTGGTGATACTTTATTTACTGTAATTTGTCTTTTAAATGGTAAAAAGGCAATTTTCTGACACTTATTGTCTCCAATAGTAGAGTATCTGTCTTTGTTGTTATGTAAATCTATTCCATACATGATTAAATAGTCATTTCCCAATATAAAATGGGTACTAGAGCAATTTTCCATAACAAACAAATTCAACTGTGATTCTCAAATTCCCATTAATGTGTGGGAATATGACATTGGTCTCAAAAATTCCTCATGCTTTCATTGCATTACTTGCACTATTGAATTTCATACCATCAATGGGCAACAATTGGTCTTCAAAATTTGGTACAAAAGTCTTAAGAAAAGATTTTCCAACACAAGAGCAGAAGGCTCCTGGGTCAAGCAAGCATTTGGTGGGCTTTTTGTCAATCACCACTTCTGCTATACAGCAGTTACCAGCTGTATAACCTTTCCCTCTGTTTGGTTTTGTTTTCATAAGCTGTGCATCTTGAACTTTTGATAAATCAAGTTGACCATTGCTCAATTGTGGCAAGTGGGAATATGTAAGGTTTGACTATGAAACAATAAGTAAAAATTACTAATTTTTGACTTATTGTACTCTGAATGTCCTTATAATTGAAATAAATAAGATTAAAATAATAATAATAATAAAGAAATATTATTATTATGGCGTAAAAATATTATATTATTAAATAAATATAATAATATAATTAATATTATATGAAATTATAATATTATTAATAATATATTAATATAAAATAATTAATATATTATAAAGCTCTTTATTACTGTTACCAACAAATAATAAAGGCGTGAAAAACTGTTTTTTATAAATAAAAAACAATTAATAACAATAATATTACTAATATTAAAGTTATATATTAATATAAATACTATTTATATTAAATAAGAATTATTAAGAGTAATAATAAGAGAGAAATTATTATAATAAGATGAAATAACCTACTTTTAACACTTAAAATAATAATTTTGAGATATTTTACGCCAAAAGAATATAATACAACTTTTTCAAATTGTATTTACAATAAAAAAATAAAGAAAATTACTAAAATTCTTGATTTTACGTGGAAATGAGTTTATAGAGAGATTTATAGCAAAAACAATTAAAGAATTGATTTAATCACGTAAAAATAGTGATTAATATTAAGATGGTCTTTGGTCTTTAATAATATAAGAGTTTTATATATAAAGAATAAAGAAATTACCTTTTATTTAATTGATTTAATGTTTTTGATGCGTCTGAGGGGAAAATAGAGTAAAAAGAGCTCTATTTATAGTAAATACCTCCCTCCTAGAGTCCAACAGGCTTCTAGTAGACGTGTACTGATCATATCCACGGGAATTGATCAATATTTTAAGGTTTGAGGGTGATTATATCATGATCGAACCATATTACATCATTATTACACCATTATTTAGAGTTATCACTATAACTCTAAGTTTGATGACATCAGAGGCTTGGCAGAACCCCAAATTTCGTGGATTTTATTAGTTTTAATCATAAACTAATAGTATTCACCAATTTTATCACTCTTAAGACTGTTAAACTTAAATTAAGGTTACAGTATGTGATCATAACTGCTCAAATTAAGCTCAAACTTTGATCCTCAATAACTTTTAAGATTTACACGCTACAGCAATTCAGAGAGTGAATTCTGATAGCCTGACATAACCTTATTATGCTGCCAAGAGATTTTCATTACATAATCAAAACTCTAATTTTGATGATTTTTCTTGTAACTCATCTTTTCTGTCGAAATTCAACATTTTAAACTTCAAACCTTGATTTCAGGGGGTTATACCCTGAATTTAATAATAAAAATTACATCATTCTTCACGAATGAACTAGGAGAATCCAACTGTGTACTTTTTTCAAGTTTGGAACACTTTCACAACAAAGTGGTCAACAGCTCTGTTGATTTTTATCAATAATTCATCATAGGTTTTAACCTTGTTTATAATTTGTGAAATCAAGTTCATATCTGTGTTCTTACAGTAATTACGTGGTAACTTTATTTTTGGTTTATCATTCTATCATGTATAGTTTAGAAGATATTAGCTATGATCCTTGAATATATGCGTTGACCAAAAAAGTGCATATATTCAGGATAATTCCTTAAGTATTAACATTGGAAATTAGCTTATTAATTGTTTTATGTGTGGACTTTCATGGGGAATCCACTGGTACAATTTATTTCACATGTTGTTTCATTAGTTCTTGAGATAAATAAGGTTTTATGGTTTTTATAAGGCATTTTACCTTATAATTCCTTAAATATTGACTTTACAGATATGCCATAAAAATGGTATATGTGTATTTTTCCATGGGGAATCTAATGGTATAATTTATTTTACATTTTGATTCATTGGTTTTTGAGTTAAACCAATTTTTGTACCAATTTATGGTATTTTTTGTATATTTAAGTAATTATTTTCAAGGTATAATTATTCTAAGTAATTTTAATATAATTATATTAAAGGTATAATTATTATTAATCTTTTTTGTGACCTTATTGGGTATGTGGTCATATCTCAAAGGCTCACATTCCCTACCACCAAAAAAGATTGTACCACAATCTGATATATGTGATTAGGGTATCATCCACTGTCCTACCTCTTCAATAGACTTTGTTAGTCTTGAAGCTCAATAATGCTTAACTTTTTATTTTTCAGGTTTTCTTTCATGTCTGAACCTTCTTAGTAATTTATCAGCATTTGTTATATCTTTCTCAAGTAGCCATTCATCTTCTTGAGTTGAATTTCTATACCTTACAAGGTATTCCCTTTCTTTTTTGTTTCTTGTCCTTCTTTCTTTAAGGACTTTTACTATTTTCTTTTCCTCTCCTTCCTCCAAGGGGGGAATTTCAAGTGGGGGTTTATTTCTTAGTGGAAATAATTCCTTGTCACTTGAACTGTAAGGTTTTATCAGACTTACAGGGAAAGTTGGGTGTTTGTTTATTAGTTCACCTGTGAGTTCTAATTGCACAGCATTGGGTCCATGAAGTGCTTTTATCATAAATGGTCCTGCAAAGGAATCTTTCAATTTCTTTGGGCCTTTTATGTTATTGAAATTAAGGGTTGATACTAAAACCAAGTCTCCTATTTTGAAATCAGGTGGTTTATGACTTTTATCCCATCTTTCTTTTGCATATTTAAAATAATCTTGCATGCATCTGTTTGCATGGTGTCTTGCTTTGTCAAGCATTATCTTGAAACTGCTTGCTGTTGGATGTATATCCACTAAGTCCTTTTTGAGGGTATCATAAGGAAGTCTTGGATTCCAACCTTTCTCTAGCATTGCTGGTGTTTTGCCAGTAGAAGAATGGATTGATGTCTTATATGCCAGTTCAAGTGCTGGTATTAGTGTACACCAATCATGGGTAAAACCACCAGAATCTTTGAATTCTAGCCCATAAGCACAGAATCTTCTGATCATATCCTCTAGGGTCTGTATCATTCTTTCTGCTAAACCATCAGTTTGAGGATGATAAGCTGTTGAGAATGATAACTTTGTCCCAAACAAGTTATGGAGATTTGTCCATAATGCTGAAGTGAACTTTGGGTCTCTGTCACTTATAATATTTTGGAATAAGCCTGTGTGGCTAATGACTTTATTCCATATCATTATGGCTGTATCCATAGCTGTGTCATCTTTATGATATGGTAAGAACATGGGAGTTTTACTGTACCTGTCAACTAATACTAGGCATGCATTATAACTCCTGTCTCCTCCTGGAGGTAAGGCTGTTACCCAATCCATATGAACTATTTCCCATGGGGATTTTGGTTCTTGGATTTGGATCATCATTCCAAATTTCTTTCCTGTGGCTCTGTTGGCTTTTTGGCATCTGTCACAGGTTTGGCAGTACTCTGCAACATCTTTCTTCCAATTTGGCCACCAAGAGCAGGTTTTCACCCTCTGTAGTGTCCTATCTTCTGAGAGATGTCCAGATGCAACACTATCATGACACTCATGTAAAATAGTGTTTATTAGTGTTCTGTCTGTTAAGGCCATAACACATGTGTGTTTTGTTCTATGGTAAAGGATTCCATCAAGGAGGTGGAAGCTTCCTTCATCATATGCCTTTTTCCATATTTCATCTAGTTTTGATGAAAGTGATGGATCTTTGCAGTCTTTCATTAGAAGTTGGCTTAAGATATGGCAATTTTTGTCTGTCTTATAGCTTTCTTTAACTTGGTTAAAGAATTCTGTGCCAATGTCTGTAACACATATTCCTTCTATATGGTGCTCTTCTTGTGGTACCCATGCTGGATTGTCAGGGGTATTTACTAGAGCCCATCTGCTAAGACCATCTGCATTTTTATGGATATTTCCAGATTTATGAACAATAGTCATATTTCCTCTATATTCTTGGATAGCAATTTGCCATCTCAGCATATGTCTATTTGGAGTCTTCATATTTAATAGTGATTTCACAGCATTACAGTCTGTGATTACATCAAATACTGTGCCATCCAAATAATAATGCAGTTTTTCTAAAGCCCATACTAGGCATAAGAATTCCATTTGGCTTGCTCCATACCTTGCTTCTGTTGGCTTTATCTGCCTTGAAATGAAACAAATTGGTCCTTCCACTGGTTTATCATTGATAATTTGTGTTTGGTGAAGTGCAGCACCTAGTCCTTCTCCACAAGCATCAATGTACAGTTTGAAGGGTAGTTTCCAATCTGGCATCAGAAGAAATGGGGCATTTGTTAAGGAATTTTTCAATTCTTCATATGCCTTGACTCTTTCTTCTGTCATCTCATAGACTGTTTGTTGGTCACATAGCTTATACAAGGATTTAGCAATCTTTGCAAAGTCCTTTATATGCTGTCTATAGTAACCAGCAAATCCTAGAAATGATTGCATTTCTTTTTTGGTTTGAGGCATTGGTTTAAGTAGTACTGCTGCTACTTTATTTTTGTCTATGCCTAGACTAAGGCCAGATACTACATGTCCTAGGGCTTTTAATTCACTATATGCAAAATGACATTTTTTCAATGAAATTTTCATATTTACTTGGACTATTTTCTGTAGTACCCTTTCTAGTCTTGTCAGGTGATTTTCCCAAGTTTCTGAGCAAACTATGATATCATCAATGTAGATCATTAACCATCCTTCTGATAATTCTTCAGGAAATATGGTATTCATCATTCTTTGATAATGGGAAGGTGCATTTTTTATCCCAAATGGCATTCTTAAGTATTCAAAAATTCCACAATGGACTATTATTCTTAGTAGTTTCTTGGCATTGTCTGTTAAGACATTTTGATGAAAACCCTTAAGAGCATCCATAGCTGTGATGAACTTAGCTTGTGACAATTGGGTCAATGTCTCATGGATTCTGGGTATTGGATATCTGTCTGGAATGGTATAGGTATTCAGGGCTCTGAAGTCTCCTACCATCCTTGATTTTCCATTATGCCAAGTTATAATGACAGGTGTAGTAACTTCTACTTGTTCATTATGTCCAACCTTTCTTAATACTCCAAGGTCCATTAATTCTTTAATGTGCACCTCTAGGGCTTCTCTAGCTCTTGGACTGGCTGGATAAGCAGGTCTTCTTAATAAAGGTGGGTAAGGTTTTTCTACATTAAGAATTATATCCACTTCATGTCCAATTATGGCACCTAGTGGCTCTTTGTCAGTTGCAAAGGCATTTTTATACTTAAATAAGAGGTCAATCAATTTTTCTTTCATTTTTTCTGTTAATTCTTGATTGAATTCTGCCTCTTTGAGTTGTTCAGATATAAAAAGTTCTTTTTCTGGAATTTTTTCCTCATTCTTAATAACTGTGATTTGTTTTTTGTTATTTAAGAATCCAAACTTTTGTCTTTTATTATCTCCTATGGTAAAATATCTATCCTTTTGGTTGGAGATATCTATACCATAGATTGATAAGTAGTCATTCCCAAGTATGAAATGATTACTAGTACAGTTGTCCATTACTACAAACTCTACTTTGATTCTGACACATTGTGAGGGATGAGGAAAAATTAGTGTTAAATCAATTATTCCAAGGGGCTTCATGCTCTCACTTGCACTACTAAATTTGACACCTTGTATTGGCATAAGTTTTTCTTGTCAGTCTGGGACAATGGTTTTTAAATAACTTTTGCCAACACAAGTGCAATATGCTCTTGTATCCAAGTTAACCTTTCCTTCTTGGTTATCAACCATAACAATACTAATACTTGATTTTCCAGCTGTATATCCCATTCCTCTTGCAGGTTTGGTTCTATACATTTTGGCATCTTGTATGTTTGTCAGATTTGTGTCAGATGTTCCAACTTGTGGCAAGTTTGAGTTAACATCCAGTACTTCATAAATTATATCAATATTATTAATTTGTGCATTAATTATATTAATTTCATCACTTTCAGAGCTTTCTGACTCTTCTGTCTCTTTTTCAGAGTCAGATTCCTCTTCTTTGTCATTGTGGTTTTCTGTTTCCACAATTTCATTAATCTTTGCTTTTTTAAGGCAATTCTTGGCTAAGTGTCCAATACCTCCACATTTATGGCATTTTCTTTGCTCATTATTGTTGGATGTATTGGGCTTAAAGGATTCTTTTGACTTATCTTTTTTGATAAATGGTTTATTTGGGCTTTTGATGTCCAATTTTTTCCAAGTCCTGCCAATTTTTGTTCTTGTCACTATATCTTCTAGTGCATTTATATACTCTTCTGTGGAGCATGGTGCTATACACCTGCTTCTTAGGGCATGTTCTAGTTCCCCTCCACATTTTTTAAGTATTTTCATATGCACCATCTTCTGTGACATTTCTGGGTACAGTGCATTAAGCCTTTCAACTTGTTTTAGGAACCAAGTTAAAGGTTTATCTTTCTCTGGGTCAAAGAAAGAGTTTTCAAATGCATTTTCTATCTTATACCTCCAGGCATCATTTGCCCACTTGGTGATTATCTCTTGTTTCCACCAAGACCAGGTATTTTTACCATTTGTCTGTCTTATGCCATAATACCATCTTTTTGCAGATTTCTCAAATAATGAATGTAATCTTGCAGTGATTAATTCATCTGGTATGGCATAGTCTTCTTGTAACATGTCAATTGTTTTAATAAATGACATGTGGTCATATTCACCTTCTCCTGTGAATGTTGGCCATTCCTTCAATTGAGGTGCTTCTTTCATTAAGACTTGGTTATTGTCTTGGTGACTCAAGTCTGTTATGAAAGGATTTGACAATTCTTCTTTTGTTTTAACAGGGCTTCTTATATGAGAAAATGGTGTTGATAACTTTGGCATATTTAAATTAGCCTCATTAATTTTATCCATTTTTTCAGTAATAAGCCTTATTTCACTCTGAATATCATCTTTCAGATGCATTCTTGCTTCATCACTTTTTTCCACATGGTCCAAAAGTAAATTTTGGTGTGATGAAGTCTTTTCTTCAAATTTTTCTACAGAAATACTTAATTTATTTAATTTTTCTGTAAGATTGTCAATACTCACATCATAATTGATTGTCAAAGTCTTATCTTTGATATCTTTTATGTATTTATACAATTCTTGTTGTCCTTGTATTAATTTTTGAGTATTGTCAATTAAATTCTTTGGTTTATTATTTTCAACAATAAACTTAATGTTGTCAATTTCTTTCTTGTTTTGCACAACAATTTTTGTTAAAGAAGATAAATTGTTATTTATTTCTTGTAGTGATAATAAACTGTCTTTAATTTCTTTTAGAGGTAATATACTATTTTTAATTTCTGTTAAAGTATTTACAACATCTTTGGACAAGGTTATTTCTTTGGGAAATGAGGTTGTCTCATTCTTTGCTCTTCCTTGTCCTTGAATTCCATCAAGGTTCTGGCCATGTTGAAAACATTGTCCATGGCATCCTTTTGGATTCTTGGGATTCTGTAGCTTGGGGAGTATGGTTTCCTCCAATGCTTTTTCTTGTTCTTCTTCCCTTCTTGGGGAAGTGGGTTGGCTTGAGGCTTGCTGGTAGAGGCTACTGGGGCTTCTTCTTTGGTTGCCTCCCTCTTTTTGGCATGATAATCCTTGATTTTTTTTATTTGAGGTTTGGATGACAGTGGATTCCATCCATTGGAGTATTTCACTATCTCCTCCTCTTTGAGGAACTTTTTCAGGATGTGCCAGGAGTTCATCACTCCTTGGTGTATTTGAGGCAGCATTTCCCAGTCTTTGTCCTTGTACACTGTGCAATACTGCTTGTACTCGCTCATGTAGATGTCTATTTGAGCCCTCTGAATGTGATTTGTACCTGTTTGAGTTACTCATACTTAGTTCCAATTCAGGCTCAGATATCATGGGCATTTCTGGGACTTGCCTTTGGGATAAGGCACTTCCTTGTGTGGATTCTGTTCCACTGGGGATATTGCCCTTTCTTTTCCCTTTTGAGGGATCAATTCTACCTCTGAGTCCAGCTCCATCTGATTGGATGGAGTATTGGGAACCTCTTCTGGTAGTCATAATTAAAGAATAAGAAAAAATAAAAGTATTTTAGAATAAAATTCTTTTATGGCAATTTAAAAAGAGGTGCTCACCTTCAGAGTCTTGAATGGTGGGCCCTGGAAAGTCTAATTTCTTAGCTTTCTTTCTTTTGGTGATAACTGGTGTTGGAGAACTTTGACAAGTTTCTTCCACCAATCTCTCAACAGTAGCTTGGTTGTCTTCTGTTGGGTTATCTTCAAACACTAAAAAAGACAAATAAATATAAGTCTTTTTATAAGAAGTGTTATTTTTGGCAAGATATGGCAATTTTCCACGTAGAAATTGCTTTTATATCTTTAAAAAATTGAAATAAATAAAGAAATGAATAAAAATGAATAAAAATAACTTTTTTATTTGTTTTTAATATTTTTTAATATTTTTTATATATTTTTTATTTTTAAAGAATAAGATAAAAAATGAATATGATTCTTATAAAATTAAATTATAATAAAAATTATTTTTAATTTATAAAATATCTCTTTTAATCACTAGAGTCACTCAAAGAAGGTTCTTGCAAGTCTAAGGATGTGAAAAACCACGTGTAAGACAGTACAATTGCTTTCCAAATGCCTCAATAGCTTTTAAAATCAATAAAATATAAAATTATTCTATAATTTTATGATTATAAATATAATTTATTATTGGATAAACTCAAATAGAATCTTTTTAAAGGTCTTTTAAGTAAATATCACGGCCAGGCCCCCAAATGTAAGGTTTGACTATGAAACAATAAGTAAAAATTACTAATTTTTTACTTATTGTACTCTGAATGTCCTTATAATTGAAATAAATAAGATTAAAATAATAATAATAATAAAGAAATATTATTATTATGGCGTAAACAGATTATATTATTAAATAAATATAATAATATAATTAATATTATATGAAATTATAATATTATTAATAATATATTAATATAAAATAATTAATATATTATAAAGCTCTTTATTATTGTTACCAACAAATAATAAAGGCGTGAAAAACTGGTTTTTATAAATAAAAAACAATTAATAACAATAATATTACTAATATTAAAGTTATATATTAATATAAATACTATTTATATTAAATAAGAATTATTAAGAGTAATAATAAGAGAGAAATTATTATAATAAGATGAAATAACCTACTTTTAACACTTAAAATAATAATTTTGAGATATTTTACGCCAAAAGAATATAATACAACTTTTTCAAATTGTATTTACAATAAAAAAATAAAGAAAATTACTAAAATTCTTGATTTTACGTGGAAATGAGTTTATAGAGAGATTTATAGCAAAAACAATTAAAGAATTGATTTAATCACGTAAAAATAGTGATTAATATTAAGATGGTCTTTGGTCTTTAATAATATAAGAGTTTTATATATAAAGAATAAAGAAATTACCTTTTATTTAATTGATTTAATGTTTTTGATGCGTCTGAGGGGAAAATAGAGTAAAAAGAGCTCTATTTATAGTAAATACCTCCCTCCTAGAGTCCAACAGGCTTCTAGTAGACGTGTACTGATCATATCCACGGGAATTGATCAATATTTTAAGGTTTGAGGGTGATTATATCATGATCAAACCATATTACATCATTATTACACCATTATTTAGAGTTATCACTATAACTCTAAGTTTGATGACATCAGAGGCTTGGCAGAACCCCAAATTTCGTTGATTTTATTAGTTTTAATCATAAACTAATAGTATTCACCAATTTTATCACTCTTAACACTGTTAAACTTAAATTAAGGTTACAGTATGTGATCATAACTGCTCAAATTAAGCTCAAAGTTTGATCCTCAATAACCTTTAAGATTTACACGCTACAGCAATTCAGAGAGTGAATTCTGATAGCCTGACATAACCTTAGTATGCTGCCAAGAGCTTTTCATTACATCATTGAAACTCTAATTTTGATGATTTTTCTTGTAACTCATCTTTTCTGTCGAAATTCAACATTTTAAACTTCAAACCTTGATTTCAGGGGGTTATACCCTGAATTTAATAATAAAAATTACATCATTCTTCACGAATGAACTAGGAGAATCCAACTGTGTACTTTTTTATAAGTTTGGAACACTTTCACAACAAAGTGGTCAACAGCTCTGTTGATTTTTATCAATAATTCATCATAGGTTTTAACCTTGTTTATAATTTGTAAAATAAAGTTCATATCTGTGTTCTTACAGTAGTTACGTGGTAACTTTATTTTTGCTTTATCATTCTATCATGTATAGTTTAGAAGAGATTAGCTATGATCCTTGAATATATGCGTTGACCAAAAAAGTGCATATATTCAGGATAATTCCTTAAGTATTAACATTGGAAATTAGCTTATTAATTGTTTTATGTGTGGATTTTCATGGGGAATCCACTGGTACAATTTATTTCACATGTTGTTTCATTAGTCCTTGAGTTAAATAAGGTTTTATGGTTTTTATAAGGCATTTTACCTTATAATTCCTTAAATATTGACTTTACAGATATGCCATAAAAATGGTATATGTGTATTTTTCCATGG
Organism: Austropuccinia psidii; assembly: GCA_023105745.1. Classification (NCBI taxonomy): domain Eukaryota; kingdom Fungi; phylum Basidiomycota; class Pucciniomycetes; order Pucciniales; family Sphaerophragmiaceae; genus Austropuccinia; species Austropuccinia psidii. The sequence continues at coordinate 18,900,190 of JALGQZ010000003.1, read as the reverse complement.
GGAATCCAATGGTATAATTTATTTTACATGTTGATTCATTGGTTTTTGAGTTAAACCAATTTTTGTACCAATTTATGGTATTTTTTGTATATTTAAGTAATTATTTTCAAGGTATAATTATTCTAAGTAATTTTAATATAATTATATTAAAGGTATAATTATTATTAATCTTTTTTGTGACCTTATTGGGTATGTGGTCATATCTCAAAGGCTCACAGAATAAGATTCCATGATGTCAAAAGTGGCATTGATATTTTCCATATCTTTTGAAGATTCAGAAAATATGGATGACTTATCATCTGAATTGTATTCAATTATGTCATCTTTTTCAACCTCAGGTTCCTCTTCAATGTCAATTTCATTGATTTTCCCCCTTTTTGAACATGTATTGGACAAATGGGTGGTGCTTTGGCAAATATGGCACTTTCTGACTGTATCTGCAGACTTATACTTAAAATTATTAGAATTTTCTTTGGGGTTTTTGTCCACAGAATATTTCCAAGGTGTATTAAGCCTTGTTTTGAGATTCACCCTACTAGAACCAATTTTGGCTCTGGTGGTTACTTCTTCTAATATATTGATAATATCCTTTGCTGAAGATTGTTCAGTAGTCCTGCTTTTGACAGCATGCTCTAAGTCACCTCCACATTGTCTCAGAATTTTTCTATGGATCATAAATTCTGACATGTCAGGATATAATGCTGTTAATCTGTCTTTTTTTTGGAAAAACCATGGTAAAGCTCTGTCTTTATCAGCATTAAATTTGGCAGATTCAAAGGCTGTTTCCACTTTAAACCTCGAAGCATCGTTGGCCCATTTGTTGATAATTTGGCTTTCCACCAAGTCCAACTTTGGTTTCCATGTGCTTGTCTCAATTTGATATACCATCTGTGGGCTGATTTGGTAAATAAGGTGTTAAACCTGGCTGTTACCAACCTGTCTGGTAATTCAAAGTCTTCTTTGATCATGTCAATACCTCTGAGGAATTCCATATGGTCATACTCTCCTTCACCACTGAAGTGAGGCCATTCCTTAGGTTTTGGAACTTCTTTCAAGAGTGCTTGGCCCATTGTTGGTTCCAAGTTATGAAAAGAAGTAGAAAATTCATTTTTCCATTGAGAATTTTCAATATCCAATATCTGTGGATTGGGAATCCCTGTACCCTCATTTTGATTCAGAGGTGTAGACATTCTTGGTAAGGTGTTTAGTAGTTGTTCAATATCATTCATTTTACTATTGTTACACCTTTGTGAACTTCTTAATTCATGTTGTAAGCTTTGTATAGAGGTTATTACATTCTTTTTATGATCATCCTCTTTATATGTCAGCTCATGCCATAATCCTGTTTGTTTAGTATTATCAGATATAACCTCATTCAACTTTATTGTTAATCTTGATATTTCCTCTTTTGGGGTATCAAAACACTTTTTCAAGGCAATTATATGTGTCTTTACTTCAGTAAATGATTTTGATATATCATCAAGAGCTTTCTTATTATCCTCTTTGATATTATTTATGGCTTGTTTTATTCTTGTTTCAATCATGTCATCAATATTGAATTTAGAATATTTGTCTGTCAATTCCTCAATAATTGTAGATTGTTCATTTATCTTATTGCCAAACAAATTATCATTATTAGAAGTTTTAATTTTTCTTAAAATGTTTTCAAAACATTCAAGTGTTTCATTGATTTGGCTCAGACTCAAGCTATGTGTTTTAAGATTGTCACAAATTGATGCATTTTTATCAGAAAGATGACTTTTTACGTCAGTTATAGCTCCATAAAACTCTGGAATAGAATCAAAAATATCAGAAATCATTTCTGATATGTTAATCTGGCCTCCTCTTTCTTTTGTAATTTCATCATTGTTCTGGCAATCTGAAACACATTTTCCATGGCATGCTGTTGGATTTTTGGAATCCTGTAGCCTTGGCTGTAAGTCTTTGGGGCTGGTGCCTTCCCTTTGCCCTTGTTTGGAGCTTGTGGCTGATTTTTCACGTTGGAATTGCTGCTGCTGGCCACTGGGGCTGTTTTTGGCACTCGCTTGGGTGGTGGAGGGTTGTTTTTCCTCCATTCTAATGTCAAGAGCATCATGTTTTTCTTCTCCATCAATGGATGCCATCCATTGAGCAATTTGCAAGTATTGGGATGGCCCAGGAACTTTCTCACAGTCAGGTAAGACTTCATCCAGTTTGTCCACAGATCTGCAAGGATCTGGTACTCCTTGTACTGCAGGGCATTGTTGTATGCTTTGTGGCTGGCTTTGTATATGTCCACTGAGGCTTCTTGTGGCGGTGTCACCTCTTTGTGAAGGTAAAATGGTGTTATCAGAATCAGAATGACCTATTTTAGTTGTTTGGAAGTCATCAAATGACCCTTTTCCTTCTGTACCTGGTTGGCTTCTGCCATAATCACGTCTATTACCTTTCTGGGAGCTGCTTGAGGGGTTATAGCTGGCTCCTGATCTAGTTGAGGGCATATTTTTATGATCAAAAAGGCATAAAATAGTATTTTTACGTCAAAAACTTACTATTGGCCAAATTCTTAGCTTTCTGGAGGGTATTACTTATATCCGAGTTAATCAATTCAGAAGATATTGGTTCAGGTTGGTTATTTTGAGTCACAATAACAGTACTATTGTAATCTGAATTAACAGTACTGGCAGGGATAATGCTGGTGACTGTTGAGGCTGTTTCAATGTTTTCTTGTCTTACCATGTTTTCAGACACTAAAATTAATGAAAAAGCCAATTAATTAAGTAAAAAAAGGTTATTTCAAAAAAAGAAATAAAAACATAAGCCTCACTTATAATATGAAAAAAATATTTTTTATGGATTTTTTTGGATTATAAGTATTTTTTATATGTTTTTAAATTTTTTCAATATAAGAAAAAGGTTTAAAAAGAGTAAGAAAAAATGTTACAGGTAAAATATCATGGCTGGGCCCCCAAATGTAAGGTGTGGATATGAAACTTTGATTAAAAATCAAGTACTTTTCCTGTCCTCAAAATTTGTATAAGGTAAAAATCAATTAAAAATAGTAAGAAATATTATTTTTAAGAGAAAACATGCCAATTTTATTGTTTATAACCTTATTAGTATAAAACAATAATACTATAAAGATTTATTGTTTTACCAACAATAAAGATTTATCCAAAAATACTCTAAAACAGATATTTGAGGCTACAAAAGAAATTTCTTCAAGAGAAATTTCAATTGAAATTAATTGAGCAAAGAACTGCAAGCAATTAATAAAATACAAAGTCTTTAAAAAGAATATTAAAGAGAAAACATGCCCAAAAGTGACTAGAGTGAATTTGGAAACAAAGTGACAAAGTTTACAGTGATGAAAGATGCTTTAATTCACTTTTGGGGTGGTTCAGGGGTAAAAATGATGAAAAGAGTTACAAACAATGATTATAATGATTTTTTCACGTGGTTAAAAGTTTGAAGATTATTTAAAAAAGGTGGTTGGAATTTTTCATTGATTGGTTTAACAGTGTTTTAAACTAATTATAAAAGGAAAAGATTCTAACATGAAGAGAAAAGTGGGGCAAAGAAGACATTCTTTTATGGCCATCAATTCTCTTACTCCAAGAGTAAAATTTACTTTTTTCGGTTGTGAAAAAAAGTCTGCCAACAGAAAAGCCAATTATGGCATCATTGAACCCTGGCTTAGACCAAAAAAGGGCTGGTTTAAGCCATTTTAAGCCATTTTAGACCCTTAAATCAGCCATCACTAAACCATACCTGGTCTAGAGCCTTCAAAACACGTAATGATGTGTGTAAAAGGCGTAGAAACCAGTTAAAACTGTTTTTACTAACATTGTTTTAACTTAAGGGTAGTTTTAACCTCTTGGCAGCAGTTAAAACCACCCTGGTTGGTATCAAAACCTCATCATCAATTGAGTCACAGACCCTGTGACTCAATTCCAGGCCAAAAGTGATGAATGTTTGCATGTATTTTGACATCCCACGCCAGTCAGCAAGGATTTTGGGGGTCTGGCTCCCCCTTAGAGCTAGAGTTCCTTTCCCCCCCAATTTTAATCTTTCCAATTTATATTTTCCTTTAATTTCCTCATCAAATATTATACTTGTAATTTACATATGTAATTCAGCTGAATTATACAGTACAATACAGTAGTAATTGACACCTCATATGTAAATCAAAGTTCACTTATGTAATACACGCGCACATTTTAACATTTCAATTGAATTCAATTGAAAATACTTCAATTCCTCATAACTTCTAAACTAAACACAACACCTCAATTTTAACACAAAAATTGATGGTTAACCCCACATGTGGTGCAAATTAAATTAAAATTTTGAGAATTTTCAATTTTTGTATTGAAAATACTAAAAACTTAATTCAAGCTTATTTAGAGTTGAGTTACAAAAATTTCACTCAGAGGTGACCTCACCTAATTTTTTATGAGGAATCAAATGGTGAAATAATTTTTCGCTGTTTATTTATTGGATAACAAGCTATAATATATTTTATATAACTATTTGCGGAATATATATTTTAATTTCACAATTCTTATTAAAAATTCATTTTTACATAATTTTTACAAGTAAAACTATAATATTGTAATTTTATTTTTAACTTATAATTAAATTTTGTTTTTTAAATATAAATTTGTATTTATATTTCAATTTTTCTTTTTATAATATAGCTAAATTTATTCTATTTATATTTGTGCGTTAATTCATCTTTTGTGGTCTTTTGGGTATATGAAAATACCTCTAAGGCTCACAGTTATAGTCATCTCAATATCAAAAAAAAAACAATGTCCTTGAAAATTATAGATGATAAAATGTTTTTGGGAGACCAAAAGCTTACAAGAGAAGGGAGGCAACAAAATGAAATGTAGATACTGGCCCTGAACCGTTTTTTTCACCAACTTTCCTATGTAGGATGTATCAAAATGGTTTTATAAATATTTCAAATTGATCATAGATATTGATCAATTGAAGACTTTAATGAAAAATTTAAAACAAAATTGAATTTGAATGTTTACTGGAGTATTTGGAATATTTATAGCTTATATATTTAAGAATTATTAAAAAGTCATTTAGCTTTATGATAAAATATGGATAAGAGTCCCGATTTGGTGTTTAAGTCTAAAAAAATAACAAATCTATTCTTATAAATTGAAATTGGGTTATGAGTGAAACTCCAAATTAAGAAGGAATATATTTCCAAATTCTTCTGTTAAAAAAGAAAATGAATTTTGGTGGGGGAATTGTTATTTTAAAGCAATAAAAAAAAGTTGAAATCTCTTTAAAAGGTAGCCACTTTAATATTATCCTAAATTTCAAAGAAATAAATAAACTAAGGATGGTTTAGTTTCTTAAAAACTGTGAATTTTTACAGATCTCAGACTCAAAAGTCAAACACTCAATCAATAAATCTCAAGACATAATTGTCTTCATGAAGCACCATTCCCAAAATCATTCAGAATACACTGTTGCAGTAATTTGAGGAATAATAAATAGATTTGGTTGAAAGTAGTGATAACAGATTTGAAGAAAATCAAACTTATGAGGAACAGTCAGCTTATTGAGATCTTTGAAAATATTATCATCTAAAAATGACTTGGAAACTCTTCTCTCACTCAATAGAAATTATAGGGCAAAAATTCCTATTCCACAATTTTTTTACTTTAACAAGAGGATCTAGCACAAATAAAAAAATTTATGGTTTTTAGTGGTAGCTGATTGTTATTTGAAATGAAGGAAAAATGATAAAAAGTTAAAATAAGGAACTTTGCACGAAAGGGTACATAAACCTAAGCTCTTATGTAAGTGAACCAAAAACCTGCATTGTAAGGTGTGGATATGAAACTTTGATTAAAAATCAAGTACTTTTCCTGTCCTCAAAATTTGTGTAAGGTAAAAATGATTAAAAATAGTATGAAATAGTATTTTTAAGAGAAAACAAAGAAATTCTATTGTTCTGAACCTTATAAGTATAAAACAACAATATTATAAAGATTTATTGTTTTACCAACAATAAAAATTTATCCAAAAATACTCTACAAGAGATATTTAAGGCTACAAAAGAAATTTCTTTAAGCAAAATTTCAATTGGAATTAATGAGCAAATAACTGCAAGAAATTAATTGAAGAAAAAAGTTTTTAAAAAGATATTTTAGAGAGAAAAAATGCCCAAAAGTGACCCGAGTGAATTTGGAAACAAAGTGAGAACGTTTACAGTGATGAAAGATGCTTTAATTCACTTATGGGGTGGTTCAGGGGTTAAAATGATTAGAAGAGTTACAAAAAACTATTATAATGATTTTTCACCTGTTTAAAAGGTTTAAATTGATTAGAAAATGGTGGTTGGAATCTTTTATTGATTGGTTTAACAGTGTTTAAGCTAATTATAAAAGCAAAAGATTATAACATGAAGAGAAAAGTGGGGCAAAGAAGAAATTCTTTTATCCCCATAAATTTTCTTACTCCAACATTAAAATTTATTCTTGTCAGTCGTTGAAAACACTCTGACAACAGAAAAGCCAATTATGGCATCATTGAACCTTGGTTTAGACCAAAAAGGGGCTGGTTTTAGCCATTTCAGACCCTTAAATCAGCCATTACTATAGTAATACCTGGTCTAGAGCCTTCAAAACATGTCAGAATGTGTATAAGAGACATAGAAACAAGTTAAAACCTTTTTTTACTAAGATTATTTTAACTTAGGGGTAGTTTTACCCTCTTGGAAACAGTTAAAAATGCCCTTGTTGGTATCAAAACCTCATCATCAATTGAGTCACAGACCCTGTGACTCAATTGCAGGCCAAAATTGATTATCTTTTGCGTGGATTTTCACATCTCACACCTGTCAGAAAGGAGTTTGGAGGTGTGGCTCCCCCTTAGAGCTAGAGTTCCTTTCCCCCCCCAATTTGAATCTTTCCAATTTATCTTTCCTTGAATTCCTCATCATGTTCTATACTTGTAATTTACATATTTAATTCAATCAATTTCTACAATACACTTACTGTAATAATTGACACCTCATATGTAAATTAAAGTTCACTTATGTAATACATGTGCACATTTTGACGTTTCAATTGAAAATACTTCAATTCCTCATAAATTCTAAGCTACACAACAACTCAATTTTAAAACAAAAATTGATAGTTATAGCCACATGTGCTGTGAATTAAATTAAGGTTTTGAGGATCTTAAACGTTTTTACAGAAAATACTAAAAACTTAATTTAAGCTTATTTAGAGTTGAGTTACAGAAATTTTACTCAGAGGTGACCCACCTTATTTTTTTATGAAGAATACAATAGTGAAGTGATTTTCTAATGTTTATTTCTTGGATAAAAGTTTATAATATACTTTATGTAACGTTTTACCAAAAATATTTGAATTTCATTAATTTTATTAACAATTCATTTTTACTTAATTTTTTCAAGTATAAATGTATTTTCATAATTTTGAAATTTAATGTAATTTTTATTTTGAATTAAATTTTTATTTTTGTATATAAATTTATATTTATATAATATAAACAGATTTATTTTACTTATATTTGTATCTTATTTTGTTATTTGTGGTCTTTTGGGTATATGAAAAAACCTCTAAGGCTCACATTACCTCCCCCTAAAAAAAGAATATTAATTTGTAATATTGTTATTTCTAGTGTGTCTGAACCTTCTGAGAAGTTTAGTAGCTTCAGGTATGTCCTGTTCTGCCAACCATTCATCTTCACAAGCTGGGTCACTGTGCCTAACAAGGTATTCCCTTACTTTATTTGTCCTCAACTTTCTTTCTTTGAGAACTTTGATAATCTTCTTAATACCAGATGATTCAATAGGAGGTATAAACTGGGGAACTTTATGTCTAAAAGGAAACTTTTCAGCATCACTAGACTTATATGGCTTTATCAAGCTCACTGGAAATGTAGTATGCTTATTGCTAAGTTCTTCAAATAATTCTACTTCAATATCATTTTCTCCATGGAGGGCCTTAATAGCAAAAGGTCCTGCAAAGGAGTCTTTGAGCTTTTTATATCCTTTGATGTTATTGAAGTTAGTGGTGGATACAAGTACTAAATCGCCCACTTTGAAATATGGAGTGGCACGTGATTTGTCCCATGTGTCCTTAGCATATGCAAAAGAGTCTTCCATGCGATTCACTGCATGATTCCTAGTTTTTTCTATCATTCCTTTGAAGCTAGAAGCTGTAGGATGTATCTCAACCAAATCTTTCCTCAAGGAATCTTGAGGTAATTTGGGATTCCATCCTTTTTATAGAATAGAAAGAGTTTGATTGGTACTGGCATGAATGGATTTCTTATATGCCAATTCCAGTGCTGGTAATAGAGTACACAAATCATTGGTAAATCCATCACAACCATTAAATTAAAGGCCATATGCAAAAAATGTACTTACCATGTCTTCCAAGGTTTGGATCATCCTTTCAGCCAGACAATCAGCTTGTGGGTGATATTAGGCTGTAGAGAAGGACAACTTAGTTCCAAATAATTGGTGAAGATTTGTCCACAGTGCTGAGGTGAATTTGAGATCTCTCCCACTAATTATATTTGTGAATATGCCAGTCCATGATACTACTCTATTCCATATCAGAAGAGCTGTATCCATGGCTGTATAATCTTTGTGACATGGTAGAAATGTTGGAGTCTTACTAAATCTGTCAGCAATCACTAGGCATGCATTATAACTTCCATCACCTGCTGGTGGTAGTCCAGTTAACCATTTATATGGAAAATTGCCCAGGGTCTGCTGGGTTCTTGGATTTTGATCATATTTCCAAGTATTTTTCCAGTGGATTTATCTGCCTTTTGACATCTGTCACAGGTTTTGCAATACTCTGCAACATCTTTCTGCCACATTGCCCACCATAAACAAGTTTTTATCTTTTCTCTTATTCTGTCTTCAGAAAGATGTGCTGAGAAGGGGCTGTCATGGCATTCTTTCAGTACAATGATGATTAAGTAACTGTCCACAACTGTCATGACACATGTATGCTTAGTTATGTGGTAAATTATACCACCCAGTAAGTGGAATATTCCTTCATCATATGATCATTTCCATATTTCATCTAAGGCATGTATCAAAGAATTGTCTTTCCAGTCCTTAGTAAGTAATTGGCATAAAATGCTACAGTTCTTATCCTGAGTATAACTGTTTCTTACTTCTACAAAGAAAGTGGTGTTCAGGTCTGTAACACTGATTCCTTCTATGGGGATCTGTGGGAAAGCTTCTTCTGACACATAAGCAGGATTATCAATATTATTTGGTAATGGCCATCTTCTCAGTCCATCTGCATGTTTATGAATATTCCCATCTTTGTGAACAATGGTCATATTGCCTCTATACTCTTGTATGGCTATTTGCCATCTGAGCATATGTCTGTTAGGTGTCTTAATGTTTGAAAGTGACTTAACAGCAGTACAATCTGTTATTACTTCAAAAAAACATCATTCCAGGAAGTAATTCAGCTTTTGAAAAGCCCAGACAAGGCATAAACGCTCAATTTGACTTTCTCCATATCTGGCTTCAGTTGGTTTGATTTTCCTGGATATGAAGCATATGGGTCCTTCCATAGTTTTATCCTTGATAATCTGGACTTGATGAAGTGAAGCACCAAGCCCATCTCCTGATGCATCAATTCAAAGCTTAAAAGGCAGCTTAAAGTCTGGCATCAGTAAGAGCGGAGCAGTGGGTATGGCTTGTCTTAAAGATCAAAAGGCTTTGACTCTGTCAACAGTCACTTCAAACACTTTGTCTTTGTCACACAATTTTTACAGAGGTTGTGCTATTGATGAAAAATCTTCAATATGCTTTCTATAATATCCTGCAAGCCCCAAAAATGACAGAATTTCTGTTTTGTTCTGAGGCATAGGTTTCAGTAGTACTGCTGCAACTTTGGTTTTGTCAATTCCAAAGGATAAACCAAATACTAAATGTCCCAGTGCTTTGAGTTCTTTGAATCCAAAATGACATTTCTTCAAAGAAATCTTGATGTTTACAGATGGAACAGACAATAATGTCATCAATGTAAATTATTAACCATTTTTCTGAAAGTTCTTCAGGGAAGATTTCATTCATCATTCTTTGGAAGTGTAAAGGTGCATTCTTGATACCAAAGGGCAGCCTCAAATATTCATATACTCCACAATGAACAATAATTCTCAAGTATTTACTTGCACTTGGTGTCACCACATTCTGATTAAATCCTTTAAGGGCATCCATAGTGCTTTTATTCACTGCTTGAGCTATCTGGGTAAGGGAAATTTGGGTTTTGGTATTGCGTGCCTGTCTGGAACAGTGTAAGTGTTCAAACCTCTAAAGTCCCCCAACAATTCTAGCTTTTTCCATTATGCTATGTCACTATGACTGGTGTAGTTCTTTCTACCTCCTCATTGTGGCCAACATTTCTTATTACACCAAGGTCTAGAAGTTCTTTGATATGAATTTCCAGAGCTTCTCTTGATTTGGGACTTGCTGGATATGCAGGTATTCTTAATAGTGGTGGATAAGGTCTCATTATTAAGGATAATGTCAACTTCATGACCAATAATTTCCCCCAAAGGTTCTTTGTCTGATGCAAGTGCTTATCAATGGTCATATAAAAGAGCAGAAAGTTCATTTTCCTGTTTATCAGTCAGATGAAGGCTTATTTGAACTTCATTTGACTGTTCTTTGAGCCTTTGAGATATAACCACATATCCAAAAAGGTCACAAGAAAAACTCTATAATAATTATCTTAAAACTAGTGAAAATTCCATAAATAGATACAAACTCTGAATCAACTACAAATCAAATTGGTAAACATGTGAAATGAGTTACACCATTAGAGTTCTCATGATAAAGTACACATGTATCATTTTTATGGCATATCTGTAAAGTCAATAATTACTGAATAATAAGTAATAATACCCTAAAAAAGAGATAAAATCTTATTTAACTCAGAAGCCAATGAACCAACATGTTAAATAAATTGCACCATTGGATTCCCCATGAGATACTGCACCTAAAAGAATCTTATGACAATTCTCTAAATTCAATACTCAAGGAATTAAGCTGAATATATGCACTTTTTTGGTCAATGCATATACTCATGGTGTTTAGCTAATATCTCTTGAAATATACATGATATAGAGTTAAGCCAAAGATGAAGTCACCATGTAATTACTTTACAAAAACGGATATGAACTCTATTTGACAGGTTGTAAAAAGGTTATAAATTGGAAGGGTTTATTGAACAAAATTACTAGAGCTGTTTGTCACAAACATGAAGAATGACCCTCCTCCATTGGTGTTGTGGCAATTCCAACCTGGGACCAATTGGCCACACCATATCTTTATGCACAATTTGGCCCCTTCTGGTTCTCTATGGCACTTTGGCCATATCACTATTTCCTGGTCTTTTATGGCCCCAGGCCATATCCTGCCATCATTGGCCTCCCTGGCCAATTTCCTTACCCTCAACCCCCAGGCGTCTATCTTTGTTTTTGGGCCCCCTAGCCCTCATCATTGCTCCTGGGAAACCCCTTTTGATTAGGGGGTCTAGGACCTAAATGGCCTTTTTGGGCCATTTAGGCCCCCTATGGCTTCTACGGTCCATGGTCCGTAGGCCACGTACTGCGGTTCGTGGGTAATTTAGGCCCCTTTTGGCCTAATCCAATGAGGTCAAAAGGGGCCAAAGGGGGCAGCCCACTAGCCGCCAAGGCCAGGTGGGTCCCAGGGCCCACCTGAGCCAATCTTGGCCCCAAATTCCATCAAACCCCAAAATGGCCATAAAGACCCCAGGACCCATTTTTGGCCAATAACCACCATGGACCATTTTTCAACCCATGGCCTCTGGTAACCACCAGAGGCCACCAGATAATCCCAGATCAAGCTTTCCCCTCACCTTAAGGGGAATTCTTTAACTCCTCTATGCACCCCATATTAAAGGTTGCAGGAGTGGTGCATATATGGTATTATATACCATTATGCACCATTATTGCGCAGCAATTCAATGGTGAAATTCTCAGGACCCAATTCTATCCTTCCAAATCAAGGTCCCAAAATGCAACGCCCATTTTGAAGGAGGAATTCTTAACTCATCAGTCTGGCAATCCATGGCGGCAATCAGAAGACCATTCAAGGATCCCAACCACCTGGCCCTGCAGGAGTCAGGTTGGCATTTTCATGCAGGATTATTCCAAGGGGCATTCTCAGAAGGTTATACATCATTTCAATCAGTTGTCAAGGCATAAATAATTTCAATACTCCTTGGACAACTTAATTGGTCCATACAGGGGTCAATCAATCAACCTGTATGTACTTGGCCCAATTGGGCCAATTCATATTCCACTGTGGGAATTCAATCACACAGTTCGAATTTCAAGATGGCCAGATCTGTATTGACCCAATTCAGACAATACAGCCGGTGACTCACCTTCCAGGATCAGTCTCTCAACTTTTCACATATACTGGCCACCTTTCAGTACCTGGGGACTTTTTACCCAGTTAATTAATATATTGGATTTATTTTTATCTTTATTTTCTTTTACTTCATTAAAATCAATACTGATAATCTTAAGTCAGTTACTCAGCACCTTTTCTCTTTTCTTCCTCTCTGTCAGTGGATATTGGTGGTCATATCCTTTACTAATTCCATTTCCTTTTCTGGCAGGTTGAAACAGTGAATTGAGGATTCACTTGGTTGGCTTCTCTTATTATCTTTGGCCTTTGGCTTATTATCTTTTTCTTTCATCTTTGGAATACTTGTATTTTCCCTTATTCTTCGTAAAAGAAATTTAATCTTTATTATTCCTTATATCTTTGGGAGCCCTCCAAGTGAGTTCTTGATTCCTGAGTGCCAGGCCACTCTTGCTTCCATAAGAGCCCCTGTGACACTCTTGACCACTCTGTTGTGAAAGTGGTCCCAACTTAAAAGAAATAGATATTCAGATTCTACTAGATTAAACATGAAGAATCATGTTATTTTTATCATAATATTCAAGGTATAACCCCTTGAAATTAAGGTTTGAGGTTTAAAATATTGTATTTTGACAGAAAAGATGAGATACAAGAAAAATCATCAAAAATAGAGTTTTGATGATGTAATAACATTCTCACGCAATTTTAATAAGGACATTCCAAGATATCATAATTCACTCTCAAAGTAGCTTTAGCGTGTATTACGTAAGAGTTATTAGTGATCAAAGTTTGGGTTTAAAATTGATCATTTATGATCACTCACTGTAATTGTATTTTAAGTCTAAGAGCTATATAAGTGATAAAACTGGTGAATACTATTAGAATATGATTAATACTAATAAAATCAGCAAAGTTTAGGTATCTTCCAAGCTTAGAGTTATAGTGATAACTCTAAATAATGGCGTAATACTGAGATAAGATGGTTTGATCATGACGTAATAATCACTAAAACTTAAAATACTGATCATTTGCAGTGGATATCATTGATACACGTCTACTAGAAGCCTACTGGACTCTAGAAGAGAGGTATTTACTATAAATAGAGCTCTTTTTACTTTATTTTCCACTCAGACGCATCAACACAATAAAACAATTAAATCAGAAGGTAAAATCTTTATTTTTTATATATGAATCTTTTATATTATCAATGACCAAAGGTAATCTATATTATAATCATCATATTTGATGTGATCACTTCAATAGCTCCGTTGTTTTGTTATAATTCTCTTAAAAACCTTATTTCCACATAAAATCAAGAAAATTTGTAATTTCTTTTATTTTTATTTGTAAATACAATGTAAATAAGTTTTATTTAGGTTATTTGGCGTAAAGTCTTCCAAAATTATTATATTAAGCATTAAAAGTAGGCTATTTTCTCTTATTATAATGATATCTCTCTATTATTACCATTAATAATTCTTCAATTAATATAATTAGTATTTATATTAATATATAACCTTAATATTAGTAATATTATAGCTATTAATTGTTTTTTATTAATCAAAAACAATTTTTTACACCTTTTTTATTTGTTGGTAACAATAATAAAGTGCTTTTAAATATATTAATTATCAAATATTAATATATTTATTTATTATAATATTTTTTCATAATAAAAATTATATTATTATATTTAATTAATAATGTAATTTTTTTTATGCCATAATTATAATAATTATTTTTATCTTATTTGTTTTATTTATAAGAAAATTCAGAGTACAATGAGTAAAGTATTAGTAATTTGTACTTTTCTGTTTCATAGTCAAACCTTACATTTGGGGGCCTGGCCATGATATTTACTTGAAAAGACCTTTAAAACTATTCTAATTGGGTTTATCCAATAAGAAATTATAATTATAATCATAAAACTATATGGAAATTTCATATTTATTGATTTTAAAAGCTATTGAGGCATTGAGAAAGCAATTGTACTGTCTTTCACATGGTTTTTCACATCCTTAGACTTGCAAGAACTTCCTTTGAGTGACTTGAGTGATTAAAAAAGATGTTTCATAAATTAAAAATGATTTTATATTATAAATTAATTTCATAAAAGAATCATCTTCATTTTTTATTTTATTCTTAAAAATAGAAATATAAAAATATTAGAAACCAATAAAAAAAGTCATTTTTATTCAATTTTTTTCATTTCTTTATTCATTTAACTTCTTCTAAAATATAAAAGCAATTTTTACATGGAAAACTGCCATATCCTATGAAAAATTACACTATTTTTATAAAAGGCTTATATTTATTTGTCTTTTTTAGTGTTTGAAGACAATCCAACAGAGGACAATCAGACCACTGTTGAAAGATTGGTGGAAGAAATTTGCCCAATTGTAAGGTTTGTCTATGAAACTCTTGAAAATATAATATAAAAAATATTATAACCACAAATTTGAATATAATTATTAAAAAGAATTTTAAAAAATAAATTTGACTATTATTATATAAAATGATAATAAAGAAAATATAATAATTATTCTATTATTGCTATAGTCACTGACAATTATAACAATAAGAAGTGTGAAACTCTTAATGAGACAATTACACGTGGAAAATATAAATATTTAGCCACTTATAAGTAATATATAAATATTATTTATAATAGAATTAAAGCACACACTGTGCAGAAATAATTCTTATAGAAAAATTCTATATAAAAAAACTAATAACAGATAAAAAATGATATTAAATTTTAGAGAAAACTTACTCATAATATTTATTTAATACAACAAATCAAACAAAAAAAGTTATTATACTAAATAATAATTATAAGTTAAAAACACGCCAAAAATCAATATTTTCAAAGATAAAACAAACTTTTATAATAAAAATTATGATTAAAGAGTTTTTGAGAGGAATTTGTGGATCTTAAAACATATTTTAAGGACTATAATTTTATAAAATAAAATATATTAGAGCTGATTACAACAATAATATAATTTCTATCATTTCAATTCTTCAATTTAAGATTTATAAATAATAAAATACTTGAGAAATATTTAATAATAAGATTTTATATATAATAAAACTTTACCTGTTTAAATGTCTAATATGATTGGATTGATGATTGATGATGGACAAAAACAGTGATGAACAGATTCCTTTCTGTATAAAGAGCAGCTCTCATAATTCATAATGGATGTAGAGAGCATGCTCAGGTAAAAACCGAAAAACCATGCTTAAAAATAAGGTTCTTAACTTAACGTGACTTATTTTTAATTCCAATTTAAAGTTACCAGTGTTATTCTTAACTCCAAGTAACTTTAATCCTCATTTAAGTTAATCATTTTGAGTTTTGATATAAAATAAGTTTATTTATATCAACGTTCATCACATGAAAAACTTAAAGATAGAGTTTCAAACAAAAATCTCTTAAACTCAATTTTTAATTAATTTTTAAATAAATATTAATTTTCTTTAAGTATAATTAAAAGAGTAAATTTACACGCTAATTACCCAGGAAATCTGTTTATAAAAGATACTTAAAATTTAATTTATATATAGATAATACTTAATTGTAAGCTGTGTGAGCGTTTCCAGAAAATCCATTAAGAATTTGATTTTTAATGAATTTTTGAAGTTGTTACCATTTTCCCACCTAAAATAGCAATACACACTAAACCTTAACTTTTGATAAGGTTTCAATGCTTGTAACATTAAAGGTTTAAGCTGATTTAAGCTTTGACAGGTCTCAAAACTCTAATTCCAAGCCTGAATATTGGGATTTACCCTTTAGCAGCTTGAAATTCCTGTCCAAATTGGGTTAAAACCAATTTAAACCTTAAGGTTGGATCAAAGTCTAATCTTAAAGTTTAAATAAGGTTTAAAATCCTCCAAAACAGGTGGAAAACCTTAATTGAATTCTTGCAGATCCAAAAAGCTGGATACCCCAGCTCTGTTTGGTCTTTTTCCTTTGTCCCACCTTTTTGCGTGGATTTTGCCCTTTTATTTATTTAAAGCCATACTATGGCCTTAAACAGTTTTAAATTTAGCTCACACAGGATTTAAATGCTGTATGAAAAATCCTTAGCCAATTCAGTAAATATACACAACACCTCAATTTCAACTAAAATTTTGGTAAGTTTGCATAAACCTTATGTAAATTTGAATTTAAGCTTATTTAAGCTTAAATTTAACAATCTTAAAAAAATGTTGAAAAAGTTACATTAGTACTGTGAGATTATTAAATATTGCAATAACATAAGAAATAAGCCTTTTTGGGTATAACACCCACCCTAGGTCATTTTTGGTGTAGAATCCAAAATTGACATAATATTTATAACTTTGTTTATCAAAAAAAGTTATACTTATTTTTTTACTTTTTATTTCAAATTCAATTAAAAAGTATTTTTAAGACTAAATAAACTGTATATAAAATCATTTGTGGCCTTATGGGTATGTTATACATACCTCACAGGCTCACAGTAGGTAACATCAAGAAGGCCAATGAGGAAAACCAAAAACAGGGAAAAATGAAAACATAAATTCAAGGGAAGGTATTTGTTTTTAGAAGATCATCAAGGGGAAAAAAGTTACATAAATCATATTAAAGCTTTTGTTTTATGTTTGGCTAATTCCCATTTGCTTTAAAGCATGAAAAGAAGAGCTTGAGGAAAGAAGTTGGTGTGAAGCTGTTGATATGTGACTTTATTTAGACTTCAGCTGTATTTCTAGGTGATGTTATAATTTCAGATGGTGAGGATGCCTTATTGGAACCTAAAAACACTCCATATTCCTTGAGATTTCCTGCGCTTGTTGAATTTATCCAGCTACTTGATGGATCCTATTGTCAACCCAGCCTAAATCCATTCTCAAAAACAGAAAAATAACAGAAATTGAAATCCTCAGACCATAAATTCAATCAGGGATATCTTTTTCTTGGATGAATAAGGTATTATCTTACAAAATATTCCTAGAAATTGGATTATCCTACAATTATTATCAAACCGCAGTGCATCTGGAATCATTAGGCTATAAGGGAAGGAAGTAAT
Source organism: Austropuccinia psidii (assembly GCA_023105745.1). Lineage (NCBI taxonomy): Eukaryota > Fungi > Basidiomycota > Pucciniomycetes > Pucciniales > Sphaerophragmiaceae > Austropuccinia > Austropuccinia psidii. The sequence goes on along the minus strand of JALGQZ010000003.1, from coordinate 18,882,721 downwards.
TGACTTTTATCCTGTGTTGGCGGCTATTAGAAAACTTAATAAGGGCCCATAGTCTAATGAATGAATTAATTTGCTACATTTTTAATGAAATAACATCTTTTTGATTGTGGGTTTAACTTATTAATTCAAATTATCATTTTGGTTTATTAAGAGTTCATTCCTGATTTGGGCCATTCCTATGAAGAAGTGTTTGTCACAGGTGCTCTTATGGAAGCAAGAGTGGCCGGGCACTCAGGAATCAAGAACCCACTTGGAGGGCTCCAAAGGATATAAGAAATAATAATGATTAAATTTCTTTAAAGAAGAATAAGGGAAAAGACAAGTATGCCAAAGATAAAAGAAAAAGATAAGCAGTCAAAGGCCAAGAAGCCAACCAAGTGAATCCTCAATTCACTGTTTCAACCTGCCAGAAAAGGTAATGGAATTAGCAAAGGATATGAACACCAATATCCAGTGACAGGCAAGGAAGAAAAGAGAAAAGGTGCTGAGTGACTGACTTAAGATTATCAGTATTAATTTTAATGAAGTAAAAGAAAATAAAGATAAAAATAAATCCAATATATTAATTAACTGGGTAAAAAGGACCCAGGTGCTGAAAGGTGGCCAGTATATGTGAAAATCTGAGAGACTGATCCTGGAAGGTGAGTCACCGGCTGTATTGTCTGAATTGGGTCAATACATATCTGGAAATCTTGAAATTTGAGCTGTGTGACTGAATTCCCACAGTTGAATATGAATTGGTCCGATTGGGCCAAGTACATACAGGTTGATTGATTGCCTCCTGTATGGACCAATTGAGTTGTCCAAGGAGTATTGAAATACTTGATGCCTTGATAACTTATTGAAATAATGTATAACCTCTGAGAATGGCCCTTGGAGTAATCCTGAGTGAATTGCCAACCCAACTCCTGCAGGGCCAGGTGATTGGGAACCTTGAATGGTCTTCCGATTGCCAGCCTGATGAGTTGAAAAGTCCTCCTTCGAAATGGGTTTTGGATTTTGGGACCTTGATTTGGGAAGATGGAATTGGGTCCTGAAAATTTTACCATTCAATTGCTGAGCAAAAATGGTGCATAATGGTATATGATACCATAGATGCGCCACTCCTGCAACCTTGGGTATGGGGTGCATTAAGGAATGGAAGAATTCCCCTTAAGGTGAGGGGAAAGCTTGAGCTGAGCAGATCTGGTGGCCTCTGGTGGCTACCAGAGGCTATGGGCTGAAAAGTAGTACACAGTTGTTATTGGCCAAAATTGGGTCCTGAGGGTCTTTATGGGATTTGGGGCCAAAATTGGCTCAGATGGGCCCAATTGTGGTTTGGGACCCACCTGGCCATCCCCTTTTGGCCTCATTGGATTAGGCCAAAAGGGGCCTAATTGGCCCACGGACCATGGACCGTGATTACAGCCCACGGACCATAGAGGCCATAAGGGGCCTAAATGGCCCAAAATGGCCATTTAGGCCAGCACCCCCCCTAATAAAAGGGGTTGGCCCAGATGCAATGATGAGGGCTAGGGAACCCAGAACCCCCCTAATGAAAAGGGTGGGCCCAAATGCAATGATGAGGGCTAGGGGACCCAGAACCCCCAGGCCCAAAAACAAAGATAGAGGCCTGGGGGTTGAGGATATGGGAATTGGCCAGGGAGGCCAATGATGGGAGGATATTGCTTGAGGCCATAGTTTACCAGGGAAGAGTGATATGGGCAAAAGTCCATAGAGCACCAGAGGGGGCCAAATTGGCCATAAAGATATAGTGTGGCCAATTGGCCCCAACTTGGTCTCAGGTTGTGTAAGGTGTGGATATGAAACTTTGATTAAAAATCAAGTGCTTTTCCTGTCCTCAAAATTTGTATAAGGTAAAATTCAGTTAAAAATAGTATGAAATATTATTTTTAAGAGAAAACACGCCAATTTTATTGTTTATAACTTTATTAGTATAAAACAATAATATTATAAAAATTTATTGTTTTACCAACAATAAAAATTTATCCAAAAAATACTCTACAAGAGATATTTTAAGGCTACAAAAGAAATTTCTTCAAGAGCAATTTCAATTGGAATTAATTGAGCAAAGAACTGCAAGCAATTAATTAAAGAACAAAGTCTTTAAAAGGAGTATTAAAGAGAAAACACGCCCAAAAGTGACCAGAGTGAATTTGGAAACAAAGTGACAAAGTTTACAGTGATGAAAGATGCTTTAATTCACTTTTGGGGTGGTTCAGGGGTAAAAATGATTATAAGAGTTACAAACAATGATTATAATGATTTTTTCACGTGGTTAAAATGATTAAAATGATTTAAAAGTGGTGGTTGGAATCTTTGATTGATTGGTTTAATAGGTTTAAACTAATTAATAAAAGGAAAAGATTCTAACATGAAGAGAAAAGTGGGGCAAAGAAGACATTCTTTTATAGCCATCAATTCTCTTACTCCAAAAGTAAAATTTACTCTTGTCAGTCGTGAAAAACAGTCTGACAACAGAAAAGCCAATTATGGCATCATTGAACCCTGGTTTAGGCTAAAAAGGGCTGGTTTTAGCCAATTTTAGCCAATTTTAGCCATTTTAGACCCTTAAATCAGCCATTACTATAGCAATACCAGGCCTAGAGCCCTCAAAACACGTCAGAATGTGTGTCAGAGGCGTAGAAACCAGTTAAAACTGTTTTTATTATGATTGTTTTATCTTAAGGGTAGTTTTACCCTCTTGGCAACAGCTAAAACTACCCCAGTTGGTATCAAAACCTCATCATCAATTGAGTCCACAGACCCTGTAACTCAATTCCAGGCCAAAAGTAATGAACTTTAGCGTGAATTTTGACATCCCACGCCTGTCAGCAAGGATTTTGGGGGTCTAGCTCCCCCTTAGAGCTGGAGTTCCTTTCCCCCCCCAATTTTAATCTTTCCAATTTATTTTTCCTTTAATTCTTCATCATGTATTATACTTATAATTTACACATGTAATTCAATTCAATTGTACAGTACAATACAGTAATAATTGACACCTCATATGTAAATCAAAGTTCACTTATGTAATACACGCGCACATTTTGACATTTCAATTGAATTCAATTGAAAATACTTCAATTCCTCATAACTTCTAAACTAAACACAACACCTCAATTTTAACACAAAAATTGATGGTTAACACCACATGTGGTGTGAATTAAATTAAGGTTTTGAGGATCTTCAACTTTTGTATTGAAAATACTAAAAACTTAATTTAAGCTTATTTAGAGTTGAGTTACAAAAATTTCACCCAGAGGTGACCCCACCTGATTTTTTATGAGGAATCCAATGGTGAAATAAAATTTATATGTTTATTTATTGGATAAAAAGTTATAATAAATTTTATTTAACTTTTTTCCAAATTTATTTATTTTTTCACAATTTTGTTAAAATTACATTTTTACTTAAATTTTTCAAGTATAAATGTAATTTTATATTTACAAAATTTAAAGTAATTTTATTTTTAAATTATAATTAATTTTTTATTTTTAATGTAATTTTATATTTAAATTTTGATTTTTATTTTAATAATATAAATAAATTTATTTTATTTATATTAATATGTTATTTTTTATATTTGTGGTCTTTTGGGTATATGAAATTACCTCTAAGGCTCACATTCCCTCCCCCTAAAAAAGAATATTACTTTGTAATATTGGTGTTTCTAGTGTGTCTGAATCTCCTCAGGAGTTTGGTGGCTTCTGGTATATCTTTCTCTTCTAACCATTCATCTTCACAAGTTGGGTCACTGTACCTAACAAGGTATTCCCTTACTTTCTTGGTTCTTAATTTCCTTTCTTTAAGAACTTTGGTTATTTTCTTAGTACCAGATGTCTCAATAGGAGGTATAACTTGGGGAACCTTATCCCTCAAGGGAAATTTCTCAGCATCACTAGATTTATATGGTTTTATCAAGCTCACTGGAAATGTAGGGTGCTTATTGCTAAGTTCTTCAGATAACTCTACTTCAACAGCATTTTCTCCATGGAGGGCCTTAATCACAAAAGGTCCTGCAAAGGAGTCTTTCAACTTTTTACATCCTTTGATGTTATTGAAGTTAGTGGTGGATACAAGAACTAGATCCCCCACTTTGAAATCTGGAGTTGCATGAGATTTATCCCATTTGTCTTTAGCATATGCAAAAGAGTCCTCCATGCACCTTATTGCATGCTTTCTAGCTTTGTCTAGCATTCCTTTGAAGCTAGCAGCTGTGGGATGTATTTCAATTAAGTCTTTCCTCAAGGAGTCTTGGGGTAACTTGGGGTTCCATCCTTTTTCTAGAACAGCAGGAGTCTGATTGGTACTAGCATGGATTGATGTTTTATATGCTAATTCCAGTGCTGGTAACAGAGTACACCAATCATGGGTAAATCCAACACAATCTTTGAATTCAAGGCCATATGCACAAAATCTTCTCACCATGTCCTCTAAGGTTTGGATCATTCTTTCAGCCAGGCCATCAGTTTGTGGGTGGTAGGCTGTAGAGAAAGACAGTTTAGTGCCAAATAATTGGTGAAGATTTGTCCATAGTGCTGAAGTGAATTTGGGATCTCTATCACTGATGATATTTGTAAATATCCCAGTCCATGACACTACTCTATTCCATATCAGAAGAGCTGTATCCATGGCTGTATCATCTTTGTGACATGGTAAAAAGATTGGAGTTTTACTGAATCTGTCCACAATTACTAGGCAAGCATTATAGCTCCTGTCACCTCCTGGTGGTAGGCCAGTTACCCAATCCATATGGACAATTTCCCAAGGTCTGTTTGGTTCTTGGATTTTCATCATATTTCCAAGTCTTTTGCCAGTGGATTTATTTGCCTTTTGGCATCTGTCACAGGTTTTGCAATACTCTGCAACATCCTTTTGCCACATTGGCCACCATATGCAGGTCTTCACTTTCTCTCTTGTTCTGTCTTCAGAAAGATGTCCTGAAAAGGGACTATCATGGCATTCTTTCAGTACAAGATTGATTAATGACCTGTCTACAACTGTCATGACACATGTGTGCTTGGTTCTGTGGTAAATTATACCATCCAGTAGGTGAAATCTTCCTTCATTATAAGATTTTCTCCATACTTCATCCAAGGCATGTATTAGAGAGTTGTCTTTACAGTCTTTGTTAAGTAATTGGCATAAGATGCTACAATTCTTATCTTGAGTGTAACTATTTCTGACTTCTTCAAAGAAGGTGCTGTTCAAGTCTGTAACACTTATTCCTTCTATTGGAATTTGTGGTGAAGCTTCTTCTGGAACATAAGCAGGATTATCAATGTTATTTGGTAATGGCCATCTGCTTAGTCCATCTGCATTCTTATGAATATTCCCATCCTTATGAACAATAGTCATATTGCCTCTGTATTCTTGTATGGCTATTTGCCATCTGAGAATGTGTCTGTTAGGTGTTTTCATGTTCAAAAGTGATTTCACAGCTGTACAATCTGTTATTACTTCAAAAACACATCCCTCTAAGAAATAGTTCAATTTCTCCAAGGCCCAGACAAGGCATAGACATTCCATTTGACTTGCTCCATATCTGGCTTCAGTTGGTTTGATTTGCCTGGATATGAAACATATTGGTCCTTCTACAGGTTTGTCATTTATGATCTGAACTTGGTGAAGTGCAGCACCTAGTCCATCCCCTGATGCATCAATATACAGTTTGAAAGGTAATTTAAAGTCTGGCATCAGTAAGAGTGGAGCAGTGGTCAATGCTTCTCTTAGAGATTCAAAAGCTTTGACTCTGTCAACAGTCATCTCAAATACTGTGTCTTTGTCACACAACTTATAAAGTGGTCTTGCTATGGATGCAAAGTCTTTAATGTGTTGCCTGTAATATCCTGCAAAACCCAAGAATGACTGAATTTCCTTTTTATTCTGAGGCATGGGTTTTAACAATACTGCTGCAACTTTGTTTTTATCAATTCCAAGGGACAAACCAGATACAACATGTCCTAGTGCCTTAAGTTCTTTAAATCCAAAATGACATTTCTTCAAGGAGATTTTCATGTTTACTGATTGGATTTTTGTCAAAACTCTTGATAATCTATACATGTGTTCCTCCCAAGTCTTTGAACAGATAATAATGTCATCCATGTAAATGATTAACCATCCCTCTGAGAGTTCTTCAGGGAAGATTTCATTCATCATTCTTTGGAAGTGTGAAGGTGCATTTTCGATACCAAAGGGCATCCTTAAGTATTCATACACTCCACAATGAACAATAATTCTCAAGTATTTTCTTGCTCTTGGTGTTACCACATTTTGATGGAATCCTTTAAGGGCATCCATAGTGGTTATATACACTGCTTGAGATATTTGAGTAAGGGCAATTTGGATTTTTGGTATTGGGTATCTGTCTGGAACAGTGTACGTGTTTAGAGCTCTAAAGTTCCCAACCATTCTGGATTTTCCATTATGCCACGCCACTATGACTGGTGTAGTTATTTCTACTTCCTCATTGTGGCCTACTTTTCTTATTACACCAAGGTCTAGAAGTTCTTTGATATGAATTTCTAGAGCTTCTCTTGATTTTGGACTTGCTGGATAAGCAGGTCTTCTCAAGAGTGGTGGATAAGGTCTCTCAATGTTAAGAATGATGTCAACTTCATGACCAATAATTGCTCCCAGAGGTTCTTTGTCTGTAGCAAATGCTCCTTTGTGGTCATACAAAAGGGAAGAAAGTTCATTTTCTTGTTTATCAGTCAGATGAAGGCTTATCTCAGCCTCATTTAACTGTTCAGACTTGAATTTTTCTAACTCTAAGTTGACTGGTGATACTTTGTTTACTGTAATTTGTCTTTTAAATGGTAAAAAGGCAAATTTCTGGCGCTTATTGTCCCCAATTGTAAAGTATCTGTCTTTGTTATTATGTAAATCTATCCCATACATGATCAAATAGTCATTTCCCAATATAAAATGGGTACTAGAGCAATTTTCCATAACAACAAATTCAACTGTGATCCTTAAATTCCCATTTATGTGTGGGAATATGACATTAGTCTCAAAGATTCCCAATGCTTTCATTGGGTTACTTGCACTGTTGAATTTTATACCATCAATTGGTAACAATTGGTCTTCAAAATTTGGCACACAAGTCTTAAGAAAGGATTTTCCAACACAAGAGCAGAAGGCTCCTGGGTCAAGCAAAAGTTTGGTGGGCTTGTTGTCAATCACCACTTCCGTTATACAGGAGTTACCAGCTGTATAACCTTTTCCTCTGTTTGGTTTTGTCTTCATAAGTTGTGCATCTTGAACTTTTGATAAATCAACTTGACCATTGCTCAATTGTGGTAAGTGGGAATAAGATTCCATGATGTCAAAAGTGGCATTGATATTTTCTATATCTTTTGAAGATTCAGAAAATATGGATGACTTATCATCTGAATTGTCTTCAATTATGTCTTCTTTTTCAACATCTGGTTCCTTTTCAATGTCAATTTCATTGATTTTCCCCCTTTTTGGACATGTATTGGCTAAATGGGTGGTGCTTTGGCAAATATGGCATTTTCTGACTGTATCTGCAGATTTATATTTAATATTACTAGAATTTTCTTTGGGGTTTTTGTCCACAGAATCTTTCCAAGGTGTATTAAACCTTGTTTTAAGATTCACCCTACTAGAACCAATTTTGGTTCTGGTGGTTACTTCTTCTAGTATATTGATAATATCCTCTGCTGAAGATTGTTCAGTAGTCCTGCTTTTGACAGCATGCTCTAAGTCACCCCCACATTGTCTCAGAATTTTTCTATGGATCATAAATTCTGACATGTCAGGATATAGTGCTGTTAATCTGTCCTTCTGTTGGCAAAACCATGGTAAAGCTTTGTCTTTATCAGCATTAAATTTGGCAGATTCAAAGGCTGTTTCAACTTTAAACCTCCAAGCATCATTTGCCCATTTTTTGATGATTTGGGTTTTCCACCAAGTCCAACTCTGGTGTCCATGTGCTTGTCTTATTTTGATGTACCATCTGTGAGCTGATCTGGTAAACAAGGTGTTAAACCTGGCTGTTACCAATCTGTCTGGTAATTCAAAATCTTCTTTGATCATGTCAATACCTCTAATGAATTCCATATGGTCATACTCTCCTTCACCACTGAAGTGAGGCCATTCTTTATATTTGGAACTTCTTTCAATAGTGCTTGGCCCATTGATGGTTCCAAGTTATGAAAAGAAGTGGATAATTCATTTTTTAATTGTGAATTATCAGGATCCAATACTTGTGGATTTGAAACTCTTGTGCCCTCATTTTGATTTAGAGGTGTAGACATTCTTGGTAAGGTGTTCAGTATTTGTTCAATGTCATTCATTTTACTGTTGCTACACCTTTGGGAATTTCTGTATTCATGTTGGAAGCTTTGTATTAAATTTATTACTTCAATTTTATACATGTCTTCTTTATGTGTAAGTTCTTGCCATAACTCTGTCTTTCTTGTATTATCAGCAGTGACTTGATTCAATTTCATTGATAATTTTGATACTTCTTCTTGTGAAGCATCAAAACACTTTTTCAAGGCAATGGTATATGTCTTTACTTCAGTAAATGAATTTGAAATGTCATCAAGGACTTTCTTGTTATCTGTCTTGATAATATTTATGGCTTGTTTAATTCTTGTTTCAATTATGTCATCAATATTGAATTTAGAATATTTATCTGTTAATTCTTTAATAATGGCAGATTGTTCATTTATTTTATTAGAAGAATTATCATTATTAGAATTTTTAATTGTTCTCAAAACCTTTTCAAAACACATAAGTGTTTCATTAATTTGGCACAGACTCAGGTTGTTTGTTTTAATGTTGTTACAAATGGTTTCATTTTTATCAGAAAGATGTTTTTTCACGTCATTTATAGCATTATACAACTCTGGGATGGAATCAAATATGTCAGAAATCATTTCTGGAACCTTAATCTGGCTTCCTCCTTCTTCTGTAATTCCATCATGGTTCTGGCCATCTGAAATACATTTTCCATGGCATCCTGCTGAATCTTTGGGATTCTATAGCCCTGGCTGTAAGGGTTTGGGGCTGGTGCCTTCCCTTTGCCCTTGTTTGGAGTTTGTGGCTGCTTTTTCACGTTGGAATTGCTGCTGCTGGCCACTGGGGCTGTTTTTGGCACTGGTTTGGCTGGTGGAGGGTTGTTTTTCCTCCATTCTAGTGTCAAAAGCATCATGTTTTTCTTCTCCATCAATGGATGCCATCCATTGAGCAATTTGCAAGTGTTGGGATGGCCCAAGAATTTTCTTACTGTCAGGTAAGAATTCATGCAATTCTTCCACAGGTCTGCAAGGATCTGGTACTCCTTCAATTGGAGTGCATTGTTGTATGCACTGTGGCTGGCTTTGTATATGTCCACAGAGGCTTGTTGTGGCGGTGTCAGCTCTTTTTGTAGGTAAAATGGTATTATCAGCTTCAGAATGACCCATTTTAGTTGTTTGGAAGTCATCAACTGACCCTTTTCCTTCTGTACCTGGTTGGCCTCTGCCATAATCACGTCTATTACCTTTTTGGGAGCTGCTTGAGGGGTTGTAGCTGGCTCCTGACCTGGTTGAAGGCATAATTATGGTTAAAAAAGGCTTAAAATAGTATTTTTACGTCAAAAACTTACTATTGGCCAAATTCTTAGCCTTCTGAAGAGTATTACTTATGTCCAAGTTAATTAATTCAGAAGATATTGGTTCAGGCTGGTTATTTTGAGTCACAATAACAGTACTATTATGATCAGAATTAACAGTACTGGCAGGGATAATGCTGGTTACTGTTGAGGCTGTTTCAATGTTTTCTTGTCTTACCACGTTGTCAGACACTAAAATTAATGAAAAAGCCAATTAATTAAGTAAAAAAAAGGTTATTTCAAAAAAGAAATAAAAATATAAGCCTCACTTATAATATGAAAAAAATTATTTTTTATGGATTTTTTGAATTATAAGTATTTTTTATATGTTTTTAAATTTTTCAATATAAGAAAAAAGATTTAAAAAGAGTAAAAAAAATATGTCACAGGTAAAATATCACGGCTGGGCCCCCAAATGTAAGGTGTGGATATGAAACTTTGATTAAAAATCAAGTACTTTTCCTGTCCTCAAAATTTGTATAAGGTAAAATTCAGTTAAAAATAGTATGAAATATTATTTTTAAGAGAAAACACGCCAATTTTATTGTTTATAACTTTATTAGTATAAAACAATAATATTATAAAAATTTATTGTTTTACCAACAATAAAAATTTATCCAAAAAATACTCTACAAGAGATATTTTAAGGCTACAAAAGAAATTTCTTCAAGAGCAATTTCAATTGGAATTAATTAAGCAAAGAACTGCAAGCAATTAATTAAAGAACAAAGTCTTTAAAAGGAGTATTAAAGAGAAAACACGCCCAAAAGTGACCAGAGTGAATTTGGAAACAAAGTGACAAAGTTTACAGTGATGAAAGATGCTTTAATTCACTTTTGGGGTGGTTCAGGGGTAAAAATGATTATAAGAGTTACAAACAATGATTATAATGATTTTTTCACGTGGTTAAAATGATTAAAATGATTTAAAAGTGGTGGTTGGAATCTTTGATTGATTGGTTTAATAGGTTTAAACTAATTAATAAAAGGAAAAGATTCTAACATGAAGAGAAAAGTGGGGCAAAGAAGACATTCTTTTATAGCCATCAATTCTCTTACTCCAAAAGTAAAATTCACTCTTGTCAGTCGTGAAAAACAGTCTGACAACAGAAAAGCCAATTATGGCATCATTGAACCCTGGTTTAGGCTAAAAAGGGCTGGTTTTAGCCAATTTTAGCCAATTTTAGCCATTTTAGACCCTTAAATCAGCCATTACTATAGCAATACCAGGCCTAGAGCCCTCAAAACACGTCAGAATGTGTGTCAGAGGCGTAGAAACCAGTTAAAACTGTTTTTATTATGATTGTTTTATCTTAAGGGTAGTTTTACCCTCTTGGCAACAGCTAAAACTACCCCAGTTGGTATCAAAACCTCATCATCAATTGAGTCCACAGACCCTGTAACTCAATTCCAGGCCAAAAGTGATGAACTTTTGCGTGAATTTTGACATCCCACGCCTGTCAGCAAGGATTTTGGGGGTCTAGCTCCCCCTTAGAGCTGGAGTTCCTTTCCCCCCCCCATTTTAATCTTTCCAATTTATTTTTCCTTTAATTCTTCATCATGTATTATACTTATAATTTACACATGTAATTCAATTCAATTGTACAGTACAATACAGTAATAATTGACACCTCATATGTAAATCAAACTTCACTTATGTAATACACACGCACATTTTGACATTTCAATTGAATTCAATTGAAAATACTTCAATTCCTCATAACTTCTAAACTAAACACAACACCTCAATTTTAACACGAAAATTGATGGTTAACACCACATGTGGTGTGAATTAAATTAAGGTTTTGAGGATTTTCAACTTTTGTATTGAAAATACTAAAAACTTAATTTAAGCTTATTTAGAGTTGAGTTACAAAAATTTCACCCAGAGGTGACCCCACCTGATTTTTTATGAGGAATCCAATGGTGAAATAAAATTTATATGTTTATTTATTGGATAAAAAGTTATAATAAATTTTATTTAACTTTTTTCCAAATTTATTTATTTTTTCACAATTTTGTTAAAATTACATTTTTACTTAAATTTTTCAAGTATAAATGTAATTTTATATTTACAAAATTTAAAGTAATTTTATTTTTAAATTATAATTAATTTTTTATTTTTAATGTAATTTTATATTTAAATTTTGATTTTTATTTTAATAATATAAATAAATTAATTTTATTTATATTAATATGTTATTTTTTATATTTGTGGTCTTTTGGGTATATGAAATTACCTCTAAGGCTCACAGGTTGGAATTGCCGCAACACCAATAGGGGAGGGTCATTATTCATGGTTGTGACAGTACCCCCTACCTTTAATGGTGAGCTCCTGAGCACCACAATAATTTAGAAGCCTGTTTAGGCTGTTGAGATGGATTGGACATAGGGATTCTAGTGGTATTTGAATCTTGAAAAGAAAAAATTTGAACTGATAAAATTGTTGGCATATGAATTGAGGTTTACTTGGTCTTCCCTTGACATTTGGCTTTGAAAATGTTGAAGACATGATTGTGGCATAAAGACTTTGGCATTAAGAGCTATAAGAAAATATAAAGAAGAAAACAGTAAAAGAAAAAGAAAATAAAAAGGAAAAATAAATTTTGTGGGAGAGTCCAATATTCATGACGGATTTTGACAGTTGATTTTGAAAGTGGCCAAGGACCTGTATAACAGAATTTGATTCCAGGTGCTCACATAGTGGGCAAGGTGATGTTTTAAAAGATTGTAGACCCCTCAGGGAAGTGCACACCAGGAGAGGAACTTTTTTGGGTAGTTACCACTCCCGCCAGTGCCATAAATAATAAAAGTTTTGATAAATGAATGTGTTGAAAGGATAATATCTTGGGATGGAAAACAAGAAAGGAATGGTCCATTTGCCAAAGTGTAAATGGCCATAAATTGGAATTGATGTTGAAAGCCAGGCCAGAAGATCTGTGTCCAAATCGCAAAGTGCTCACAGAGTGGCCAAGGTGATGCTTACAACAGAAAAGAGTAGAATACCCCTAAAGGTGCATACAGGGAGTGGGCCTTACTTTTGGTAATTCCTCTCCCCACCAAGAACCATAAAAATTCAAACCTTTGGAGAATTGGGTCAGGGCCTGTCAGGATACAAGGAATGAAGATCTTTGACAAGTTCAGGACAATTCTTGAGGTTTTCAGCTGGTTCCCATGTGGATCTTTTTGAGTCTTGACTGAAACCTTTCCATTCCACTAGATACCATAACTTTCTTGTCTTGAGTTTTGAATCCTGTATTTGAGAGACTTCCCATTCCTCTTCTTCTTCAATGATGATTGGAGGAGGAGGCTCTTGATTCCGCTTTGGGATTGTTGATGTCTTTACTGGTTCCAAAAGTGAAATGGGGAAGACTGGGTGGATGGATTTCCATTGAGATGGAAGCTTGAGGTGGTAAGCATGAGTACTGACTTTCTTAAAGATTGGAAAAGGACCCAACCAACTTTCAGACTGTTTCTTGGTGGGTCTGGTTGATTTGATGTTTTTGGAAGAAAGCCATACCATGTCACCAGGATTGAAAACAGGTGGACTTGCGCTACTTTTATCTACATACCTCTTAAACAGGTTTATGGCAACATCAAGTTCTCTCTTGACATCTTTCTGTACTGATTGAATTTTTGTTGATAAATTTCAGCAGGAGTATCTTGAGTGATTTGAACGGAGTCGAATTGTGGATCTCTTCCATAAGCAGTGAAAAACAGCGATTGCTTGGTGGAAGAGTGATCAGAATTATTGTAGACAAATTCAGCCAGAGGGAGCCAAGTGTTCCAATCATCTTGATGATAACTAACATACATCCAAAGATACTGTTCTAGTATCTGATTTACCCTCTCTGTTTGTCCATCAGTTTCTGGATGGTAAGCAGTTGACAGATCTCTTGAAATCTTGAGCTGCTGACAAAGATTGGTCCAAAAGGAAGAAACAAAAAGAGGACCTCTATCACCAGCAATGCTTTAAGGAAGGCCATTCTTTGAAAAGATCTTCTTTATAAATAAACAGGAAAAATCTAGTGAAGTGATTGAAGACATTGTTGGAATGAAAACCACCATTTTTGAGAATCTGTCCACTATGAAAAGGATTGAGTCAAATGAGTTGGACAGTGGCAGTTGAGTGATGAAGTCCATTGAAAGAAAAATCAAAGGACCATTTGGAATTGGAAGAGGCTTTAGGAGTACAAACTTCTTATGGTGAATTTTCTTGTTTCTGAACACTGCTGACAGGAGGAGATATAATCCTTGATGAATTGAGTCATGTCGGACCAGTGGAAATCCCGCTTCACAGGTTTGAGAGTCTTCTCTTGGCCAGGATTTCAAGCTAGAGGAGAGTCATGACACTTTTGAAGAATGCTGAGTTGAATTGTGGGGTCATTTGGGACCACCACCCAATCTTTGAAGAGAAGAAGTTGGGAAGAGGAATCAAGAAAATAATCCTGAATGGATTTACCTCTGCCCAATTCTTTAAGGATACTTCTGTACTGAGAATCTTGCCATAGAGCCTTCTGAGTTGAATCAATCAAATTTGAAAAGGATTCCACCTTGACTGCAAAATACCTTGAAGGTTGGACTTCATCATGCTTGATGAGCTGTTGAAAGCTCATTGGATTCTTGCTGATGAAATCCTCCCCCCTCTCCGGATAAACATCATCCCAACATGATAAAGCATCCGGAAGAGTAGCTAGGCGGCCAGGGCGGTAAGTGATTTAGAAGTGAAATTCAGAGAGGAATTCAGACCAGCGGGCTTGATGGCAAGTAAGAACTTTGGAAGACATGAAGTATTGAAGAGAAGAATGATCAGTGAGAGCTTCCAAAGGGGAAGAGAGAGAAAGAAGAAAAGCCCTCCAGCGCTTGAGAGCCCAGACTATTCCAAGGAGTTCCTTGTAATGAATCTCATAGTTGAGCTCTGCTGGGATAAGCTTGCGGCTGTCAAATGAAATGGGATGTTTTCCTGAGTCAGAGACCTGACTCAGTACAGCACCCAAAGCATAATTGGATGCATCTGTCTCTACAATGGTGGGTAGAGAAGGATTGAAGTCACATAGGACTGGAGCAGTGGTTAAGGCCTCTTTGAGTTGGTGAAACTGACTAAGAGCTTCCTCATTGAGGGGAAAACAGGAATCTTTCTTGAGGAAACTGGTGAGTGAGCTGATCTTATTTGAATAATTCCCAATGAAGTGGCGGTAGAAGTTGGCAAAGCCAAGCAATTTTTGAAGAGCCTTGAGGTTTCTTGGAGGTGGCCAATTGAGAATCTGCTGGACCTTTTCTTGGTCCATCTTGAGGCCTTTAGAGGAAACAACATAACCAAGTTATCCTACATGAGAGACATGAAATAGGCACTTTGAAGCCTTAGCAAAAAGGTCATGGCTCTGAGTCTGGAAAGAACAGTGGACACATGAGTGACATGTTCTTCCTCAGATTTGGAAAAGACCATAATTTCATCCAAATAAACCACAAAATAAACATCAAGAAGATCTTGGAAAATATCATTGACAAGATTCTGAAAAGAGGCAGGACCGTAACTGCTATATTTAGTTCTGAAGCATGTCAAATGTTCATCACCCTCCTTGATTCTGAGAAGGTTATATGCACAATGCAAATCAATCTTGGAGAAGATAGAAGAACCATTAAGAAAATTGAGAAGCTGATTCATAGGAGGAACAGGATACTTGTTCTTCCTAGTAACAGCATTGAGTTTGCGGTAATCAACACACAAATGGAGGCCACCATCTTTCTTTTTGAAAAAGAGGACAGGTGCTCCTGTTGAAGAGGAGCTTGGCCGGATGAAACCTTTCTCTACATTCTCTCAAATGTAAGCCCTGAGTGTATCTGACTCTTGTTTGGATAAAGAGTAGATCACCCCAACTGGAGGTAGAGACCCGTCCAGTTCAATATGATGATCACAGGCATGGTGAGGAGGAAGTTTCTCTGCTTTCACCTTGGAGAATACATCCAAATATTGGTGATAAGCAGAAAGAACAACCTTCATCATGGTTTCTATTTCTTCTGGCTCTTCCTCTTCATCCCACAACTCCTCCAGGGAGTCATGATAAGATGAAGGAGGAAGGTCTATATTCCCAAAGAAGAGATGAAGTGATGATACAGAATTATCTTCTCCAACATCTTGAATCTCTTTGAAGACTTCATCTCCAGATAATGGTAATGACTGAGGGGAATTTATAGAAGGAATATGGACAGAAGATGGGAATGATGGTGTTATAGAATCGCCAACCAGAGCTGGACATGTTTGGAAGAAGAAAAGTCATTACAGAAAGATTTTGAAGGATCAGAATAGTAGTTATGATCAGAATTAAAGGTGATCAGCCCTTGCCTCCAATCAATAGAAGGATTAAAATTATTTAGAAAGTCAAAGACCAATATGAGGTTTTCTCCCTTGGGAGTATCAATGACTAAAAAGTCCCATTCAAAGCTTGGGAAAGAAGGGAGCTCAACCATATATTTAGTATGGTGAGTCACAAATAAGGAAGGGGACTCAGAGGAGTCCAAGATGATAAGAGGAATCTTCTCTGGGGGTTCTGACATAGTCAATGAGTACTTGTGAACAAACTGCTTTGCAATAAATGAGTGTGTAGCACCAGAATCAATGAGAATACTGTAAAAAACATCATAAAGAGAAGAAAAAACAAAGAATTTGAGAGAATTCTTGACACCAGTATTTAGAATGCACAATTGTGCTCTGGATGGAAAATAGTGAAGACCATTAAACACAACATGATCTTCATTGAGGCTTTTCCCTGCCTGGTAAAACTTCCTGATGGTTGGGTAAGCTTGCTTTGAGGCTTTTTGAAACAAGACTCAATACTATGCTTCCCACCACAATAAGTACACAAACCCTCCTCAATTCTTCTCTCTTTTTCAGAACCTTTCAACTTGAAGTCCTTATTCAACAAGGAAGAATGAGGTTTGTCCCGCTTTTGAGAATGAAAATTCTTCTTCTTATGAATTGAACTTGAAGAATCTTGATGATGAGGAGAGTTTGACTTTGAGGCTTCAGGCTTCTTCTCTTGATGATGATTCTTCCCCTTTTGCCTCTCATGGTACCTGGTATAAAGTTCCAGGCTGACATCCATTAAGTCTTGAAGAGAATGAATGTTTGAAGGATGGAAGGCCAATTGATCCAGAATCCTGGAGGCCAAACCCTTCCTAAAATGATGAATAAGGGCCCTTTCACCCCAATCTCCAATTCTTGAAGCCAAACTCCTGAAGTCGGCGATGTATAAGGCTACATGCCTACCTTCTTTCATTCTAAGGCCATCCAACTCTGCTTCAGCTTTTCTAACTTCATTTGGCTCCCCAAATAAAGTGAAGAGTTGGGATTCAAACAATGGCCATGAATTGAGAAGATAACTTGAGTCTTGATTAGTGAGATTGGAAAGATAAGGCTCAATCCATTTAGCAGCCCTGCCAACTAAAAATGAAGTGGCATGAAGAATGTTCTTTCTGTATTGAGAGAAATTTTACTGGTCATTGTGAACAAAGTTGATAAGACTGAATAAAACTTCTGACTTTGAAGGGTTGAGTCCCATCAAAACATTCTGGCACATTCATAGATGGAGTCTTGAAACTTCAGAAGATGCAGCAGCTTGAAGATTGGCCATAATTTGTGTCATTTGCTGCATGATGGCCAATAAGGATGGTTCAGTCTGGTGAGAGACAGGCTGATCAGACTGGGATAGAGTTGGTCCTCTGTTTCCTTCAGATGCTCCCACAGGAGCAGGAGCAGCCTCAGTGCCATCAGACTCTTCCTCTTCCACAGAATTCTCCTCCTCCTCTTCACCATCTTCACCTGGACCTCTAAATGTAGTCCTTGACATGCATGGAAAACCACCAACTACTCCTGAAAAAGAATTGGATCTTCTTGGCACTCTTCCTTCCTTCCTGGATGGTGCTTCTCCCTCCTTGATTGGTCCTCTGTTTAATTGGGCCTTCAGTGGTGGAACTGCTGGGGCCCCATCAAGAGGAGCTCTTGGAGTAGGATTCAGAACAGCCTGAGCTCAGGCCTGAGATCTGGTCTGTCTTGCAGGAGGTGAGTGTTGGAGTGGCATGATTGAATAAAATTAAAATTCAAATGAAAATAATCAAAACTTGAATAAACAACTTGAGGCAAAACCGAAATAGTCTTGAAGTTCAAATCAAAATCAATAAATCAATGAATCAAAATATATCAATCAATGAAAATCAAATGTCAAATCAATTCAAAATAAACTCTTTCAGAAAAATAAATCAATCAATCAATTCTTGAGGTAAAAATCAATGTAAGGCAATTTTCTTGATGTGAAAAGTCAGCAAAATCAATAAAATATTCAGGTCAATCAATTTTCTTGAACTCAATGTCAGTTTATGTCAAATCAATCAGTCAAAATCAAAATCAAGTGAAATCTTCTTGAAAAATCAAAATTCTTGAAGAACAAATCAAATGTGAATCGTGATGTGAAGATGTGTCTGAATGATAATAATGATCAATTTGAATTTCAATAATGAGACCTGAATATGAAAGATTTGATGAATTGAATGAAGATGAAAATGAGATAAAAACAAAAATGGGTAAGCTTTCAAATTTCAGAATGAAGAAATGAATGGGAGAAATTTGAGAGGTGACAAATGACTCATAAGTTCATAAAACGTTAAAGAGTCATAATTTTGATGAATGGAAATGAATGAATTAAGATATAAGAATGAATGAAAAGAAGACAAATTATGAGTTAATTAATATAATGTCACAGGGGCTGTTATGGAAGCAAGAGTGGCCTGGCACTCAGGAATCAAGAACTCACTTGGAGGGCTCCAAAGGATATAAGAAATAATAATGATTAAATTTCTTTGAATAAGAATAAGGGAAAAGACAAGTATGCCAAAGATAAAAGAAAAAGATAAGAATCCAAGGTCCAAGAAGCCAAACAAGTGAATCCTCAATTCACTGTTCCAACCAGCCAGAAAAGGAAATTGAATAAGCAAAGGATATGACCACCAATATCCACTGACAGGCAAGGAAGAAAAGAGAAAAGGTGCTGAATGACTGACTTAAGATTATCAGTATTAACTTTAATGAAGTGAAAGAAAATAAAGATAAAAATAAATACAGTATATTAATTAACTGGGGAAAAAGTCCCCAGGTGCTGAAAGGTGGCCAGTATATGTGAAAAGTTGAAAGACTGATCCCGGAAGGTGAGTCACCGGCTGTGTTGTCTGAATTGGGTCAATACAGATCAGGCCATCTTGAAATTTGAGCTTTGTGACTGAATTCCCACAGTGGAATATGAATTGGCACAATTGAGTTGTAAAAGGAGTATTGAAATAATTGATGCCTTGACAACTGATTGAAATAATGTATAACCTCTGAGAATGGCCCTTGGAATAATCCTGAGTGAATTGCCAACCCAACTGCTGCAGGGCCAGGTGATTGGGAACCTTGAATGGTCTTCTGATTGCCAGACTGATGAGCTGAAAAGTCCTCCTTCGAAATTGGCGCTGGATTTTGAGACCTTGATTTGGAAAGATGGACTTGGGTCCTGAAAGCGTCACCATTGAATTGCTGGGCAAAAATGGTGCATAATGGTATATAATAACATATATGCACCAGTCCTGCAACCTTGAGTATGGGGTTCATGGAGGAATGGAAGAATTCTCCTTCAGGTGAGGGGAAAGCTTTAGCTGAGAAGCTATGGTGGCCTCTGTTTGTTACCAGAGGCCATGGGATGAAAAGTGGTCCATGGTGGGTATTGGCCAAAATTGGGTCCTGAGGGTCTTTATGGGATTTGGGGCCAAAATTGGCTCAGGTGGGCCCAATTGTGGTTTGGGACTGTGAGCCTTAGAGGTAATTTCATATACCCAAAAGACCACAAATACAAAATTAACATATGAATATAAATAAAATAAATTTATTTATATTATTAAAATAAAATTCAAAATATGAATATAAAATTATATTCAAAAATAAAAAATTAATTATAATTTAAAAATAAAATTACATCAAATTTTGAAATTATAAAATTACATTTATACTTAAAAAAATTAAGTAAAAATGAAATTTTAACAAAATTGTGAAAAAATAAATAAATTTGGAAAAAAGTTAAATAAAATTTATTATAACTTTTTATCCAATAAATAAACATATAAATTTTATTTCACCATTGGATTCCTCATAAAAAATCAGGTGGGGTCACCTCTGAGTGAAATTCTTGTAACTCAACTCTAAATAAGCTTAAATTAAGTTTTTAGTATTTTCAATACAAAAGTTGAAAATCCTCAAAACCTTAATTTAATTCACACCACATGTGGTGTTAACCATCAAATTTTGTGTTAAAATTGAGGTGTTGTGTTTAGTTTAGAAGTTATGAGGAATTGAAGTATTTTCAATTGAATTCAATTGAAATGTCAAAATGTGCGTGTGTATTACATAAGTGAAGTTTGATTTACATATGAGGTGTCAATTATTACTGTATTGTACTGTACAATTGAATTGAATTACATATGTAAAGTATAAGTATAATACATGATGAGGAATTAAAGGAAAAATAAATTGGAAAGATTAAATTTGGGGGGGGGGAAGGAACTCCAGCTCTAAGGGGGAGCTAGACCCCCAAAATCCTTGCTGACAGGCGTGGGATGTCAAAATTCACGCAAAAGTTCATCACTTTTGGCCTGGAATTGAGTTACAGGGTCTGTGGACTCAATTGATGATGAGGTTTTGATACCAACTGGGGTAGTTTTAGCTGTTGCCAAGAGGGTAAAACTACCCTTAAGATAAAACAATCATAATAAAAACAGTTTTAACTGGTTTCTACGCCTCTGACACACATTCTGACGTGTTTTGAAGGCTCTAGGCCTGGTATTGCTATAGTAATGGCTGATTTAAGGGTCTAAAATGGCTAAAAATGGCTAAAAATGGCTTAAACCAGCCCTTTTTTGGTCTAAACCAGGGTTCAATGATGCCATAATTGGCTTTTATGTTGTCAGACTGTTTTTCACGACTGACAAGAGTAAATTTTACTTTTGGAGTAAGAGAATTGATGGCTATAAAAGAATGTCTTCTTTGCCCCACTTTTCTCTTCATGTTAGAATCTTTTCCTTTTATTAATTAGTTTAAAACTGTTAAACCAATCAATCAAAGATTCCAACCACCACTTTTAAATCATTTTAATCCTTTTAACCACGTGAAAAAATCATTATAATCATTGTTTGTAACTCTTACAATCATTTTTACCCCTGAACCACCCCAAAAGTGAATTAAAGCATCTTTCATCACTGTAAACTTTGTCACTTTGTTTCCAAATTCACTCTGGTCACTTTTGGGCGTGTTTTCTCTTTAATATTCTTTTTAAAGACTTTGTTCTTTAATTAATTTCTTGTAGTTCTTTGCTCAATTAATTCCAATTGAAATTGCTCTTGAAGAAATTTCTTTTGTAGCCTTAAAATATCTCTTGTAGAGTATTTTTTGGGATAAATCTTTATTGTTGGTAAAACAATAAATTTTTATATTATTGTTTTATACTAATAAAGTTATAAACAATAAAATTGGCGTGTTTTCTCTTAAAAATAATATTTCATACTATTTTTAACTGAATTTTACCTTATACAAATTTTGAGGACAGGAAAAGTACTTGATTTTTAATCAAAAGTTTCATATCCACACCTTACATTTGGGGGCCCAGCCGTGATATTTTACCTGTGACATATTTTTTTTACTCTTTTTCAATCTTTTTCTTATATTGAAAAATTTAAAAATATATAAAAAATACTTATAATTCAAAAAATCCATAAAAAATAACTTTTTTTTCATATTATAAGTGAGGCTTATATTTTTATTTCTTATTTGAAATAACCTTTTTTTACTTAATTAATTGGCTTTTTCATTAATTTTAGTGTCTGACAACGTGGTAAGACAAGAAAACATTGAAACAGCCTCAACAGTAACCAGCATTATCCCTGCCAGTACTGTTAATTCTGATCATAATAGTACTATTATTGTGACTCAAAATAACCAGCCTGAACCAATATCTTCTGAATTGATTAACTTGGACATAAGTAATACCCTTCAGAAAGCTAAAAATTTGACCAATAGTAAGTTTTTTATGTGAAAATACTATTTTAAGCCTTTTTTAACCATAATTATGCCTTCAACCAGGTCAGGAGCCAGCTACAACCCCTCAAGCAGCTCCCAAAAAGGTAATAGACGTGATTATGGCAGAAGCCAACCAGGTACAGAAGGAAAAGGGTCAGTTGATGACTTCCAAACAACTAAATTGGGTCATTATGAAGCTGATAATACTATTTTACCTTCAAAAAGAGCTGACACCGCCACAACAAGCCTCTGTGGACATATACAAAGCCAGCCACAGTGCATACAACAATGCACTTCAATTCAAGGAGTACCAGATCCTTGCAGACCTGTGGAAGAATTGCATGAATTCTTACCTGACAGTAAGAAAATTCTTGGGCCATCCCAACACTTGCAAATTGCTCAATGGATGGCATCCATTGATGGAGAAGAAAAACATGATGCTTTTGACACTAGAATGGAGGAAAAACAACCCTCCACCAGCCAAACCAGTGCCAAAAACAGCCCCAGTGGCCAGCAGCAGCAATTCCAACGTGAAAAAGCAGCCACAAACTCCAAACAAGGGCAAAGGGAAGGCACCAGCCCCAAAACCTTACAGCCAGGGCTACAGAATCCCAAAGATTCAGCAGGATGCCATGGAAAATGTATTTCAGATGGCCAGAACGATGATGGAATTACAGAAGAAGGAGGAAGCCAGATTAAGGTTCCAGAAATGATTTCTGACATATTTGATTCCATCCCAGAGTTGTATAATGCTATAAATGACGTGAAAAAACATCTTTCTGATAAAAATGAAACCATTTGTAACAACATTAAAACAAACAACCTGAGTCTGTGCCAAATTAATGAAACACTTATGTGTTTTGAAAAAGTTTTAAGAACAATTAAAAATTCCAATAATGATAATTCTTCTAACAATAAAATAAATGAACAATCTGCCATTATTAAAGAATTAACAGATAAATATTCTAAATTCAATATTGATGACATAATTGAAACAAGAATTAAACAAGCCATAAATATTATCAAGACAGATAACAAGAAAGTCCTTGATGACATTTCAAATTCATTTACTGAAGTAAAGACATATACCATTGCCTTGAAAAAGTGTTTTGATGCTTCACAAGAAGAAGTATCAAAATTATCAATGAAATTGAATCAAGTCACTGCTGATAATACAAGACAGACAGAGTTATGGCAAAAACTTACACATAAAGAAGACATGTATAAAATTGAAGTAATAAAGTTAATACAAAGCTTCCAACATGAATACAGAAATTCCCAAAGGTGTAGCAACAGTAAAATGAATGACATTGAACAAATCCTTAACACCTTACCAAGAATGTCTACACCCCTAAATCAAAATGAGGGCACAAGAATTTCAAATCCACAAGTATTGGATCCTGATAATTCACAATTAAAAAATGAATTATCCACTTCTTTTCATAACTTGGAACCATCAATGGGCCAAGCACTCTTGAAAGAAGTGCCAAAACTTAAAGAATGGCCCCACTTCAGTGGTGAAGGAGAGTATGACCATATGGAATTCATTAGAGGTATTGACATGATCAAAGAGGATTTTGAATTACCAGACAGATTGGTAACAGCCAGGTTTAACACCTTGTTTACCAGATCAGCTCACAGATGGTACATCAAAATAAGACAAGCACATGGACACCAGAGTTGGACTTGGTGGAAACCCCAAATCATCAACAAATGGGCAAATGATGCTTGGAGGTTTAAAGTTGAAACAGCCTTTGAATCTGCCAAATTTAATGCTGATAAAGACAAAGCTTTACCATGGTTTTGCCAACAAAAGGACAGATTAACAGCATTATATCCTGACATGTCAGAATTTATGATCCATAGAAAAATTCTGAGACAATGTGGAGGTGACTTAGAGCATGCTGTCAAAAGCAGGACTACTGAACAATCTTCAGCAGAGGATATCATCAATATACTAGAAGAAGTAACCACCAGAACCAAAATTGGTTCTAGTAGGGTGAATCTTAAAACAAGGTTTAATACACCTTGGAAAGATTCTGTGGACAAAAACCCCAAAGAAAATTCTAGTAATATTAAATATAAATCTGCAGATACAGTCAGAAAATGCCATATTTGCCAAAGCACCACCCATTTAGCCAATACATGTCCAAAAAGGGGGGAAATCAATGAAATTGACATTGAAAAGGGACCAGATGTTGAAAAAGAAGACATAATTGAAGACAATTCAGATGATAAGTCATCCATATTTTCTGAATCTTCAAAAGATATAGAAAATATCAATGCCACTTTTGACATCATGGAATCTTATTCCCACTTACCACAATTGAGCAATGGTCAAGTTGATTTATCAAAAGTTCAAGATGCACAACTTATGAAGACAAAACCAAACAGAGGAAAAGGTTATACAGCTGGTAACTCCTGTATAACAGAAGTGGTGATTGACAACAAGCCCACTAAACTTTTGCTTGACCCAGGAGCCTTCTGCTCTTGTGTTGGAAAATCTTTTCTTAAGACTTGTGTACCAAATTTTGAAGACCAATTGTTACCAATTGATGGTATAAAATTCAACAGTGCAAGTAACCCAATGAAAGCATTAGGAATCTTTGAGACCAATGTCATATTCCCACACATAAATGGGAATTTAAGGATCACAGGTGAATTTGTTGTTATGGAAAATTGCTCTAGTACCCATTTTATATTGGGAAATGACTATTTAATCATGTATGGGATAGATTTAAATAATAACAAAGACAGATACTTTACAATTGGGGACAATAAGCGCCAGAAATTTGCCTTTTTACCATTTAAAAGACAAATTGCAGTAAACAAAGTATCACCAGTCAACTTAGAGTTAGAAAAATTCAAGTCTGAACAGTTAAATGAGGCTGAGATAAGCCTTCATCTGACTGATAAACAAGAAAATGAACTTTCTTCCCTTTTGTATGACCACAAAGGAGCATTTGCTACAGACAAAGAACCTCTGGGAGCAATTATTGGTCATGAAGTTGACATCATTCTTAACATTGAGAGACCTTATCCACCACTCTTAAGAAGACCTGCTTATCCAGCAAGTCCAAAATCAAGAGAAGCTCTAGAAATTCATATCAAAGAACTTCTAGACCTTGGTGTAATAAGAAAAGTAGGCCACGATGAGGAAGTAGAAATAACTACACCAGTCATAGTGGCGTGGCATAATGGAAAATCCAGAATGGTTGGGGACTTTAGAGCTCTGAACACTTACACTGTTCCAGACAGATACCCTATACCAAAAATCCAAATTGCCCTTACTCAAATATCTCAAGCAGTGTATATAACCACTATGGATGCCCTTCAAGGATTCCATCAAAATGTGGTAACACCAAGAGCAAGAAAATACTTGAGAATTATTGTTCATTGTGGAGTGTATGAATACTTAAGGATGCCCTTTGGTATCAAAAATGCACCTTCACACTTCCAAAGAATGATGAATGAAATCTTCCCTGAAGAACTCTCAGAGGGATGGTTAATCATTTACATTGATGACATTATTATCTGTTCAAAGACTTGGGAGGAGCACATGTACAGATTATCAAGAGTTTTGACAAAAATTCAATCAGTAAACATGAAAATCTCCTTGAAGAAATGTCATTTTGGATTTAAAGAACTTAAAGCACTAGGACATGTTGTATCTGGTTTGTTCCTTGGAATTGACAAAAACAAAGTTGCAGCAGTATTATTAAAGCCCATGCCTCAGAATAAGAAGGAAATTCAGTCATTCTTAGGTTTTGCAGGATATTACAGGCAACACATTAAAGACTTTGCATCCATAGCAAGACCACTTTATAAGTTGTGTGACAAAGACACAGTATTTGAGATGACTGTTGACAGAGTCAAAGCTTTTGAATCTCTAAGAGAAGCATTGACCACTGCTCCACTCTTACTGATGCCAGACTTCAAATTGCCTTTCAAACTGTATATTGATGCATCAGGGGATGGACTAGGTGCTGCACTTCACCAAGTTCAGATCATAAATGACAAACCTGTAGAAGGACCAATATGTTTCATATCCAGGCAAATCAAACCAACTGAAGCCAGATATGGAGCAAGTCAAATGGAATGTCTATGCCTTGTCTGGGCCTTGGAGAAATTGAACTATTTCTTAGAGGGATGTGTTTTTGAAGTAATAACAGATTGTACAGCTGTGAAATCACTTTTGAACATGAAAACACCTAACAGACACATGCTCAGATGGCAAATAGCCATACAAGAATACAGAGGCAATATGACTATTGTTCATAAGGATGGGAATATTCATAAGAATGCAGATGGACTAAGCAGATGGCCATTACCAAATAACATTGATAATCCTGCTTATGTTCCAGAAGAAGCTTCACCACAAATTCCAATAGAAGGAATAAGTGTTACAGACTTGAACACCACCTTCTTTGAAGAAGTCAGAAATAGTTACACTCAAGATAAGAATTGTAGCATCTTATGCCAATTACTTAACAAAGACTGTAAAGACAACTCTCTAATACATGCCTTGGATGAAGTATGGAGAAAATCTTATAATGAAGGAAGATTTCACCTACTGGATGGTATAATTTACCACAGAACCAAGCACACATGTGTCATGACAGTTGTAGACAGGTCATTAATCAATCTTGTACTGAAAGAATGCCATGATAGTCCCTTTTCAGGACATCTTTCTGAAGACAGAACAAGAGAGAAAGTGAAGACCTGCATATGGTGGCCAATGTGGCAAAAAGATGTTGCAGAGTATTGCAAAACCTGTGACAGAAACCAAAAGGCAAATAAATCCACTGGCAAAAGACTTGGAAATATGATGAAAATCCAAGAACCAAACAGACCTTGGGAAATTGTCCATATGGATTGGGTAACTGGCCTACCACCAGGAGGTGACAGGAGCTATAATGCTTGCCTAGAAATTGTGGACAGATTCAGTAAAACTCCAATCTTTTTACCATGTCACAAAGATGATACAGCCATGGATACAGCTCTTCTGATATGGAATAGAGTAGTGTCATGGACTGGGATATTTACAAATATCATCAGTGATAGAGATCCCAAATTCACTTCAGCACTATGGACAAATCTTCACCAATTATTTGGGACTAAACTGTCTTTCTCTACAGCCTACCACCCACAAACTGATGGCCTGGCTGAAAGAATGATCCAAAACTTAGAGGACATGGTGAGAAGATTTTGTGCATATGGCCTAGAATTAAAAGATTGTGATGGATTTACCCATGATTGGTGTACTCTGTTACCAGCACTGGAATTAGCATATAAAACATCAATCCATGCTAGTACCAATCAGACTCCTGCTATTCTAGAAAAAGGATGGAACCCCAAGTTACCCCAAGACTCCTTGAGGAAAGACTTAATTGAAATACATCCCACAGCTGCTAGCTTAAAAGGTATGCTAGACAAAGCTAGGAAGCATGCAGTAAGATGCATGGAGGATTCTTTTGCATATGCTAAAGATAAATGGGATAAATCACATGCAACTCCAGATTTCAAAGTGGGGGACCTAGTACTTATATCAACCACTAACTTCAATAACATCAAAGGATGTAAAAAGTTGAAAGACTCCTTTGCAGGACCTTTTGTGATTAAGGCCCTCCATGGAGAAAATGCTGTTGAAGTAGAGTTATCTGAAGAACTTAGCAATAAGCACCCTACATTTCCAGTGGGCTTGATAAAACCATATAAATCTAGTGATGCTGAGAAATTTCCCTTGAGGAATAAGGTTCCCCAAGTTATACCTCCTATTGAGACATCTGGTACTAGAAAAATAACCAAAGTTCTTAAAGAAAGGAAATTAAGAACCAAGAAAGTAAGGGAATACCTTGTTAGATACAATGACCCAACTTGTGAAGATGAATGGTTAGAAGAAAAAAATATACCAGAAGCTACCAAACTCCTGAGGAGATTCAGACACAGTAGAAACACCAATATTACAAGGTAATATTCTTTTTTAGGGGGAGGGAATGTGAGCCTTAGAGGTAATTTCATATACCCAAAAGACCACAAATACAAAATTAACATATTAATATAAATAAAGTAAATTTATTTATATTATTAAAATAAAATTCAAAATATGAATATAAAATTATATTCAAAAACAAAAAATTAATTACAATTTAAAAATAAAATTACATCAAATTTTGAAATTATAAAATTACATTTATACTTGAAAAAATTAAGTAAAAATGAAATTTTAACAAAATTGTGAAAAAATAAATAAATTTGGAAAAAAGTTAAATAAAATTTATTATAACTTTTTATCCAATAAATAAACATATAAAATTTATTTCACCATTGGATTCCTCATAAAAAATCAGGTGGGGTCACCTCTGAGTGAAATTCTTGTAACTCAACTCTAAATAAGCTTAAATTAAGTTTTTAGTATTTTCAATACAAAAGTTGAAAATCCTCAAAACCTTAATTTAATTCACACCACATGTGGTGTTAACCATCAAATTTTGTGTTAAAATTGAGGTGTTGTGTTTAGTTTAGAAGTTATGAGGAATTGAAGTATTTTCAATTGAATTCAATTGAAATGTCAAAATGTGCGCGTGTATTACATAAGTGAAGTTTGATTTACATATGAGGTGTCAATTATTACTGTATTGTACTGTACAATTGAATTGAATTACATATGTAAAGTATAAGTATAATACATGATGAGGAATTAAAGGAAAAATAAATTGGAAAGATTGAATTTGGGGGGGGGGAAGGAACTCCAGCTCTAAGGGGGAGCTAGACCCCCAAAATCCTTGCTGACAGGCGTGGGATGTCAAAATTCACGCAAAAGTTCATCACTTTTGGCCTGGAATTGAGTTACAGGGTCTGTGGACTCAATTGATGATGAGGTTTTGATACCAACTGGGGTAGTTTTAGCTGTTGCCAAGAGGGTAAAACTACCCTTAAGATAAAACAATCATAATAAAAACAGTTTTAACTGGTTTCTACGCCTCTGACACACATTCTGACGTGCTTTGAAGGCTCTAGGCCTGGTATTTCTATAGTAATGGCTGATTTAAGGGTCTAAAATGGCTAAAAATGGCTAAAAATGGCTTAAACCAGCCCTTTTTTGGTCTAAACCAGGGTTCAATGATGCCATAATTGGCTTTTATGTTGTCAGACTGTTTTTCACGACTGACAAGAGTAAATTTTACTTTTGGAGTAAGAGAATTGATGGCTATAAAAGAATGTCTTCTTTGCCCCACTTTTCTCTTCATGTTAGAATCTTTTCCTTTTATTAATTAGTTTAAAACTGTTAAACCAATCAATCAAAGATTCCAACCACCACTTTTAAATCATTTTAATCCTTTTAACCACGTGAAAAAATCGTTATAATCATTGTTTGTAACTCTTATAATCATTTTTACGCCTGAACCACCCCAAAAGTGAATTAAAGCATCTTTCATCACTGTAAACTTTGTCACTTTGTTTCCAGATTCACTCTGGTCACTTTTGGGCGTGTTTTCTCTTTAATATTCTTTTTAAAGACTTTGTTCTTTAATTAATTGCTTGCAGTTCTTTGCTCAATTAATTCCAATTGAAATTGCTCTTGAAGAAATTTCTTTTGTAGCCTTAAAATATCTCTTGTAGAGTATTTTTTGGGATAAATCTTTATTGTTGGTAAAACAATAAATTTTTATATTATTGTTTTATACTAATAAAGTTATAAACAATAAAATTGGCGTGTTTTCTCTTAAAAATAATATTTCATACTATTTTTAACTGAATTTTACCTTATACAAATTTTGAGGACAGGAAAAGTACTTGATTTTTAATCAAAAGTTTCATATCCACACCTTACAGGGACCCACCCGGCCTTGGGGACTAATGGTCTGTCCCCTTTTGGCCTCATTGGATTAGGCCAAAAGGGGCCTAACTGGCCCACAGACTGTGGACCGTGATTAAGGCCAACAGACCATAGAGGCTGTAGGGACCCTAAATGGCCCAAAATGGCCATTTAGGCCAGGCCCCCCTAATGAAAAGGGTTGGCCTAAATGCAATGATGAGGGCTAGGGGACCCAGAACCCCCTAGGAGACAGAGAGACCCCCAGGCCCAAGAACAAAGATAGAGGCCTGGGGGTTGAGGATATGGGAATTGGCCAGGGAGGCCAATGATAGCAGGATATAGCCTGAGGCCATAAATGGCCAGGGAAGAGTGATATGGCCAAAAGGCCATAGAGCACCAGAGATGGCCAAATTGGCCATAAAGATATGGTGTGCCCAATTGGCCTCAACTTGGTCTCAGGTTGGAATTGCCCCAACACCAATAGAGGAGGGTCATTCTTTGTGGTTGTGACAGTGTTTCTAATTCATACTATGCTTCTCTTGAAAACCCTTTTACCATTATTGGTATTATTATAAATGTGACACTTAGCAATATGTACACTGAAAGTATGAAAATAAAGATATGTACATTTCTTTCAAAGCTATAACATTACTGTTTCTGAGTCCCTGAACAGAATCAAAATTTTTTAGCTAATTGCAGCTCTATTCCTTTGAATATAAAACACTTTCCCACGATATTTGTTGAGAAAATATGCCCATAATATACATATGTTTTTGCTATTGAAGTATTTAATATTCTATTAATAATAAAAATATAAATGAGAAAGTTATTACTACCTCTACATACACTTCCTGCAGTTAATTATCCTTATTTACCCATTCTTTCAATGCTAAGATATCATGATGTCAACACCAAACCATCAACATCTTAATTTTGATATAAGCCAATTATTATATTTCTTCTTTTGACTAGTGCTTATTAAATTTGAAAACAATTTTTTAAAATATAATCCTAGATGAAAATCCATTGGACCATGTTATTGTGAATCTCCAAAAGAAAATTGGATATTTCCAAAAGTCTCCAAAATTAAAACCAATTTTGATCATGGAAATATCTGAGCTGTGGATCATAGTTTGGGAAAACAAACATTATTCAATATATATGTTATCCTTTATATTAATGGGAGTGACTCCTGCAAGTTGACATTTCAATTTTAAAAGAATCATCTCTGCATAAATTACCTATGTAATCCAAATTATGTGCACTATCCCACTTCATCAATATGATTTTTAGTGTCAGGCTGAGTCTATGATGAAGTTATAATAATACTATTTACAGCTTTTAACATGACTGTGACACGATGAAGTTACTTTAAAAAGGGCTTAAGGATGATGATAATGGTTTAAAAGTGAAGTAATAAGGGCTTTACTATTAAGAAATAGTGGTGGTGAGCACTGTTGAAAGCCCTGGGTGCAGTCTTACCAGTTGGGTTACTATAATAAGAGCTACAATACCAAGAATTAAAGTATACCTGACTTTCTTTCCAAGAGTAGAACTGTTTCTGACAGTTTGACTATGGAGGAATTTAAAAACAGGATGAGGAAACCTTTTCTGGTGGAGAAAAGGCCTCCTTTTATCCTAGAACGGGGTGGAATGGAGCTCTAGACCATCCATGTAGAGGAATTAAAGAGCTTTTCACTTCTGGGTACTGGCTTTGGGTTTCCACAGAGCCTGTATACACTTTATTGGGCTCAGATGTGGTTTTGAAACCACATCTTGGCAGTTTTCACCAATACAGGGTGAAAATTTTCATCTGGGACCACACAGCCCTCCTTTGACGTTGAAGATGCGGAGAATGCTGTAAAGAACCTTTATGGGACCCCAGTATTGAATGAACTATGAGGTAGGGAAGTATAAACATGCTTCTTTGTCTGTTTGACACCTCATAATCATATTTGTGGGATATTATCCCACAGTAAAGGTGTATTAGCCCAATTATGGGATTTTAACCTTAAGACTGCTATACCCTTTCCAGTTTTTGAGATATTGAGCTCAAGGTTGGTTAATTATGTATCCCTGGATAATATCAACACAACAGTACCTCATTTAGTATGGGTATCATTAAATGTTACAAAGTTATGCTATGTACAAGGTTTGTTATTCATACATATGATTTTGTCAATATCTATATGGAGCTTATTTGCTCCATAGCTTTTGTTCTGAATGAGATATGGGGGAATGAAAGGCACCATCAGATTGCCCTGATTGTGATCTTTCCAAAAAGACCCCACTTCAAGTATCTCACACTAAAATTGTAGAGGTTAGATGTGGGGTGAATATTTTGTTCACCCTTATTTGACCTTATTTTCACCAGAACTTCTGTAATTTTGGTGTTAGCTCAGTTTGCCTAGTACCATTGGATAGCCCTGAATCAGAGATCAATGTGAATACCTATTTTCTGGGGTTGAGCCTCTTTCTCTTGATTTAAGATGAAAGGTGAAAATTAAGGTTTATGCTCAGAAGCAACTTTGAGCAGGAATCACTTTTTATTCTCTGCCCTATGATCATGGGAATTGTATATTTGGAAATAGGTAAGTTTCTTCTTTCTTTTGATACCTTTTGAGCTTATTTGGCTCAGATCCATTTTTTGGTGGTATCTTGGCTTTACCATTGGTTTATAGTATTTGGCTGTCATGCTTGTGCTCTTGTTTTGAGTCACAGGCTGACATACCCTCCATCCAAAAAAGGCTCATCATTGATGAGACTGTTCAGTCCTCCCATATTCCTGAAACCTCCATAGGTTAAGGGTCTCATCTGGTATGACATCCTCTGCCAACAATTTTTCTTTGTCTGCTATCTGGTTTTTAAATCTGACCAAATACTGTCTTTGGTCTTTACCATTCAGTATAATCTTTGTGGCCTTGATGATCTTCTTCACAGATCCAGAGGAGTCTTCTATTTCAACTATTTCTGGTGGGTTGGTAGTCTTCTTTCTGGAGGAAAGCTTATCCTCTCCTGTCTGGAACTATGCTTTGAATATACTGAAAGGGAATACTGGGTGTTTCGGGAGAATGTCACAACCATGGATAATCACCCCCTCAATGGGTGTTGGGGAAATTCTAACCTGAACCCAAGTTATGGCCAATTGGCCATATAATATTTTTATGGCCAATTTTACCCTCTTGGCCATATCCTGCCTTAATTGGCCTTATTGGCCAATTCTTCACCTCACCAACCTCAAGCCATTATCCTTATTTTTGGGCCTGGAGGGTCTTTTCAATCTTTCAGGGGCCTATCGCCCCTCTACCCACCACCAGGGCCCTTGGCCCATTTAGGCCCCGTATGGCCTCTACGGCCCACAGTCTGTGGGACAATTAGGCCCCTTTTGGCCCAAACTCAATGAGGCCAAAAGGGGCCAAGGGGGCAGCTCATCAGCCCCCAATGCCAGGTGGGTCCCAAACCACAAGTGGGCCCACCTGAGCCAGTTTTGGCCCCAAAACCCAGCCAGCTCAGGACCCAAAATTGGCCTCTGGAAACCACCAGAGGTCACCAGCTCAGCTCCAGGAAAGGATTCCCCTCAAGTTCAGGGGAAGACTTTTCCTTCCCCAATGGACCCCGTACTCAAGGATTGAGGAGTGGTGCACATATGGTATAATATACCATTATGCACCATTTTTGCTCATCAATCCAATGGTGACATTTTCAGGACCAAATTAAGTTATTCCAAATAAAGCCCCCAATTGATCAACAATTTCAAAGGAGGATTCTTCCGCTACTCAATATGGCAATTCCCTGGGGGCTACCAGAAGGCCATTTGAGGACCCCAACCACCTGGCCCTGCAGGAGTTGGGTTGTCAATTCTCATCAGGACTATTCTAAGGGAAATTTCCAGAGGTTATAAAGAATTTAAATTATTGTCAACACATCAAGTACTCAGCATTCCTTGGACAACTCAATTGGTCCATACAGGTAGTAATCAAGCATCCTGTATGGCCTTGGCCCATTTGGGCCAATTTTTATTTCACTGTGGGAGTTCAGTCCCACAGTTCAGTTCTCAAGATGGGAAGAACTGTATTGACCCAATTCAGACAATACAGCCGGGTGACTCACCTTCCAGGATCAGCCTTTCAGATTTTCACATATACTGGCCACCTTTCATCACCTGGGGACTTTTCCCCAGTTGGTTAATATATTGCATTTATTTTTATCCTTATTTTATTTTGATTTTTTAAAGTAAATACTGATAATCTTAAGTCAGCCATTTGCACCTTTCTTCTTTGCCTGTCAGTGGATATTGGTGGTCATATCCTTTACTAATTCCATTGTTATTTCTGACTGGTTGAAAAAGTGAACTGAGAATTCATTTGGTTGGCTCTTTGGCGTTTGGCTTTCTTTATTATCTTGGCCATTGTCTTCCATTTCTCTTTCATCTTTGGCATACTTTTCTTTACTCTTATCCTTCTTTAAAGAAATATATCCCTTTTTTATTTCTTCATTCTTTGGAGCCCTCCAAGTGAGTTCTTGATTCCTGAGTTCCAGGCCATTATTGCTTCCATAAGAGCCCCTGTGACATTATATTAACTGACCCATAATTTCTTTTCATTCTGTTCATTATTTATCTATAATTTCATTCACTCATTTCATTGAAATTATGACTCCTTAATGTTTATGAAGTTTATGATTCTTTGTCACTTCTCAATTTTCTCTCATTCATTCTTCCTTTTGAAAATTGAAATCTGACCAATTTTTTTTTGTTTTTCTCTTTTTAATCTCTTTTAAAATCATCAATTTCATTTCATTCTTAATTCAGGTGTAATCTCATTTTTCATTTTATTTTTCTAATTGGTCATCAAGATTGTTCAGACACACTCTTCATATAAAGATTAATTTTGAATTATTCTTCAAGAAATTTTGATTTTAACAAAGACTTCACTTTAATTGAATTGATTGATTGATTTGACATAAAATTGATATTGACTTCAAGAAAATTGATTGACCTGAAGATTTCATTGATTTTGCTGATTTTTCACATCAAGAATTTTGACATAAAAGTCATTTTGCTTCAAGAATTCATTTGCTTGATTTATTTTTTCAATACTTGATTTTGATTGAATTTGAAATATTGATTTATTGATTTGAAGGTTTCATTTGACATTGATATATTGATTACTTAAATGTCATTTTTATTGATTGACTTTCCTCAATATTTGATTGTTAAATTTTGGCTTTGAGAAAATGTTGATTCTTTATTCATTTGTTTAAATTTTTTATTCCTGAAATCATGCCAATTCAACATTCACCTCGTGAAAGGCAGACAAGATCTCAGGCCAGACCTCATGCTGTTCTTACTTCAACCCCAGCAGTTCCTCAACTGAGGGCCCAATTGGATAGAGGACCCTGTATGGAAGGAAGGAAGAGGGCCAAGAAGATCAAATTCATTCTCAGGGGTAGTTGGCGGATTTCCAGGACTTTCAAGGACCACTTTCAAAGGTCCTGGTGAAGATGGTGAAGAGGAGGAGGAAAATTCTGTGAAAAAGGAAGCTTCTGATGGTACTGAAGGTGTTCCTGCTCCTGTGGGGGAATCCAAAGCACTGGAGGACCAACTCTAGCCCAGTCTAATCAGTCTGAACCATCCTTATTAGCCATCATGCAGCAGATGACTCAAATTATGGCCAATCTTCAAGGAGCTTTATCTTCTGAAGAATCAAGACCACCAGCCTTCAAGAATCTATCTATGAAGGAACCAGAATGCTTTGATGGGACTAAACCCTTCAAATTCAGAAGCTTTATCCAGTCTTTCCAATTAATCTTCCACAATGATCTGGAAAGCTTCTCTCAAGACAGAAAGAAGGTTCTCTATTACACTTCATTTCTCATTGGCAGGGCTGCAAAATAAATTGTGACTGACCTTTCCAATCTCACCAATCAAGATGCAAATTACCTTCTCAATTCATGGAGCTTATTTGAATCTCAACGCTTTACCTTATTTGGGGACCCAAATGAAATCATAAAAGCTGAAGCAGAATCAAATTCTCTAAAATGAAGGAAGGTGGCCATGTTTCTTTATACACAGCCAATTTCAGAAGTTTGGTTTCAACAATTGGAGATTGGGGTGAAAGGGCTCTTATCCATCATTACCGGAAGGGATTGCCATCCAGGATTTTGGATCAGTTGTCCTCCCATCCTTCAAGAATTAACTCTCTTCAAGAATTAATGGACGTTACCCTGGAACTTGATACCAGGTACCATGGGAGGCAAAACGAGAAGAGTCATCATCAAGAGAAGTAGCCTGAAGCCTCAGAGTCAAATTCTTCCCATTCTCAAAATTCTTCAAGCCCAAGTCAAAAGAAGAAGAAGAATTTTCAGAAGAGGGACAAGGCCCATTCTTCTTTGTTGAATAAAGACTTCAAGTTAATCAATTTTGAAAAAGAAAGAAGAATCAAGGAGGGTCTATTTACCTATTGTTGTGGGAAGCATAGTCTTGAGTCCTGTTTCAAAAGGCCTCAGAAAAAGCTTGCCCAACCATCAGGCAATTTTCCCAACCAGGAAAAAGCCTGAGTGAAGATCATGTTGTGTTAAATGGTCTTCAATGTTTTCCATCCAGAGCACAATTGTGCATTCTGAATACTGGTGTCAAGAGTTCTCTCTCTGATGTCTTTACGGTATTTTCATTTATTCTGGTGCTACCAGCTCATTTATTGAAAAGCAGTTGCTTCACAAGTATTCTTTGACTATGTCAGAACTCCCAAAGAAGATTCCTCTTATCATTTTGGACTCCCCTGAGTCCCCTTCCTGATTTGTGACTCATCATACTAAATATATGGTTGAGATTCTTAATTCCCTAGCTTTGAATGGGACTTTTTAGTCATTTATACTCCCAGGGGAGAAGACCTCATATTGGGCTTTGACTTTGTTAATCATTATAATCCATATATTGATTGGAGGCAAGGGATGATCACCTTTAATGCTGATAATAAGGACTATTATGATCCTTCAAAATCTTTCAGTAATGAATTTTCTTCTTCCAAATCATGTGCAGCTCTGGTTGGTGATTCTAGAACACCATTATTTCTATCTTCTGCCCAAATTCCTCCCCTTAATTTGCATCCATCATTACTATCATATAGAGATTGAGTCTTCAAAGAGATTAAAGATGTTGGAGAAGATAATTCTGTATCTTCACTTCATCTCTTCTTTGGGAATATGGACCTTCCCCCTTCATCTTATCATGAATTCCTGGAGGAGTTGTGGGATGAAGAGGAAGAGCCAGAACAAATAGAAACTGTGATAAAGCTTGTTCCTTCTGCTTATCACCAATGCTGTTACTAGGAAGAACAAGTATCCTGTTCCTCCTATGAACCAGCTGTTCACTGTTTCTAATGGCTCTGTAAATCTTCTCCAACATTGATTTGTGTGGTCCACCTAGCCTTTTCAAAAACAAGGAGGGTGATGAACACTTGACAGCTTTTAGAACTAAAGATGGCAGTTATGAGTACTTGGTTATGCCATTTGGGCTCACCGATGGTCCTGCCTCTTTCCAAAATCTTGTCAATAATATTTTACATGATATTCTTGATATTTATATTGTGGTTCATTTGGATGACATTTTAGTTTTTTCTAAGTCTGAGAATGAACATGTCACGCATGTCTCCACAAATATTTCCAGACTCAGAGCAAATACCCTTTTTTATAAGGCCTCCAAGTGGCTATTCCATGTTTCTAGTGTGGAATATCTAGGTTATATTGTTTCTTATGAAGGCCTCAAGATGAACCACGCAAAACTCCAGTAGATTCTCAATTGGCCACCTCCAAGAAACCTCAATGCTCTTGAATACTTCTTTGGATTCGCCAATTTCTACCACCATTTCATCAAGAATTATTCCAAGAAAATCAGCTCACTCACCAGTTTCCTCAAGAAAAATTCCTTTTTCCCCCTCAATGAGGATGCTCTCAGTCAGTTTCATCAATTCAAAGAGGCTTTCACAACCGCTTCAATGCTTCCCTACCCACTATTGTAGAGACCATTGCATCCAATTATGCCTTGGGTGCTATACTGTAAGGTTTGTCTATGAAACTCTTGATAATAGTAGCAATATCAAGAATACTATGAACGTCCTCAGTAGAAATATATAATATAATGAAATATTATAACCACAAAATTAAATATAATTACTAAAATAATTATATAAATAATAAATTGAATTATTATTATGAAATACAATAATAAGAAAATATAAAAATTATAATGAATTATAGTTATTCATTATTGTTATAGTCACTGACAGTTAGAACAATAAGAAGTGTAAAGCTCTTAATGAGACATCTACACGTAGAAAATATGAATATTAACCACTTATAAATAATATAAATATTATTTATAAAAGAATTAAAACCGACACTTTGCAGGAATAATTCTAATAAAATAAAATTATATATAAAAAAAATAATACTAGATAAAAAAATATAGAACTTTAGAGAAAACTGACTTATAATATTTATTTAATACAACAAGTTAAACAACAACAGTTATTATATTAAATAAGAGTTATAAATTAAAAACACGCCAAAAATCAATATTTTTAAAGGTAAAACAGCTTTTTATAATCAAAATTATGATTAAAGAATTTTTAAGAGGAATTTGTGGATTTTTAAAAGATATTTAAGATGATAATTTTATATAATAGAATGTATTATTGGTGATTACAACAATAATCTGAATTCTATTATTTCAATTCTTTAACTTTAATTAATAAAGAATAAAATAACTTAAGAATTACTCTAATAATAAGATTTTATATTTGATAAAACTTTATATGTTTAAATTTCTAATATGATTGGATTGATAATGAATGATGGACAAAACAGTGATGAAAAGACTCTTTTTATGTCTTCAGAGAAGCTCTCATGATTCATAATGGATATAGAGGGCATGCTCAGGTCAAAATGGAAAAAACATGCTTAAAATAAAGTTCTTAACTTAAGGTAACTTATTTTTAATTCCAATTTAAAGTTATCAGTGTTATTCTTAACTACATGTAGCTTTAATCCTCATTTAACACTAATTATTTTAAGTTTTTAATATAAATAAGCTTACTTATATTAAAGATCATCACATGAACAACTTAAAAATAGCGTTTTAAGCAGAAATCTCTTAAACTCAATTTTTAATTAATTTTTAAAGAAATTAAAAATTTCTTTGACCTTTAATTAAAAGAGTAAATTTCCAGGCTAAATACCCAGGAAATTTATTTTTAGAAGATACTTAAAATTCAATTTATATATAGATAATATTTGTAAGGTGTGGATATGAAACTTTGATTGAAAATCAAGTACTTTTCCTGTCCTCAAAATTTGTATAAGGTAAAAATCAAATAAAAATAGTATGGAATGTTATTTTTAAGAGAAAACACGCCAATTTTATTGTTTATAACTTTATTAGTATCAAACAATAATATGATAAAAATTTATTGTTTTACCAACAATAAAAATTTATCCAAACAATACTCTACAAGAGATATTTTAAGGCTACAAAAGAAATTTCTTCAAGAGCAATTTCAATTGGAATTAATTGAGCAAAGAACTGCAAGAAATTAATTAAAGAAAAAAGTCTTTAAAAATAATATTAAAGATAAAACACGCCCAAAAGTGACCAGAGTGAATTTGGAAACAGAGTGACAAAGTTAACAGTGATGAAAGATGCTTTAATTCACTTTTGGGGTGGTTCAGGTGTAAAAATGATTATAAGAGTTCCAAACAATGATTATAATGATTTTTTCACGTGGTTAAAAGGATTAAAATGATTTAAAAGTGGTGGTTGGAATCTTTGATTGATTGGTTTAACAGTGTTTTAAACTAATTAATAAAAGGAAAAGATTCTAACATGAAGAGAAAAGTGGGGCAAAGAAGACATTCTTTTATAGCCATCAATTCTCTTACTCCAAAAGTAAAATTTACTCTTGTCAGTCGTGAAAAACCGTCTGACAACATAAAAGCCAATTATGGCATCATTGAACCCTGGTTTAGACCAAAAAGGGCCGGTTTAAGCCATTTTTAGCCATTTTTGACCCTTAAATCAGCCATTACTATAGCAATACCAGGACTAGAGCCTTCAAAACACGTCAGAACTTGTGTCAGAGGCGTAGAAACCAGTTAAAACTGTTTTTACTATGATTGTTTTATCTTAAGGGTAGTTTTACCCTCTTGGCAACAGCTAAAACTACCCCAGTTGGTATCAAAACCTCATCATCAATTGAGTCCACAGACCCTGTAACTCAACTCCAGGCCAAAAGTGATGAACTTTTGCGTGAATTTTGACATCCCACGCCTGTCAGCAAGGATTTTGGGGGTCTAGCTCCCCCTTAGAGCTGGAGTTCCTTTTCCCCCCCAAATTTAATCTTTCCAATTTATTTTTCCTTTAATTCCTCATCATGTATTATACTTATAATTTACATATGTAATTCAATTCAATTGTACAGTACAATACAGTAATAATTGACACCTCATATGTAAATCAAAGCTCACTTATGTAATACACGCGCACATTTTGACATTTCAATTGAATTCAATTGAAAATACTTCAATTGCTCATAACTTCTAAACTAAACACAACACCTCAATTTTAACACAAAAACTGATGATTAACACCACATGTGGTGTGAATTAAATTAAGGTTTTGAGGATTTCCAACTTTTGTATTGAAAATGCTAAAAACTTAATTTAAGCTTATTTAGAGTTGAGTTACAAGAATTTCACTCAGAGGTGACCCCACCTGATTTTTTATGAGGAATCCAATGGTGAAATAATTTTTATGTGTTTATTTATTGAATAAAAAGTTATAATAATTTTTATTTAACTTTTTTCCAAATTTATTCATTTTTTCACAATTTTGTTAAAATTTTATTTTTACTTAAATTTTTCAAGTATAAATGTAATTTTATACTTACAAAATTTAATGTATTTTTATTCTTGAATTGCAATTAATTTTTCATTTTTAATATAATTTTATATTTATATTTTGATAATATAAATAAATATATTTTATTTATAATAATATGTTATTTTTGTATTTGTGGTCTTTTCGGTATATGAAATTACCTCTAAGGCTCACAATATTAAATTGTAAGCTGTGTGAAAAGTTCAAGCAAATCCATTGAGGATTCAATTTTTAATGAATTTTTGAAGTTATTGCTATTTTTCCACGTAAAATAGCAATACACACCAAACCTTAACTTTTGATAAGGTTTTAATGCTTTTAACCTTAAAATTTTAAGCTTATTTAAGCTTAATAAGTTTTCACAGTTCTTAAAACCTTAAATTCAAGCCTGCATATTGGGATTTACCCTTTGGCAGCTTGAACTTCCTGTCTAATTTGGGATAAAACCAGTTTAAACTTTAATGTTGGATCAAAGTCTAATATTAAAGATTAAATAAGGTTGAAAGTCCCCCAGTACAGGTGGACAACCTTAATTGAATCCTTGCAGATCCAAAAAGCTGGGTACCCCAGCTCTATTTGGTCTTTTTCCTGTGTCCCACCTTTCTGCGTGGATTCTGCCCTTTTATTTATCCAAAGCCATACTATGGCCTTAAACCCTTTTAAATCGAGCTCACACAGGATTTACATTCTGTATGGAAAATCCTTAGCCAATTCAGTAAATATACACCACACCTCAATTTTAACTAAACTTTTGGTAAGTTTTCATAAACTTTATGCAACTTCAAATTTAAGCTTATTTAAGCTTAAATTTAACAACTTTAAAAAAATGTTAAAAAAGTTACATTACTACTGTGAGATTCTTAAATCTTCCAATAAGATAAGAAATAAGTCTTTTTGGATATAACACCTCATGGATGTACCCTAAGTTATTTTTGGTGTAGAATCCATGTAAGATGTGACTATGAAACTGATGATAATATTACTATTAATCAAAAGTACTGCATCTGTTCTTATGAAATATAATAATAAAGTATTATTATAGCCACAATTAAATAATTGAATAATTATTTCTTACATGTGTTAAACACTACTAGTGATTTTAACAGTGAGCAGTAATTGTCTACAAGAATCAATTACAAGAAGATTTTAATAATGAAACTTCTTTTATTAAAATAATAAAATTATCTCACTATATAATTATCTTTTGCAAAAATAATTATAAATATAATTCTTGAAGAAAACTAATTATTTAGAGAAAAACTTTAAGAATTAAGGATAAATCACTCACTAATATTTCAAAGAGCTTATTGGAAGATACGACAGAGAGATTTGACATAGAATTGTGGATTTAAGGG
Organism: Austropuccinia psidii; assembly: GCA_023105745.1. NCBI lineage: Eukaryota > Fungi > Basidiomycota > Pucciniomycetes > Pucciniales > Sphaerophragmiaceae > Austropuccinia > Austropuccinia psidii. The sequence continues at coordinate 18,840,896 of JALGQZ010000003.1, read as the reverse complement.
ATAAAAATGTATTTATAACAGTATTACAACAATATATAGTTGGATTATATGATTTTACGTCTTTCTGATTGATTCTGAAAGATTTAAAACACTTAAGAATAGCTATAACTAATACTTACTGGTTGGTAATAATGATTTAAATGATAATAAGATGATGATGTGGAAAAAACAGCAAGAGGAGGCCTCTTTTAAGTCAACAACAGCTCACAGAGGCGTTCCATGGAGCAAACTGAAAAACCAGCGAGTGAGAAAACAATAAACCCTTTTGGATTATTGATTGCATCATCTGTTATCACGTAAGATTATCATAATTACTTAATTGATGCTTTTACATGACTACCAACCCCAATATGGTCAAGAATAAAATGAGTAACATCTGTAAATCTTCTTTTATTCCAAAATAATCATTGGTTTCTCAAAGGTATTAATGTTATTGGCAAGTTCATCACAGGTTGTAATTACTGTGAATTTTTGAAGATTCAGTGTTTCACATGGAATAGTCTAAAATGGACTGTAAGGGAGACTTTAAATTTTACTAGTAAAACTGTAATTCTTTTTGGTTGTACCATAGATAATACAGTTCTCCATTGGTCCTGAAAGCTTCAGAAATATTCATTAAGAATTGTATTTTTAATGAATTTTTGAAGTTTTCCCCTTTTTTTAGAACTGCAAATATCAGTGTTTAACTGGATGCTATGAGGTAAATCAATGGATAAAAGTGCAAAAAGGGTTTTAATTACTCTTTTGGGGTTTATCCAAGGAAAATCATTAAGAATTGACATGGTTACAGTAGTCTAAGTAGTTTTTTACCTCCTTGGCACGTCAAAATAGCAAGTTTTTTGCTATTTTCTTAAGATTTACTATAGTTGTAACACGGTAACCAAATTCCCAAAGTGTTTTAGTGTACTAATTGGGCCAAGATCAGCCATGTATCCCAGCTTTGGAGCTGTCCATGCCCCTGAGGACTCAGAAGTTGGGTACCCTGGCTCTCTTTGATGTCTTTTGTCCCCCTTGCCTATTTTTCATGTCAAAATAGTAATTTCAGCTTTAAAGTGAGATATCCACTATGGGTGTACCAAAAGTTCATGTAAGAATACCATGATATTAAGTGCTCAAAACTTGCATAACACTATTCTTAGTGTATATGTAACATGGGATTTCTCACATTCCCATTATTTTGGCATGAATTTAAGAAAAACAAAAATTTTCACAGATCTTTTATGTGGTATTGATGATGTGGTATTGAAGTATTTTCCATATTACCACCTCAAAGAGTCAATTTGAGCTTATTCACTCTATGGAGCTACCTTAGGTGAACTTTTGTGTAGAATCCAAATCTGCCCTTAAATCCATGGATTTACTTACTCAATAAAACGTTATTCATCTTTTCTGAAATCAAAAATGATGAATTTTGGATATATGCATGACTTATGAGTTATGCATAATTCAAACTTCATTTTTAAGATAATTGTGGCCTATTTGGGTATGTAAAATATACCTCAAGGCTCACAATCCAAAAATGACATAATATTTATAACTTTGTTTATCCAAAAAAAGCTATACTTATTTTTTGTTATTTTTTATTTTAAGTTCAATTTAGAAGTCTGTTGAAGACAAATTTAACTGTGTATCAAGTTATTTGTGGCCTTATGGGTATGTTATACATACCTCACAGGCTCATATTCCCTACCACAATTTTTCTTTTGTAGTTTACCCCCAAGTTATTTGGGGTGGGGTATAATCCACTGTCCAACCTCTCTACTTATACTTTCAAGTATGTAAAGCACACAATTCAAAATCTTCATTGAGCAATTGGTCTTCTGTCATGTATGAATCTTGTGAGAAACTTTTGGGAATCAGGTATTTTGCTTTCTACAATCCATTCATCTTCATGTTGTGGATTTTTATACCTGACTAAGTATTCTCTTTAATTTTTTCCCCTAAGTCTTATTTCTTTCAAGACTTTTAGTACCTTTTTATCCTCACTTTGATCTAGTGGGGGTACTTCTAAGGGTGTTTCATTTATCAAAGGAAATAATTCCTTATCACTTGAAGTGTAATGCTTTACTAGACTGACAGGGAAAGTTGGATGTTTGTTTTACAGTTCTCCTGACAGTTCTACTTGTACTGAATTTGTCACATGAAGGGCTTTAATAATAAATGGTCCCTCAAAGGAGTCTTTTAATTTCTTTGGGCCTTTAATATTATTAAAGTCCAAGGTTGAAACTAGGATTAAGTACCCTACTTTGAATTCTGGGGTCTTATGACTTTTATCCAATTTCTGTTTAGCATATTCAAAAGCATTATTCATGCTTTGATTTGCATGATGCCTCACTCTATCAAGCAATAACTTACAGCTTGATGCAGTTGGATGAATATCAACCAGATCTTTCTTCAAAGTATCAGCTAGAAGTTTGGGGTTCCATCCTTTCTCCAACATTGCAGGAGTTTTGCCTGTTGAAGCATGGATGGAGGTCTTGTAGGCTCATTTCAATGCTGGTATAAGAGTACACCAATCATGGGTAAAGCCATCAGAATCTTTAAACTCCAGGCCATAAGCACAAAATCTTCTGATCATGTCCTCAAAGGTTTGAATCATTTTTTCTGCCAGCCCATTTTTTTGTGGATGGTAGGCTGTGGAGAATGATAGTTTTGTACCCAAAAGATTATTTGAATTAGTCCATAAGGCTGATGTAAATTTTGGGTCTCTGTCACTAATGATGTTTTTAAAGAGACAAGTATGGGATATTACTCTATTCCAGATAAAAAGAGCTGTATCCATATCTGTGTCATCTTTGTGACATGGTAAAAAGATTGGTGTTTTGCTATATCTGTCCACAATAGCAAGACATGCATTGTAACCTTTATCACCTCCAGGTGGTAAGACAGTAACCCAATCCATGTGAGCCACTTCCCATGGGGTACGTGGCTCTTGAATATGGATCATTAAGCCAAATCTTTTACCAGTAGCTTTATTGGCTTTCTGGCATCTATCACAACTGTGACAGTACTCAATGACATATTTTCTCCAAGATGGCCACCAGGAACATGTCTTAATTCTTTCCATAGTTCTGTCTTCAGACAGATGTCCAGAATATATGTTATCATGGCATTCTAGTAGTATGGTGTTAATTAACATTCTACTACATAGGACCATGAATGTAAGGTTTGTCTATGAAACTCTTGATAATAGTAGCAAAATCAAGAGTACCATGACTGTCCTCAATAGAAATATATATATAACAGAATATTATAACCACAAATTTAAATATAATTATTAAAAATAATTATAGAAAGAATTAAATTTAATTATTATTATAAAAATATAATAATAATAAAAAATAATAATAATTATAATAAATTATAATTATTCTATTATTATTATAGTCACTGACAGTTATAACAATAAGAATTGTAAAACTCTTAATGAGACAATTACACGTGGAAATATGAATATTAACCACTTATAAATAATAGAAATATTATTTATAAAAGAATTATAATACACACTGTGCAGAAATAATTCTTATAAAATAAAAATTCTATATAAAAAAAACTAATACTAGATAAAAAAGATATAGAACTTTAGAGAAAACTTACTTATAATAGTTATTTAATACAACAAGTCAAACAACAAATGTTATTATATTAAGTAATGATTATAAGTTAAAAACACACCTAAAATCAATCATTTTAAAGATAAAACAACTTTTCATGATAAAATTTAAGATTAAAGAGTTTTTAAGAGGAATTTGTAGATTTTAAAAGATATTTAAGATGATAATTTTATAATATAGAATATATTATTGATGATTACAACAATAATCTGAATTCTATGACTTCAATTCTTTAATTTACAATTAATAAAGAATAAAATAGCTTAAGAATTACTTTAATAATAAGATTTTGTTAATAAATAAATAACAAAACTTTACCTGTTTAAATTTCTAATATGATTGGATTGATGATGAATGCTGGACAAAAACAGTGATGAAAAGACTCTTTTTATGTCTTCAGAGCAGCTCTCATGATTCATAATGATTATAGAGGGCGTGCTCAGATCAAAACTGAAAAACCATACTTAAAAACAAAGTTCTTAACTTAATGCAACTTGTTTTTAATTCCAATTTAAAGTTACCAGTGTTATTCTTAACTCCTTGTAGCTTTAATCCTCATTTAAACTAATTGTTTTTAAGTTTCCAATATAAATAAACTCATTTATATTAAAGTTCATCACATGAACAACTTAAAAATAGAGTTTCAAGCAGAAATCTCTTAAACTAAATTTTTAATTAATTTTTAAAGAAATCATAATTTTCTTTGAGCTTAATTAAAAAAGTAAATTTCCAGGCTAATTACCCAGGAAATTTATTTATAAAAGATACTTAAAATTTAATTTATATGTAGATAATATTAAATTCTAAGCTGTGTGAAGCTTTCAAGCAAATCCATTAAGAATTGGATTTTTAATGAATTTGTGAAGTTATTGCTATCTTTCCACGTAAAATGGCAATACACACCAAACCTTAGCTTTTGATAGGGCTTTGATGCTTGTAAATTTAAAGTTTTAAGCTTATTTAAGGCTTTTAAGCTTTATTAAGCTTTGCCAGTTCTTAAAACCTTGATTTCAGGCCTGCATATTGGGATTTACACTTTGGCAGCTTGAAATTCCTGTCCAATTTGGGATAAAACCAGTTTAAACCTTGAGGTTGGATCAAAGTCTAATCTTAAAGTTTAAATAAGGTTGAAAATCCTCCAATACAGGTGGACAACCTTAATTGAATCATTGCAGATCCAAAAAGTTGGGTACCCCAGCTCTATTTGGTCTTTTTCCTTTGTCTCACCTTTTTGCGTGGAGTTTGCCCTTTTATTTATTTAAAGCCATACCATGGCTTTAAACCCTTTTAAATTGAGCTCACGCAGGATTTAAATTCTGTATGGCAAATCCTTAGCCAATTCAGTAAATATACACCACACCTCAATTTTAACTAAAATTTTGGTAAGTTTGCATTAACCTTATGCAACTTTAAATTTAAGCTTAAATTTAACAATTTTAAAAAAAATGTTAAAAAAGTTACATTAGTACTGTGAGATTCTTAAATCTTCTAATAACACAAGAAATAGGCGGTTTTGGGTATAACACCTTATGGATGTACCCTAGGTTATTTTTGGTGTAGAATCCAAAAATGACATAATATTTATAACTTTGTTTATCCAAAAAAAAGTTATACTTCTTTTTTGTTGTTTTTTATTTTAATTTAAACTAAAAAGTCTGTTTAAGACAAAATTAGCTGTTTATAAAATCATTTGTGGCCTTAAGGGTATGTTATACATACCTCACAGGCTCACAATGACACATGTGTGTTTAGATCTATGATATAGTATACCATCAAATAAATGGAATCTTCCATTATCATAAGATGTTTTCTAAATATCATCCAGAGAATTAGGCAAGGCTACATCTTTTCAATCTTTGTCAAGTAGATCAGTAAGAATATGACAATTATTATCTTGCTTATAGCTTTCTCTAACTTCTTCAAAGAATTCTGTTTCAACATCCGTGATATTAATTCCTTCAATTGGAATTTGAGATTCTGCACTTGTAGGAACATAGGCAGGGTTATCATGTGTATTTGTTAATGCCCATCTACTTCAGCCATCAGCATTCTTATGAATATTTCCAGCTTCATGTACTATGGTCATATTGCCTCTATACTCCTGTATAGCAATCTGTCATCTTAACATGTGTCTGTTTGGAGTTTTCATGTTAAGAAGTGATTTTACTGCATTGCAATCAGTAATTACTTCAAACACACTACCATCAAGATAGTAATGAAGTTTTTCCAAAGCCCAAACAAGGCAAAGGCACTCCTTTTGGCTAGCTCTATATCCGGCCTCAGTAGGTTTAATTTGTCTTGAAATAAAACAGATTTGACCTTCATAAGGTTTGTCATTGAAAATTTGAACTTGATGAAGAGCAGCTCCTAAACCTTCACCACATGCATCAATATACAGTTTGAAAGGAAGTTTCCAGTCTGGCATCAATAATAATGGTACATTGGTCAAGGCATACTTGATTTTATCATATGCTTGAATCCTCTCCTGAGTCATTTCAAAAAAAGTTTGTTGATCACAAATTCTGTATAATGAGATGGCATGGATTGCAAAATCTTTAAGGTGCTGCCTGTAATAACTGGAAAACCCCAAAAAAGACATCATTTCTTTTTTGTTCTGGGGAATTTGTTTCAGTAAAACTGCAGCCACTTTGTTTTTGTCAACACCAAGGCTCAGTCCTGAGACTACATGTCCTAGAGCGTTTAACTCATGAAACCCAAAATTACATTTCTTAAGAGATGTTTTAATGTTCACTTGAAGAATTCTCTTAAGTACTAATGAAAGTCTCTCTAAATGTAATTGCCAAGTTTCTGAACAAATGATAATGTCATCAATATAAATGATTAACCATCCTTCTGACAATTCATGTGGGAAGATGGTATTCATCATTCTCTGATAATGAGAGGGTGCATTTTTAATACAAAAAGGCATTCTCAAATACTCAGAAATCCCACAATGAGAAATTATTCTCAATAATTTCCTAGCATGAGGTGTCAAAACATTGTGATGAAAGCCTTTCAGAGCATCCATGGAAGTAATGAATCTTGCTTTGGATAATTGAGTCAAAGTCTCATAAATTCTAGGAATTGGATACCTGTCTGGAATAGTATAGGTATTCAGTGCTCTAAAATCACCAACCATCCTTGACTTATCATTATGCCAAATAGTGATTACTGGAGCTGTGACTTCTACCTCCTCATTGTGTCCAACTTTTCTAAGAACTCCCAGTTTCATTGGTTCCTTAATATGAATTTCTAATGCTTCTCTAGCCCTAGGGCTAGCTGGGTTAGCTGGTCTTCTTAATAGTGGCGGATAAGGCCTTTCCACATTAAGCATAATGTCCACTTCATGGCCTTTTATAGCTCCAAGTGGTTTATTATCTGAAGCAAAGGCTTCCCTGTATTGAAATAAAATTTCAATAAGCTCTTCCTTCATTTTCTGATGTTAATTTAGGACTAATTTGTGCTTCAATTAATTTACCTGACACAAATCTTTCCTTATTAACATTTTTCATAGGTTTAATGACAGTTATTTCTCATTTTTCTAGAGGAAAAGCAAATTTTTTTCTTTTATTTTCCCCTATAGTGAAATACCTGTGTTTATGATTACTAATATCAATACCATAAATATTGAGATAATCATTCCCAAGTATAAAATGTTGTGAAGTACAAACAACAATTTCAACTTTCAATCTTATACTTCCTGAAGGATGAGGAAATATTATTTCTGCTTCAAATATACCCAAGGGGTGCATATTTTGGCTAGCACTGCTGAATGTTATACCTTCAATTGGAATTGATTTATCTTTCCAATTGGTACAAACTTTCTCAAGTTAATTTTTTCCAACACAAGTGCAAAAAGCACCTGAGTCAAGGTGTATCTTGGCTTCTGTGTTGTTTATCACAATATTAGTGATACAAGATAAACCAGATGTATAACCTGTACCTCTGGCAGGTTTGGTTCTCTGAATTTTAGTCTCTTGTGCATGTATGAGATCCATAAATTCATCACTATACTGTGGCAAATGAGTGTGTACCTCAGTGACTTCAAAAGAAACATTAATGTTTTCTATACTAAGCTCTTCTGGTACTTCCTCTTCTTCTGAAGCCTCAGAATCACTTTCATCTAAAGATACATCAGTTGTTTCTTTTGTGTCTTCCACTTTTTGAACATTTATCTCATTGATTCTTGTCTTTTTTGGGCAAGTGTTTTCTAAGTGAGATGTACTTCCATATTTGTGACATTTCAAAGGAGGTCTGTCTTGTGGCTTATTTGGCTTTGAAATTGGTTTCCCATTAGTCTTATTGTCTATTGGGGATTTGGACCAATTTCTTCCAATTTTTGTTCTAGTAGTGATTTCCTCCATAGCATTGATATAATCTTCTGTAGAGCAAGGCTCTATACCTCTGCTTCTCATAGCATGCTCAAGGTCACCACCACACTTTCTTAGCATCCTTTTATGTACCATTGTTTCAGACATATCAGGATGAAGGGCAGTTAATCTGTCCTTCTGTTTAAGAAACCAAGACATGGGCCTGTCCCTCTCAATATTAAAAATGGCTTTTTCAAAAGAATTTTCCATTCTAAATCTCCAGGAATCATTTTCCCATTTGGAAATAATTTGTTCTTTCCACCAAGGCCAAGAATGTTTACCATGGTCTTGTCTCATTTTGTAATACCATTTCTTTGCTGATCTGGTAAATAATGAGTGTAATCTGGCACTTATGTATTCATCTGGTATGTTAAAGTCTTCTTTGAAAATATAAATTGTTTTCATAAATTCCATATGATTATATTCTCCTTCACCATTGCAGGTTGGCCATTCCTCTAATTTTGGAATGTCTTTGAAATTGCAAGCAGTTTCCACCTCATTACTTGAAATGGTATGATGTAAATCATTAAGCACATTCCTGTCAAGAATTGGTGTGGATGGCCTTGGCAATTCATTTTTCAGTGATATATTATTAATACTTGATTGAATGTCCTCTTTCAATTCAAGTCTTGCTTTATCACTTTTTTCCGATTGTTCTTGGAAAAGAGGTGCATTGTAACCAGTTGAATTTTCCAAGTTTTGAACTTTTAGTTTCAATTCTCTTAACTGTCCAGTTATAAAAGAAATTGAATTGCCATCTGGTTTATTGAGCAAAGTAATTTTAGACTCAATTCCTGCACAAATTTGTGTCAAAGACACAATATTGTCTTTATTAACATTTTCAAGGCCAATAATGGTTTTTTGTTGGTCTTTTACTTGTAATAACTCATTACCCAACTTTTTTTGGATATACTCAATGTTTGCAGCTTTTTCATAATTGCTTTATTACAAGATTCAAACTGAGCTACATGCTTAACAAGATCTATTTCTTTGGGAAAGATTGGTTCAATCTTTCCTACTCCTTGTTTTTGAATTCCATCAGAGTTCTTGCCATATTGAACACATTGTCCATGGCTGTCTTTTCTTTCTTTGGGATTCTGTAATTCTGTGGGTAAGGCTTGTTCCATTTGGGCTTTGCCTTTCCCTTGGCCTTTTGCTTGCCCTTTTGATTGGTCTTTGGGGCTTGCTTGGGCTTGTCTGGCACTTTTTGAGGCAGATTTTTGCTTGTGGATGCTTGGGGAGCTTCCACTGGGCTGTTTTCCTTGCCTTGGGCCAACTTCTTCTTCTGATCCTCTGATAACATTCTTTTGTTTTTCAACCTAGATTTTATCTGTTGGACTTGTCCTTTGTAAGACATTGGTGTCCAACCCTTCAGAAGTTCTTCTGTATTTTCTGGCCCCATGAGCTTCTTCACTTGAAGATAAGAGTTCATTGTGCCTATACAAAGACTTGGGAGAAGTTCCCACTCTTTCTGTTTCGCGGCCATAAACCAGTTCTTGTACTGAGACTGGTAAATCGCCACTGCTACCTGTTGGAAATGATTCAGGTCTAACAGCAATAGCAGTTATGTCAGCTTCTGGACTCTCAATAAGAGGTTAAAAGGTGCTGGCTAACCTTTGGGAACTGGTGGAAGTTCTGGCATCCTCCATTTGTGCCTCTCCTCTGGGCTGACATTCTTGTCTTTTTGATTTGTGACTGGAATGTCCTGGTCCAGATCCATTTGATTGGATGGAGTAATTACTTCCACTTCTAGTAGGAGTCATTTCACGTCAATTTTAAGAAAAAATAGACTAATAATGAATTGAATTCACCTGCTGGACCTTTGAAGGGTTCTTTGGTTATCAAACACCTTGGTGCTGGGCTAGTTTGAATTTCAATACTGGACTCTGAGGCTTCAGAGTCTGAAGAGCTGTCTCGAATTGATGACACTAGAGAAAAAAATAAAAATATAAGTTATTTTATCAAACAATAAAAATAACTTATAAACTCAACTTATTGAATAAAGTTGTTTTAATGTAATTTATGGCAAATTACATTAAAAATAAAGAAAAATGTCTAAGATAATAGAAAAAATATTTTTAGTAAAGATTTTTAATTTTTTATTTGATTTTTTATTTTCTTTAAAGAAATAATAATTATGCAATTAACAAGTTTATTAATCAAAATTGTATTATTATTCACTTTATACACCGGGGCGAATCTCCTGTCAATCGTCGGCGATTGACTTCACGTCAAGCAAACGTCAAGCAGGATAAAAGTCGAGCTCACGTCAAGCGAAAGCCAAGCGAACGTCAAGCACACGTCACACTCTGGTCTTACACCAAATCCTGTGACATCCAATAATATTGGTTTCCCTGTGCCTTCAACTCAGATTCCTCACCACCTGATCATCCCACAACCGTCCGATGATTGGTAAAAATTACACCAGACCCGCCTGTTTGCACACACACACATCAAAGATGTCCTTCAGCCAGTCTTGATGTAGGCGGGGGGTTTGACTTCACCAGGTCATCCATGAAGTGTGCGTGTGCATGCGCGGGGGCGGGTGGGTTTGCGTGTGCATTGGTGTGTGCGGGTGGGTGGGCGTGTGCATTGGCGTGTGCGGGTGGGTGGGCGTGTTCATTGGCGTGTGCGGGTGGGTGGGCGTGTGCATTGGCGCGTGCGGGTGGGTGTGCGTGTGCATTGGCGTGTGCGGGTGGGTTTGCGTGTGCATTGGCGCGTGCGGGTGCACATGCGGGTGTGGGTACACAAAAGCCGATTCCGCTTCCAATATGATGATGGCGCAGTTAGAAATTTTGGATGCTGTGAAAGGTGAGTGTGTGGGTCATTTAATCATTGGACTTGGCTTATTCACACTGTACCCAATGTCAAAATAGTAAGTTCTTTGTGGCAATATGAACTAATGGGCTTTGCTTGTCACAATGGCATGTCTCTGTCACTAAATTTTGAGGCAGTTATTTCACTAGCAAAATTGCTAATGAATCTGAGAGATTTGCATTTTTGTAGACTAAATATCATGAAATAACGGCTTTATCATTACAAGCAGTCCACATGACAGAGCTTTGTTATCATACAATCCACAGTTACCTTCTATTTCTTCTTCTGATATAATCAAGTGTCCATCATCAAAACCAACAGCTTTATAAATATTGAGATATGGCCAATCTGGTAGGAAATTCACATCAATCTTCAAAGTTTTTAAAATCAGAAAGTTATTGTTCAGTATGCTAGATAGCTCAGAGACTTTGAAAATGCTATCAATAATACCAAATTGTTGTGAGTTGCCCCTTTGAAAACATATCACACTGTTGCTGACATTTTTGGATTCAGTTGAAAATATATTGTTCCCCATATTAATGTTTGAAACTGGAAAATACCAAGGTGAGACAATCCTTGAAGTGGGATGACTTGTGGATTGCGCGGTATTGTCTAAGCTGATCCAATCAATCATTTCCCTTGTTGCATGAAAAGTCTGTAAGTACTCAACCAGGCAATCATAATTTTGTTGGTCATGGCGGGATGGCTTGTTAAATTTATGGTGATTGAACACGGCAGGTGGCTGTGATTCGAAAAGCTGTTTTATTTCACATGGCACAGATGGGGATTTCAGGAGAACGGAAAGGTTGGAACATCGACAGATATGTTGAAGTAAGGTTTTATCTATATCATCTATTCAGAGTTGCAAAAAGTTAGTCTTATTCAGTTCAGGTGTTTAATCAATGTGAATATATTGATCTTATTAATTGACGTACATATCTTGTTATTTGTTGGAATCTTTGCAAATACTCCAATCAAGCGCTCATAACCCCATGTGGCTGAGGCTTGTGCTGGGCCCCAACGTTGGAAGAGTTCGGGAATATGATCAGCAAAATGATGATTTGGTTTACTTTTCTGTTTTGGGAACAGGTGTTGATTGGAAAGGCGCAATTTTTTCCAATGTTCAGCAAACGCAGTCGCATCATCTATTGAAACAGTCCAGCTTGTGGCAATGTTGATAGCACTAATCAAATGGAATGTATTCTTGACTAGTTCATTTGCAAGTTCTTCTGACTGACCCATTTTCCTTTGAGTGTTGGCAGATTGGTGTGCATCTAATGACATCTGTTGACTGTGCATTAGAAATGGAATATAGACCTTATATAAGAGAGCCCATTCAACGGCTTTTAAGCTACCATGAGAGGGGGAACCCATTTTGCGGGGAACTCTTGTCCAAGATGAGGGAATTATCGTCTCAGATATGATTTGTCGGAGATTCTCAAGAGCCTCACCCTTGATCTGGTAATCACTCAGTGCAGTGATATCCAATTCAGAGGGTATTTCAGAAGTGGGGATGTAATCCGCATCAAATGAAGGAATCTCCGCAGAGCCACTAGATGGATGTTCTGTGTTAGGGGTGGGCATTGGGAAGTAGTTTTTTCGGGTGGAAGTAGTGGGGAGTGGCTCATTTATTATTTTTGCTGCGTCTCTTCTCAGGGAGCGGGCCTCTCTCAATGTGATTTTATCAAGAGAGCTGTTGGAGGTCTTGGAATCTGAGTCTGAACTGTTGGTGTCATTGGATTTCCTGCGGGACCTGAAGTAAATTTTTGATTTCGCCTCTGGAATGCACAATTTGAAAGTTGCATGATCCTTCAAAATTCCAAGTATTAAATTATGCATTATGTCAAGATTAACCATTCTGGTTGCATCCCAATACGGAAGGTCTTCCAAAATTGAATATCGCACTCCATACTCAGAGAAAATTGCTTGTCTTTGTTGTGGGGTTGCCCAAAGCCATTTGGCAATGGTTGATTTATGACTTTGGTATGAGCGCGTGTAGTGAAATTGAGGACCAATTTCTTCAATTTGAGCTTTGTGAATGGTGCAAAAATTACAAAAGTGGTTTCCTGGATGTGAAATAAATCCAGTAAGCTTGCGCATGGCAACCACATCTGCAATGGCTGTGAGGATGGCAACACGGATAAAGGATCCTGATGGACCTGTTGAGGTGGGTGCAAAATGGTAACCTTGCCATAGCTCTTTGAGCTTGTTGATGAGTGGCATCAATAGATAATTCAATTGAAGCGCAGTTGGCTCCTTCAGACCGGGGATGATTCCTGCAACATAGACATTCTTGGGCTTCAATCTTTCACTTGGGGGAAGATTAAGACAAATAAGCATTATAGGTCCAATGCTAGCCAACCGGGTTGACTTTCCATGTGCATTAAACCAGTCCACATATATGGAGAAGGCCAATGCACCAGGAATGGTCATGGATGTTTCTAGTGCCAGTGAAGCGTCTCCAGACCAATCCATCCCAGACGTCACATTTGGGGGTACCTTCAGGGGTTTGGGATTGTTGATGTTGATGCAGAATTTCCATAATTCCAGCCCACTGGAGGAATCTGGCAAGCCAATTTTTGAATGGTTGATAAATGAAATGTTTTGTTGGTATAAATTTTTGCTTCATGTTGGTTGTGTTTTGGGTGTGGGGTTCAGATGAATAGATGAATTTGCCTAATGATTGTGTGCAAGGGGGATCATGATCATTTGGGTCATTATGGCGTTGACAGTGGGGTTGGTCAGTTGTGACTGATTCAGTAAGGCCATTAAGAGAGAAACATTGAGGACAACATATATAGTTTTGAATCACTGGCTCCAATTGGAGATGTTCAAATATGGTACTCAGATCTTGAGGTATATGGAATGCAGGAGCGGGGGGACCAGCTGAGCTTGAGATACTGGACTTGATCAGCAGGTTCAGAGCGGGATTGAGTATGCGTGAAGACCTGCGGGGTAAATTATACCTTAATGATAGAATGGCAGATATTATCATTCCTAGGTCTTGTGGGGGAAGGGTTTGAATGCCACTATATGGTTTCTGTGCAGTTGAATTGAGACCCGCTGGAGTTGAGAAAGGGCTTTGGGTCAATTGTGAATAATCAACTGGGAAGATTTGATCCAATAGAATTTTTGGGAATCGAGATCCTGATGCAGAAGTAGGGATGTTTGGAAGAGATTTGGTGTCACAGCCAAGGAGGCAGGGGCATTTCCAATCATCATCAGCAAATCATTATATCATGGATACCCTTCAAAACCCAATCAGCAAGGGGGTTTCATTCAAGACTCTCCAAATACAGTTTTCATACAGGCAAGATCCAAATACAGTTTCAAACCTCAATACAGTTTCATACAGGCAAGACTCAAATACAGGATTCACCAAATACAGGCCTGTAATCAATACAGGCGCAAATACCTGTATTGACTGTATAACCTGTATTGGATTCACCAATACAGGATTCAATCCCACATCCAACTTCTTCCAGCATACAGACAAGTATCTCAACACTCAAACTCCAAGGCTGGTATTTCTCACATATACCAGCCCCTCTTCACCCACCTGGGGGTTTTTCCCCCAGTTAATTAAAATAGTTGATTTATTATTTAATATTATTTTATTCTCACTTTTGGAATATTATTTTATTATTTACTAAGTTAGTCTTAGCCTTCCCTCACCTGTTCAGTAGAGTCCTGGTGGCCATATCCTTATTAATCCCTTTTCTCTTTTCTGAACAGGTTGAAACAGTGACTCAGGATTATTTGTGGTTGGCTCTTTATTATTGCTTTTGCTTTGTCTCTCTTATCTTTTATACTTATTATTTTATGACTAGGAATTTATCCTCTTACTCCATTACTCTCATCTTTTGAGTATTTTCTTCTGAGCCCTCCATAAGTAAGTCTGTTCACTGAGTGCCAGGCCCTCTTCATTTTAGAAGAGCCCCTGTGACATTTGGGTGCAATGGTTGATTTGAGCTTTTTAATGTGCTGTTCATGTTGGAAAGGTGTGAAGGCAACTCCTTGCCTATCACCCTCAGGGGAAGAGTGTGTTTGAGTTGAGCAGTGTTGACACATGCATATACGCATTGAGGAATAGGGCCGGGTTGTCATTGTTTCAGGAATTGGGAGTACGGTTGGTTTGTGTATAAATATCTATGGTTGATGTGAAAGTGTTTAGGAGTGTTATTAATTGGAAATAAAATTCAGTGATTATTTATGAAGGGGGCGATTATTTGAGCCAGCTGAGGATTTTATCCCATTTGTAATGGTGCATGAGCTGCAGTGGATAAAGTGTAACATGTCTCATCTGGATGGCGGAATTGGTTAGGCGTTTAATTGGGTAAAATGCCATGCTGCTCAATGCTCATACATATTCTAGTTTATTTACACATTGTGATAGTGCGGGTTTGACCATTGAGGGGGTTCCATTAGTGAAGTGTTACCATTGAATTGAGGGGTTTAACATTTAATCCATGTACGCTGGCACGCCATGGTACATGGTTTAAACCTTATTACAGACATAACTATATAACTCTATTACATAAGGGGTTGGAGTGCAGCTAAAGTCTTGGTATTTGGTTTGAGTGCGGCGGGCTGTGAATCAGTTGGAATGTGATTTGGATTGTCTTGCCTTTCTTGAAAAGGTGATGTCTCTTTTGTGGGTAAATCCTTCATGAATATACCCCTTTACAGATGTACAATGTTGTGGAATTTCAATGCATATATTGGCAGTTTGGATAATTCACAAAATGTGACAATGGGGAGGCCGAAATGTTACCAAATATGATTACTTATGGATGATGGGTCCCCTTTGAGATCAAGGAAATATCACATTATATGCTGGTAGGCTGTGCAGGGTGGTTTCCGACAAAAGCGGAGGAGCTCAAGAGGAGGCAGGGAGGATTCTCCTCAAAAGAGTCTTATCCGACTTCCACACAACACTTGGTTCCAACTATTAATAGAACTTCTCTATTCTAAATTTGAAAAAATCTCATCTCATATCCCTCTATTTTATCACAATACTGAACTGTTTTATCAAGTTAAAAATATTACTGTACTTTTTTGGCCCTTATGTCATCTTCCAAGTCACATCAATCCCGTTCAGGTTCTGTTCATGACTCAGATAGTGAATCTAGCATAGAATATGTTCAAACACAATCACCATTGAGTCCAAACATTCCTCTCACAACCCCTATCGCATCCTCAATGAATGTATCAGGTCTTAACATTTATATGAGAAATCCGAA
Source organism: Austropuccinia psidii (assembly GCA_023105745.1). Taxonomy (NCBI): domain Eukaryota; kingdom Fungi; phylum Basidiomycota; class Pucciniomycetes; order Pucciniales; family Sphaerophragmiaceae; genus Austropuccinia; species Austropuccinia psidii. The sequence continues at coordinate 18,824,849 of JALGQZ010000003.1, read as the reverse complement.
GGCTCCAACTTCCAGCACTTGGGCGATCCCAAATATTTCTGTCACTCCAATTCCCCCGAATCCCACTAATACACAAATGCATGTGTCTGAGGGGCCGGAAGGCACACCTCAAATCTCATCAAACGCTAATCCCCAATCAAAATTTCCACGTGAGTTCCTCCTTAACCCCAGTCGGAATCCAGTCGCATCCCAGGATCCCTTTGGACGAAGTAAACAGGCAACCCTCAATATTCTATCAGGATCTCAGGTTCATGTGGGCAATGTAAGGCGTCTTGATGGGGGGCGACGAAAAAGACCTTTGGAAAATGTAACTTGGAGCGGTCTGTTGGAGGGAAATCCAGGATTGACGCTTCATCTAAGTAAGTCATTCGAATTTTGGAGTAGAAACTTATTCACAATTTGATATGTTTGTTTCATGGGTTAGATATGGCACCTAAAGGCAAGTCAGTCCGATCTCAGGAGCCAATTGAAGATTGTGAGGATGACCAGTCTTCATTAATGTTTTGATGTGTTAACTGATGATTTGCATGGCAGGGGATGAGCTTTATGCGTCTTCACCTCTGGTCCATAAAGAGAAAGTCACTGGATGTCATCATCCATATGCCTCCAAACCAAGAACGGGTCATGCCAGTACATAAAGAGAAAGAATTGTGGATGATGAGGATGAGAACATGTCTCCGAATCAAAGTGAAAGAAATGATTAACCAAGGAGGGACAATTTCACAGCGCATGAGCAAGGCACTCAATCAAATAGTGAGTTCACCCATCCTCAGCTGGGCCTTGCCCAGAGTATGCTTGAACAATCCGAGGTCAGACAGCAAAGGAACCAGGCCCGCAAAGCTCACAATGTGGCGAAACGTGCAAGCCAGAAGGAGCAACAAAAATGGCTGAAGGCAGAACTTCCAGAGAATGTCCATGGAATGAGATCAGCAGTACACGCACATTGCCTGTTCCTACTCAAAGTTAGGGATAAGGATTTTTCCTCACTACCAGCACCACCCAGCACAGAAGAGCGTAAAATTGCAATTCGAGTGGCTGGTCATCTTGGTTATGTCCCCGAGGATGTTTTCAATGAGCCATCAACACAGGTTCAGTCTCAGGGTTTCCAAAGCTACTGCGAAAATGAGCTCCACAAGCTAGGACTAAAGCAATTCACTTGGGACTGGGAGAGCTCATGGCAACATCTGTTCAATGAGCTGATGTCTATGGTGTTTTACCGTACATTCCGTCTCGCACTTGTCAGCACTGAGTATCATCACTACTGTTGGAACAAGGATCATAACAACTATGGGGTCGTGGCGGCTTTAATGGAGCGATATTTCACTTATTTGAAAAGAGAATGCAAGTCTATTCAAAAGGATGCGGAGTATTTGGTAAAAAAGAAGGAGAATCAAAAGCTCGCAAAGATTCATCAAAGAGTTAGTTACTGTATCTCTTCTTCATTGTGGACCAAGTCTGATGATGATCTACTTGATTATGTGCAGACCTGTGAGCGCCGTCGTGAATGGTGTGATACAGCTAAATTTCCCATTCTAGCCTCACAATTCAATGACCCTCAGATATGCTCAGATACTGAGGAGGTACTGGAAAATGGCCGTCAAGTTTACCGCAAAGTGGGATTACGCTGGCGCTCCCAGTTATTTAATGATTTGGTATTGAAAATGGATAGAGACATAGAGTTTTGTAATCGGATTAAAAAAAGGGTAAAAAAACTATTGATAGATTGCCAGAATTACGATCGACAGATGATGGTGATATTCCAGAAGGCCTATCATTTCAGGTATTTGATCAAGATTGGCTCAAGGGCTGTAGTAAGATGCAGACTATTGCCCTCAAAATACTTGACATGCCAGTTATTAGGCCGAATGGTGATGCTCTGCAATAACTTAGTAATTTGTCACGGTATAGCACTGTGTCAAATTAAAATTTTGTGAATTATTTGTGCAGGTGTAATAAAATCTGATTATTATCTCTTAAGGATGCAACAACTTGCTAAATATGTTAGAATATAGACAATATGAATTGAAATGTATCACCGTCTCCCTTAGCAATAATACTCTATTGCTCATTTTCATTGAGGAAATATTGAAGAAGTTCGATCCAGCTCATGGTGTTCATAATTGTGGACCTGTGCCAGAGTCAACAGGAGTTATCAACTTTGTCAATCACAAATTATATAATATCAGTAAGGCTCACGCAGTTAATGATTTTTTCTTTTCTTGGACCTATTGGTGATTGGAATATGGCATTCCCATAAGGAAGGATTTCAGAATAGTAATACAATCAAGTGAAAGGTACCTTCCGCATGTTGACCTCAACTGAATGAGGAGTGATATAGTGGATGTCCTGTACAGGTCGTTGTTGGCCAATACAATGTAGACAATCAACAGCCTGAGCCTCAATGGCTGGGTTCCAATTGGGCTCCTGGAAATGTGGATGTCAGGGTCCAAAAATCAGGGGAGAATTTTGGGGGGCCCCTCACCATTAAATAGACTATATTAGCACAAGTTATATTGAGGCCAGTTCCAGCCGCGGCAATGGATGCAATGAGTACTTCACATTCAGGATTATTGAAGAAATTCTCAAGCGCCTTGTCCTGCGCTCGTGGTGTAATTGTTCCATTAATTAGTGCTGAAAGGATAGAGTGATGGGCAAGAGCAATACCAATTCTACACTATAAAAAAGTCAGATGGAGTCAATTGGTAATGGATGCATATTAGAATTAACACACAAATCTAGAAATTGGGTCCATTGGGTATAAACCACCGATTTGGTTGGACCACACCTTGTTTGTTTGTTCTTCATTAAGCTTTGTAGGAGGTGTGCAATTTTACTACTCATCATGCATGTTTCCACATCCACAATAGTTTGTGTGATTGTTGGGGAGTTATCCTGAGTGCTCCTGCCCTCGGGGTCTTCCAACTCCGCCTGCGCAATTGTGTTAAGCATGATGTGATGGTTACAACATATTCACAGCTTATTAATATTTCTGAAAAACTCTCCTGGTCCTTTGCTTTTGGATGATAGGAATTCTTCATATAATGTGGAATATTCTTGCTGCATGGTCGGGTTGAGTGGGAGCAGCTCATAATGATGGCTAATAGTGGGGAGGGATTCAAGATGTGTGGTTTTGGTGTGGCGCAAACTTAAATGCCGCAATGCCAAATGCAAAATATCATTGCAACCTTTTGAAAGACTACTCAGGATGAATGGTGACCAGTTATATTGATTGGTGCTCTGGGGTTGAGTGATGAATGATATTATGCCCAAAAGGTCATAAATGGTGTTGTGAATAGGTGTGCCCGTTAAGCATATTTGACGGGATGAAAGGAGGCTATTAATGGCACTGTGAGTGGCAGTGTATTGAGAGCGAATATAGGTATAAGAGGGGGAAAGGGTTATTGGATATAAAAGGTAATTTGAATCATTTAAGCTCAGCCACTCACTGTGCTTCATCCAAGATTATACGATGCCAATTGATTTGAAAAATGAATGATGTAGAGGGATTGGATTGCTTAAATTCTTGGGTGATAGTATTGTAAGAAGTGATGATGATATCATATTTTAAGATGTCAGCTTGGGATAATGAGTGACGAGTGGGACCATGGTAGATTTTGGCATGCAGTGCTCCAGCCTGAGCATGCTTGGATATTTCTGATTGCCAGTTGGTAATTAAGGGAGGGGGGCAGATGATCATGGTAGGCGTGGAGAGATGGGGGTTTGCAATCATCCCCTCGTTGGAGGTACCAATTAGAGCAATGGCCTGAATGGTTTTACCTAATCCCATATCATCCCCAAGCAGTCCTCCAAGAGGGGTATTGGTCGAAAGGGATTCAAATGAGCTAATGACCTTGTTTGTAATGATGTGCCTGGCATTAAAAGTGGATCCTGGGGGTGAGGTGGCCCAAAGGTTACGGGCTGATTGGCCATTGGGGATTCCTCAATCCCAGAGAAAAGCTAGTCTGGTCTTTTGATGAGGGAGGAGGGGGGTTTGAATAATGGCATGGGGCGGTCTGATCCACTGGGTAATTGTATCAGGTTTTGCTTGGAAATCAATGATGAAACAGCAGGATATGAAGCAGGCGTCGAGTTTGAAGCGGGAAATGTCGGAGTAAAGAGTTGACATTGACAATGAGTAGTACAGTCATATTCTTTGGGCATTTTAAGCTTGAAATCTTGTGTTCAAAAGCTTTCCATTATGAATAGAATGTTTGGATACCATGTGAAGAACATCAATGCTAGATTGGGTTTCTGAGATGAGGAGGGATCATTTGCATCAGTCATAAATACTCCCTCAACAAATAATATTTGGGTAGGATTGGTTTGGCAATTTTCAATCCATGCCCCACCAGGACCACAGTGCATGAACGTTTTTGGTGCCCCAAGGAATGGTATCAACGTTTGGGAAAGGGTTCCCGGGAGAGAGCCAATAGCATGCTGGTGATTGGGGAGATATACGAATATGTTGTGTTGATTGTGCCATAGGATAATCCAAGAACCTAAGTGGGAATTCTCAGGCTTTAAGGTTATATCACTATTTATTTGAATACAAATATTAATCATCCCAATGCAAAGTGGTTGTGAAGGGGTTGACATGATGGCTGTTTTGAATTATTTGGGGACAGTTGGGAATTATATGATCAAGAAGGGTTAGCTAAAGGGAATGAAGAGGAATAAGCGCAGGTGGGGAACTTATATGAGTGGCAGCAACAGGCCAAAAGGGGGATGGCCTGTGGTTACGTGCATGGTCTTGATGGGGGTGGGCGTCTTGGGCTGATAATTTTCATATCCAATTTGGGGCATATATCAAGGCAAGGTGTCCAAAATGTGGGTGCACCAATATTTTGCTGGATCTGCAGCAATTTACGAAACCTTTGGTGGAACAAGGTTGACATTAGCATATCCAAAATTGGGTGGGTTGTAGCAACTTATTGTGGAGGGGCATATTAGAGGCATGCGCCCATGTTCGCTGGTGTTACAGCGAACAATGAGCGTATCATCCCCAGGCTAATTTTCGCACAGGGACCTACTGGGCAATTATGGCGGTTTCAAAGGGGAAACTCACTGTGAAGATGTGTGTGTGTGGGCGGGTAAGATATGTTTGGTGGCGTGCCACCGAACATGAGTTTGATTGCGTCGGGCGCTTGAGAACGTGCAGAAAATGACCCGGAGTGGGAGATCCCGACACAATCATAGGCCGGGATTATTCTAATGCGGATGAGGCTGAAGAAAATCCATACTGATTGACCTCAGGTTTCCATGCGCAAGCGGGTGAGCGTCTGCAGTGCCGCTGACCACCCGACCAAGAAAATAGCCGGTCAGAAGACTGGCAGTAAAATGTCTTCCAGGCGTGTGAAAGTTGCCTGCGTATGACCCGTCGGGTGGTGCATATGAGAAAGTGTGTGGCTGCCCGCCAATGAGCACGCGCAGCCAGTCAAAGTTTGCCCCAATATCACCCACTTACATTAACTTGGATTACACGCGCATCTGTGCCGGAGTTAGGCAGAGCTGTCCAACAAGGTGCATCAAAGGGATGCAGTTGAGATATATGACTTGATGGCTTGACGTGATTGCATGTTACATTTCTGAACAGCTTTTGCTCTGCCCTGCGGCATACATTTACAAAGGTGTACTGCGTACCAAGGCTGTCATGTCGGTTATTGCGTGCAGTTCGGCTAAACTGATTTAGGTTGTTAATTCTACCAGACTTAACAGTTCCAACGCGCTTTTTTTTTCGCACGGAACTGAAACTGACCAATCAAATAGCAACTACGCACTGAATAAATCCCAACTAATTATTTCGCGCAACATCTCACGTATCTCAAATGTTTTATCATTTTTATTTATAATTTTTTAATCATTTTCTTTAATTCTAATTTGTTTATAGTGAGCACAAATATACAATCTTTCCAAAAACTCATTCCAATTAAACGACTATTTAATTCATCAATTATAGCTACAATGACTGATAGCTTCCTTAATCCCACTTACAATTCATTTTTGCTTAATACATGTCCTTTGCGAACTACAATAAATGATGTTCATTTGAAATTATAACAAACACAATTTAAAATTGATAAGATTTTGTTTTGAGCCGTGAGAAAAAGAGATGATAACAAAATATTTTGAATAACGGAATACAATTTTTATTGAATTAAATCCCGGTTAGACTGGAACTGACAATGAACTTATCAGGTATGGTACTTAATGAGGACATAGTGATTACATATCTTGCAAGTTCCAGTACGACCAAATGTTTTTTTAATGGAGTCGTACTTCAGACCGATTTGGGACGGCATATCCAGCCCTGCTGCATACTACAGTTGTAAGGTGTGGATATGAAACTTTGATTAAAAATCAAGTACTTTTCCTGTCCTCAAAATTTGTCTAAGGTAAAAATCAATTAAAAATAGTATGAAATATTATTTTTAAGAGAAAACACGCCAATTTTATTGTTTATAACTTTATTAGTATAAAACAATAATATTATAAAAATTTATTGTTTTACCAACAATAAAAATTTATCCAAAAAATACTCTACAAGAGATATTTTAAGGCTACAAAAGAAATTTCTTCAAGAGCAATTTCAATTGGAATTAATTGAGCAAAGAACTGCAAGCAATTAATTAAAGAACAAAGTCTTTAAAAAGAATATTAAAGAGAAAACACGCCCAAAAGTGACCAGAGTGAATTTGGAAACAAAGTGACAAAGTTTACAGTGATGAAAGATGCTTTAATTCACTTTTGGGGTGGTTCAGGGGTAAAAATGATTATAAGAGTTACAAACAATGATTATAATGATTTTTTCACGTGGTTAAAAGGATTAAAATGATTTAAAAGTGGTGGTTGGAATCTTTGATTGATTGGTTTAACAGTTTTAAACTAATTAATAAAAGGAAAAGATTCTAACATGAAGAGAAAAGTGGGGCAAAGAAGACATTCTTTTATAGCCATCAATTCTCTTACTCCAAAAGTAATGTTTACTCTTGTCAGTCGTGAAAAACAGTCTGACAACATAAAAGCCAATTATGGCATCATTGAACCCTGGTTTAGACCAAAAAAGGGCTGGTTTAAGCCATTTTTAGCCATTTTAGACCCTTAAATCAGCCATTACTATAGCAATACCAGGCCTAGAGCCTTCAAAACACGTCAGAATGTGTTTCAGAGGCGTAGAAACCAATTAAAACTGTTTTTATTATGATTGTTTTATCTTAAGGGTAGTTTTACCCTCTTGGCAACAGCTAAAACTACCCCAGTTGATATCAAAACCTCATCATCAATTGAGTCCACAGACCCTGTAACTCAATTCCAGGCCAAAAGTGATGAACTTTTGCGTGAATTTTGACATCCCACGCCTGTCAGCAAGGAATTTGGGGGTCTAGCTCCCCCTTAGAGCTGGAGTTCCTTTTCCCCCCCAAATTTAATCTTTCCAATTTATTTTTCCTTTAATTCCTCATCATGTATTATACTTATAATTTACCTATGTAATTCAATTCAATTGTACAGTAAAATACAGTAATAATTGACACCTCATATGTAAATCAAAGTTCACTTATGTAATACACGCGCACATTTTGACATTTCAATTGAATTCAATGGAAAATACTTCAATTCCTCATAACTTCTAAACTAAACACAACACCTCAATTTTAACACAAAAATTGATGGTTAACACCACATGTGGTGTGAATTAAATTAAGGTTTTGAGGATTTTCAACTTTTGTATTGAAAATACTAAAAACTTAATTTAAGCTTATTTAGAGTTGAGTTACAAAAATTTCACTCAGAGGTGACCCCACCTGATTTTTTATGAGGAATCCAATGGTGAAATAATTTTTATATGTTTATTTATTGGATAAAAAGTTATAATAATTTTTATTTAACTTTTTTCCAAATTTATTTATTTTTTTACAGTTTTGTTAAAAATTCATTTTTAGTTATTTTTTTTAAGTATAAATGTAATTTTATAATTACAAAATTTAATGTAATTTTAATTTTAAATTTTAATTAAATTTTTTTATTTTGAATATAATTTTATATTTATATTTTAATTTTTATTTTAATAATATAAATAAATTTATTTTATTTATATTTATATACTAATTTTTGTATTTGTGGTCTTTTGGGTACATGAAATTACCTCTAAGGCTCACAACAGTGTTGGCTTTACAGATTAGGAAGGTGTAATACTACTTCAGCCTGCATGCATATAGCCAATGGGTATCCGCCTTCCGATCGTTTGCATATACGTTGCTCATGTGCCACATGCTCAGCATTGTGTTTCACCCGCTTTGCACACGCAAGCTGAGCATGTCATGGTCAAAAGGACCGTGTGGAAGTGCTCAGTCAAGCCATGGTCCGGACCATTTTTGCAATAGTTCATTGTAAGGCTCAGTTTGGAGCACTTCACCAAAGCGTGTGAAATGCTGCACCTGGCTGAAATGTCATCCGATGCTGTGCCAAATTCTCAGATTGTGTGCTTACAAAAATGACCTAGCAATTGCTCAGCATGGTGCATTTGATATTTTTATATCAATAGCTCAACAACTGTGCAATTAAAATGTTCAGCCACTGAGCATTTCAATTATGACCCGAAAGCAAACCTGAGCAATGGGTCGAGCCAAGATTACGCTGTATTCACTTGTCATACATCCGCCCGACCCTTTGTTCAAACACTATCACCCAGCCATAAGGCCGGTATGCTCGCTGCGGTCACCTGTGACCAAATGCACCATGTGCATTTCTGCATGGGGCACATGTGCATTGCACCCACCATGCAGATTCAACGAGGGCCTCACGACCACCCTCCTGGGGGTGATTGGGTGGCTAATTAAGGAAACAAAGGGGATTTGACTGAGCTTGACAATTCAATGAATAGCAATACTCAGCCAGAACCCCATTGTTCTTCTGCCTAGGGCCAGCATTTCCCTTCTCAGTTGCAGAATTCGCTGCGACTGAGCTTCAATTTTGCCCACACGCCTTGAAGCTGAGCCTTTGTCGGGTGCTGCAACTGCTGTGACTGAGCTTCAATTTTGCCCACACACCTTGAAGCTGAGCCTTTGTCGGGTGCTGCAACTGCTGCGACTGAGTATCAATTTTGCGCACAGGACTTGAAGCTGAGCCTTTGTCAGGTGCTGCAACTGCTGCGACTGAGCTTCAATTTTGCCCACACGCCTTGAAGCTGAGCCTTTGTCGGGTGCTGCAACTGCTGCGACTGAGTATCAATTTTGCGCACAGGACTTGAAGCTGAGCCTTTGTCGGGTGCTGCAACTGCTGCGATCGTCTCAGCTTCCCCATGGTATAAAAGACCATCTTCACATGACAAGCCCTTCACTTTTTTCCTCACCCACTCCAATTTTCCCAATCGCCCACTGTTCTCCTTCTTGTGCGTATTCCCCCTCGTCTTCCTGCCTTTCCAGTCTTTTCTTTCGCACTCGACTAACCCCACTCCCCTTCCTGCTTGCTTTTTGTTTTTCCTGCTTATACTTTCAGAACCCCACTTCTATCTACTTTGTACGTTTTCTCCAATTAAACTTTTGTCAACATTATGATCCGATATTAATAATTTTCTTTCTTCACGACTCTCTTCTAGACTTTTAAAAACCTCCTACTAGCGCTTTTTTAATTTGAATTCCGTTTTAAAATTATGAATCATCGTATGTCTTCCTTTTCTTTCTTGATTGCTTACTTTCTATTCAGTTACTAACCTGTTTTGTTTTGTTTTTAGATGTCGTGCACGTTATGCACCAAGCGGGGTATCCCCTGCATTTGTTCCTCGACGACAACCGACGCTTGTGATGCTTGCCGACAAGCACACAAGAAATGTTCATTCGTCGTCCGCCCCTTCCGACCCCGTGCCCAAGACGCCCTCACCAGGACTCCTTTGTGGCTGATGATGATGAAACCATTTCCAAGTGGGAATGGACCCCGGGACCCCAAACAGGCCAGCGGGAACGATTCAGGACGATTAGCCCAGTCCCCTCAAGCATCGATTTGTCCACCCCCCCTCCTAGGCCACCATCCAATGGTCACTTCACTCCTCGACCTGAGCGAAGTGATTATCCGGCCGATGAAGGATGGCGATGGAAAGAGGACATTTGAGCTTGGGCTGATCGTCACCATGTATTGCCACCGATGGGATTCAAACACCAAAGTAAGTTTTCTTTCTCCTCCTTATCTCATTTATCTTCACGCAATAATACTCACTTTTTTCCATTACTCATAGAACAAAACCCCCCGAATCCCCCCCGACAAGACTCTCCCATTCCTAATTTGCCTTGCGAGCAAACCCCATGGCAACCCACTCCAGGCCCAAGTGGCACCCGATGGTCTGAAGACTTATTCCGCGGTAAGCAGCCAACTTTCTCTTTTCTCATTTTCACTTTCACATCAAGTTAACTGACTCTTCCTCCTTTTGTAGAAGCCTCCCAGCACAAGGAGCCACCTATTCCTGTCCCGAGTCCATCCTCCAAACCACCTGAGGACATTGCAACTCGTGAGCCTCAACCTGAGGTGGCTCCTACGCAATCAATGGAGGAACCTTTTGGTAAGTCCCTATTTCACTTTTTTAACTCTACTCAACTTTTCCTCACCCCTCCTTCGACCATCTCCAGCTCGTCCCACCACTCCCCGCTTGATTATCATCATCGACGATACGCCAGTCAGATCCCCCCCTCCCCTTCCCCCTTCTTCTTCACCGACTCCGCCACCTTCCCCTCCTGTTCCCCCTCCCTCCACTCCTTCCCCGGATATCCCTCCCATTGCCGCTGAGAACCCAACCGCCTCCTCCCCCCCGGTGCCAAGCTCCTCTCATTCCTACAATGACGCTCGCCCCGCATTCACCGACCTGCGCCCGATACTAATGATTCCTCGAGCCATCGTCCACGAATCGATCAACCGAATCTTGTTGGAGCATTGTTGGTTGCTCCACATGATTCCTTTCGTGGATGCAACTCATCGAAATGAGATGCACCGGGAATTCCGGGAGGAACTAAACTCCCTCCTTGGCAAGGCGATGGAGGCTTATCCAATGGAGGACATCACCGGGATAGTCTCAAAATTCTTAGAAAAATAAAATCCACAAAAAAAATCGTATTCTTTCCTCTTTTTACCTTTTGTAATACACTCCTTTAGATAAATTTTTTGTATTCAATGAAAGATATTTTCAATTTCTCTTACGTTCTTTGTTCACGTGAATTTATTATAATTCCTCAATGATTCATATTTACTATTGTGTGAGAATAATTTTCGTAAGTTCCCCACCAAAAGTTTGAGTTAGTATTGTGGTATTCCATACCTTTTTGGCCCAGTTTCAAGGGAAATTTCATTTATAGGACTATAGTTTGAAGAATGAAGGAAGAAAAATCAATAATGAATCAATTATAATAGAGGAATTCAGCATTAAAATGGATTTAAATTCATCAATATGTAAAATACCATAAGCAAATACTGGAAGAATGGTCCATTTGACTGCAAGAATAACAATAAAATAAGCAAAAGAAAAAAACAAGCTAGAAAGAATGTTAAAGTTACCAGTGAAAGGGGTAGTGTAACACTCAAGCTACCCTAGCTCTGCTCAACCTTTGGATTACTCAGCAATGCAGTTATTAAACTGAGGCCACTTCAATAAGGAATAAATTAAAACTGTATCAATCAACAGTCACAAGACAGAAAGAAAAAGAAATCAATTAATTTATGCAAGGAAAATTTATCAAAAACCTTAAATTACCCAGAAAATCTGTGGAAATACAAGCACAGCCACCTGATAAGCCAGTAAATAGAAATTGAAAGCAGAATTAAGTTAGATAAAGAAAAGAAGAAACTCATACAGGACAAATGGAATCCCCACAATACACAGCATTCTCCACCTACAGTTCAAACAATGCACAGACCTATGGTGCAATAACTGTACAAAATCATCTCATACCACCAAAAAATTGTGCAAAAAACCAAACAAATGGTGCAATACCTGGAGGAAATGACACCATCTCAAAATTACTCACCAGCTCAATTCCCTCAAGGCTGTGCATAATAATTTTAAAGTTTAATTGAAATATAAAAGAAGCTTCAGAAATGGTGCAATATACCAAACATATGGTGAAATATCTTGATCAAATGACACCATCTCAAAATTTCTCACCAGCTAAAACATCTCAGATTACATAATCATACATAAATTGGTGCAAAAAACCAAACAAATGCTATCTCACCACTATAAAGAAATTATCCCAGCCAAAAGAAGTGGAAAAATTCTAAGTCCCTTGTTTTTGAGTGCCTCTATGGAGAGCCCAAAGAATATAAATAAAGGTCCTCTCTCCCTCATTTCTTCCTCTTTTCCCCATGAATCTAATTAGTTATATACCAAGAAGGAGAATAACTATTCATCCCTTACTAGTAGGATAATCTAGTTATTTTATTAAAGTATTATAGACATATAAGTTTAAATTCATAGTGATTTCTAATTAATAGTAGTTAACAGAAGGTCTACTTAATATTATTAATCCACCCTATGTTTAAATTATTAGTCTTATAATTATAATACTATTAAAAATACTCATAATATTGAGTTTATCCCCATAACCTTTACATTATAAAGGAAAAATAGTCTTATTATATCTTCATATTGAAAAAAACAACCTTACAGCTATATATTATTATATATAAAAAACCCTACCTTTATATTTTATTATATTATTTATATATTTAACAAACAACCTCTCTGTATTGAACAATATCTTACCAATAAATTATTAAAGGTCTTATTATTATATTATATTAACAATTACCCTCTCAAACCATTAAGTATTATAACATATTTAACATCAAATTGAACTTACCCCTTAAAATATATATCATTAATATTATATTAAATCAACCTCTTATACTATTAAGGTTTTACCCTTAAAATCATCTTATATTATTATTTGAAAACTATATTTTATATTTTTTTTAACTTATAAGTTACTTATCTGATTATTGAATAGGTCTGATAGAGACTGCTAAAAAGTCTTCTCTAGTTGTAAAGCCACAATCTTAAATATTGATTTGTGAGCTCTGTAGGGAGATTGTTTAGTATATTCAGAGGGGCAGCTAAAATACCATTAGCACCCTTGGTTACAGGATTATTTCAGCAATTCAAAACTGTTTACCTGTGATTTCCCCCTCAAGGACTGCCTTATCCAATCCCACATTAAAAGAAGTTCCACAGTATTTGTATGTGAGAAAATCTTTTGCCAAAAATGCGCCAATAGTCACCATTCCTGCCTCCTATATTTTCTTCCTCCATTGTTTAGAGCCATATAAAATCTTAACTGTAAAAAAGCGGGAGGTTCCCGCATGTGAGCAATCCACTCCAGATTCATGAGAAATTGCCGTTCCTATGGTCACACGCTATTAATCTTAGTCATGTATTGAATTGTTTAAATTGTTGGGAACCTTCACAAGCGTAACGATTGGCGTGTGAGCTGTCGGGAGCCTGCAAAGGCGTAAGGATTGGCGTGTGAGCTGTCGGGAACCTGCACAGGTGTAAGGATTGGCGTGTGAGCTGTTGGGAGCCTGCACAGGCAAAAGGATTGGCGTGTGAATTGTCGGGAGCCTGCACAGGCGTAAGAAATTGTCAGCATTGTTGGCAACCTTCACAAGCCTAAGGATTCGCGTGTGAGCTGTCGGGAGCCTGCACAGGTGTAAGGATTGGCGTGTGAATTGTTGGGAGCCTGCACAGGCGTAAGAAACTGTCTGCATTGTTGGAAACCTTCACAAGCCTAAGGATTCGCGTGTGAATTGTTGGGAGCCTGCACAGGCGTAAGGATTGGCGTGTGAATTGTTGGGAGCCTGCACAGGCGTAAGAAATTGTCAGCATTGTTGGCAACCTTCACAAGCCTAAGGATTGGCGTGTGAGCTGTCGGGAGCCTGCCCAGGCGTAAGGATTGGCGTGTGAGCTTTCAGGAGCCTGCACAGGCGTAAGGATTGGCGTGTGAGCTGTCGGGAACCTGCACAGGCGTAAGGATTGGCGTATGAGTTGTCGGGAACCTGCACAGGCGTAAGGATTGGCGTGTGAAGCGTCGGCAGCCCGCATAGGCGTAAGGAACTTTTAGCATTGTCGGAACCTGCACAAGCATAAGGATTCGCGTGTGAAGCGTTGGGATCCTGGACAAGAGCAACAAACCTGGCATATGTACGATGGCATGCCTCTGTACATAATCCACTTCACCCCTTTTTCATGTGAGACACCCCATCTCCCGCACTCAAAACCATCCAATCCTGGTGTATATTGTCCTCTGCCTTACCCCACCATTATCTACCAATCACGCTGCTATTCCGACTGCCTCACTCTTTGAATTGGGCTGAGATTGTATTACCATCCCTGATTTGATAGGCCGCTCCCTCGCCAATCTCATAATAGCCGTGGCTTTTTTTTGGCACCTCGTTTTCGCCAACCTCCTTGAGCATTGTGCGGACATACCCACTAGTGTTGTGCTTTCATTGTCCTGTGCTGGATCAGTATAATGAAGAAATGTACTGCTGGCCCACACTACCTGAATGAGCCCATGACAATCGGATAGATCAATCCAAAAATGCTCATTTGGGAAAATCAATTTCCCCCCTGTACACCGCTTTGATGCATCTCTTTGAATTTGGCCGGTCTCCTTATCAGCTTGAAACCACCATCCCGAAGCATACAGCGATGCATCCTTATCAAGATGAGGTGAGTTTTTGAATCCATTCATGGTGAAAGTGAGTGCCGAAGCAAACTCGCATGCACCCTGATTTGCGGGATTATTGCCTTCATACTTGACTTGATCAAAAGACGGAACCCCCAATGAGTTGTAGCAATTTTGAATCTTCTGAAATAAATTATCCCCAACATATCGTAAGGATTGACCTAGAATGCGACCTACCGAGCTAAGATTGGCACCTCGGTCCCGCCATTCATCTTTTGCATTTTAAATTTTGCTAGCACTTCCATACAGACCAAATTATTCATTCTTTGTGGTGCATTTGCGCCACCCAATCGCGAACATAAATCCCTCCAGTAATGCTCCATTTGTTGCAATAGGGTCAGTGAACCTCTTTTTGCTAAATAAGAATTGTGATAATTGATCCCATTGATTGACCTCGACTTCACTCATTGTTGTGAATGGGCTGAATTTGACAAGGGCAATGAGTAATCCGGTTGAAGAGAAAATTGCCACACGGCCAAAGTGAATGAGTTTGATCTGATTGACATCCACAAGGCTCCAAATTTCACTTGGGATCATATTTTCTGATACTGGCATTGATATTTGTGCTGTTGGTCGAGAGGAGGAAAAAAACCTCTGCTTTCGGGTGGTTTTGCCCTCATTTATCTTTTGGGATGTCCGACTATTCCCGAGTAGTTGAGGGATCACTTTGTGTTGAAGCAGACAAGATATCAGATACTGCTTCCTGCCATTTGAAGCTAAGGGGCTTTGAGTCCAGAATGGTGCCCAATGCCCAAGGAGCTTTCTTCGGCGCACATCCTTTGACTTCCCTGTTGGAGCCCACATGACATTGGCACAATCTGAACCGACTAAAGCCCATGTTCTTCCGTGGGGCTCAATGAGGGTGCCACATAAATGTGGAAGCATATATATATATCTATATATATACACTGAGATTAAGCGAGAAACTCACACTTTACTTCCTCAGCCCGAGGCTTTCTCGCGAGTTCCCTTTTACGCTCTTTTCCTTTTTTCGTGAATGGCATGCTTGCAGCAGAAAATGAAATGAAACCAAATGATTACTGATTTATTAATACCACCTAAATTGAATTGCGGACGATGAATCTTTTTTAATTGCGGCTAAAAAGAAAGATCACACCTGACCTTCGCGAATTTGCGATCTCAAATACCTGAACCTAAAAATTGCAGTGGATAGTGCATTATTCAATTTGACATATTGATGTTCCCATGCAATCACTTTCCAATCCGACCATTTGGAATATTGCAAGCACACGCAAATGCAATATGCATCCTGCTGCGGATCCCTAGTTATCCCAGTCCTCTTGAAAGACACAGTAACATTTTGCCTATTATGGGCTGGCGGGAAGTGATAAATGCGACCTCCCGCAATGCCCCCGCGTGTGCTCCTCACGCGCACAGCTGCCTGACTCAGCTTGCGTCTTGTCGGGGTCTTTTCAAAGACGTATGGAGGCATGCGGCCATACAATTACTATTGGTATTCAGACTGTGGCATCCGGAAAGTAGTAGGATAGGAAGTCATGATTATTAAACTCATAAATAACTTTGCAAAATTCAATTACAATCTATCTAGTACAAAGCTAATCTAAAACGGGTCAATCCTGGTTGTAAGTTTAGCTGACCTGGGTACAGTCAATGTGACCTCATCACTCGAACCAAGACCACGCTTCTCCACCCAGGCATCACCAAAGTCTAATACCAAGCATCATGCAAATTCAAATTTAAGAGGTACAGTGGGGTTAAAAGACTCTGATGAGAAGAAACTTTTATTCAGTAAATTACATATATACTTATTAGTACATAGCCACACTGGCTCCACTAGATTTTTACCCTCTGAAAGTTTTGCAGAAATGTCAATTAGTGATAAAGCCCCTTTAACTGAGCTTGTTCTCCAGTCATCTGAGCATACCATCAAACCACGAACCCCCGCTGCACAGAATGCCGCTAATATACCATAGCAAATTCGATTTATTCCGAGATTCTTGTGACACGTCAAAAGATCTTTGATGGCCTCATTTTTTTTTGAGTTTGTGAGTTTGCCTTTGATGCCATTAATTTCGATCTTTGTATATGCACGTACCATGTTGTACGCAATCATCAAATGGATAACTGTATCCATTAGATCCTCCAGGTTCTTGTGCGGCTTTGTGGATATCTCATTGTCAGCGCCGCCACCTTCAATGCTGAGTTGGGTTGCACGTTTCTTCGATTTACTCAAGCAGGAGGCAAGGTATTCAACTGCTCCGCGTTTGAGTCCAAGAGGATCGGTTGAATTTGATGTTGGTGCAACATATGGTTTGGGTGCAATCACATCGTATGAGACTAAACTAATGTATTCAAACATAACATTTTCCCAAAAATGTTTAACTGGATTCGCGGGGTAAAGAAGGCTCTGAACCATTTTGAAGAAGGAGTGTTCAGATTTTGGGAGATTATCTGGAGGTTTAGCTGATTCCTTCATCAATTTGAGATTCCAAATGTTGTGATCAAAAAATGCTTCTGTTTCTGTTGGCTTAAAAAAATCTAACCCTGTATATTGCAATTTATATCACCTGTCAACAGCCAATAATCAAGTATCATGCACAAAGATAAAAAAAACTCACCTGCCATCTCAAGGTCCTCCAGCCAAGCCGACATTTTAGGCTCTCGGTTACTGATCACCTTAATACCAACGGGCAGGAATGTATGAGCATCCTTTGTTGGTAAATTGTCCCATCTATTTTTGTAAATCCTATTGATATTATCAAGCCCCCTTTTCCATGATTGTTGAGAAATATTGGAATGATAATTCAAAATGCCTGCAAACTCTTCCATGCGGGATAAAAATATTCCTTGAAAATTCGCAGCGGATGACACTTCGGGCTCAGCGTCAGGAATTATATCAGTCATATCTCGTCCCATTGTATCATGTTTAATTGTTTCCCTTTCTTGAAAGGCTTGAATATTCCGAGGAGAGGCGGGAGGGGTTGCATCATGCATTGTTTCATTGGGTATTGGGAGGCTTTCAGTATGTGGAGCTTCATCATGGATTGTTTCATTGAGTATGGGGGGGGTTCAGTATGCGGAGGTTCATTATCAATATGGTCCACTTCAACATTGATCATTTCATCACCTTGATCCCGGGAATCCTTTGCGGCTTCAAAGGTATGGTGTTTTTTGTTGGTTTTTTTGGTCGCATGTATATTTGGTCTTTTTCCTAATCCTTTGCCTGGAAATCCAATTACGACTCGAGATCCTTCAGGTAGAGATTCTCCCACCTCCACACCTGCCCATATATTGTAAGCAGGTATTTTTATCAATTTTGTTTTGAATTAGTAATGGACTTACGGTTCAAATCCATTTTGAGGAGGCTCATGGCTTCAGCAATCTTTTGACGCACATAATCAGGAATTTTACTATCATTTTGAATTTTTTCGAGCCTTGGGATTGTTTGAGAAATGTTGGAGACAAATTGTTCCTTGGATATAATTTCCACCTCCCCAGTGAAAATTACATCATCTTGCCCATCATCTTCTGTTGGTGCACAAGGTTCAACAGTCTTTTACTTCTCATAAGTTTTAAAATTTGGTTTCTGAGAGCTTGGAGGTTGACCTGAAATAAAGGCTATGACACAATATCAGGTTTTGAGAGATTAGAAATACTCAAGATGGATGTATACTCACATTCTGGAAGAACTGGTGGATCTTGATTATCTTCATGTGACCGGCTCTCTGCTTCAATGCCTAATTCACGACTACTGGCCATATCAGATATTTCACTTCCACTCTCTGGGGCTGAAGTTGGTCGTTCATTAAATTCCGTTTAATTTCTCGGGGTTTGGGCCATCGCGGAGGTAGTTTAGTAAGCAAATAGATGGTGACGAGTTGATTGATAACTTGTTTGAAAATTTTGAATAAAAAGATCCAAATTGAAGAAAATAGGTGGAAGTAAAAAAATCGCATTTGCAAAATGCGATTTGTTGGGAAATTGAAGGAGGCGATCTTTTGCAAATTATTTCATATCATGCAAATGAAATCACTTCCCTGTGAGACATTGAATAAAGTTGACTAGTGAGAAACCTACTAAAGTCAACTTTTGAACTATTCAACACTCATGAGGTAAGGACTAAGCAAAGTGTTCCATTTGAATGATATGAAATAAAATGGTTTTCTCGGGGAAACAGGAGACACAATTCTTGTCTTAAATAGTCCACTTATTAGGTTTTAATTTGTGAGTCTCATGATTTAAACCCTAACCACAACATTGTGAAGATACTGACCAATTTCCCCTTAGGTCCTGTTGGCAGAGAAGGCCACTCAGCATATTTTGGCGATTGCGTTCATCGTGTACGCCAACAAGCCACCATACACTATGGATGTAATACGGAAACATGAGGATGGTAAGTGGCGTCGGAGGCATGTCGGAAGGGTACTTACTAGGCGAGCATAAGGATGGTAAGCAGTGTCGGAGGCATGTCGGGAGGGTACTTACTAGGCCAGCGTAAGGATTGTAAGCAGTGTTGGGAGCATGTCGGGAGGGCACTCCGCGAGCATAAGGATCGTAAGCAGTGTCGGGAGGGCACTCTGTGAGCGTAAGGATCGTAAGAAGTGTCGGGAGCATGTCGGGAGGGCACTTCATGAGCGTAAGGATGGTGAGCAGTGTCGGGAGCATGGCGGGAGGGCACTCCGTGAGCGTAAGGATGGTGAGCAGTGTCGGGAGCATGTCGGGAGGGAACTGCGCGAGCGTAAGGATTGTAAGCAGTGTCAGGAGCATGTTGGGAGGGCACTTCATGAGCGTAAGGATGGTGAGCAGTGTCGGGAGCATGGCGGGAGGGCACTCCGTGAGCGTAAGGATCGTAAGCAGTGTTGGGAGCATTTCGGGAGGGCACTGCGCGAGCATAAGGATTGTAAGAAGTGTCGGGAGCATGTCGGGAGGGCACTGCGCGAGCGTAAGGATTGTAACCAGTGTCGGGAGCATGTCGGGAGGGCACTACACAAGCGTAAGGATGGTAAGGGTGGGGGTGTGAAAGCGTAAGGAGTGGTGAGGACGGAGATGGGGGGGGCAGGCAGTGTCAGAGTCTCATCTGGAGGGTGGTGCGGGCGCGTAAGCATGCTAAGCGTCGGGGAGGCGGAAGCTATTAGGTGAAATTACCCAAACGTTGCGAATAGTGTTGAAACGGGTTTGGGCTTTGAGTGACATTCTCATGTGACACATGTGACGATTGACGTTGTCTTGACGCTGACGTGACATGAAGCACTAAATCCAGTGACTATAAAGTGACACTAACGAGACTGAAGCAAGATTTTATAGTGACCGCGGTGCGACGTGAAGTCAATAGCCAACGATTGACGCAAGATTCACCCTGGTGATACTAGAAGAAATCAAAGAATAAATTTCAAGTCTGTGATGTGAAAAAGCCACTAGTTAGACAAAAGAAATTTATTCCAAGTCACTCAATAGTATATTGTTTCAAACAATATTCTTAAGAAAAAATAACTTTATTAATATTATAAAGATTATTTATAAGGGATAAGTCCCAAAAAAGCCAATATTAAGACAAATATGGCAATTTACGTCAAAAAACAGTAAAATAAGGTCTAGAATATGATTTATGTCCCAAAAACTTGTTAAAATCACGGCCAGGCCCCCAAATGTAAGGTTTGTCTATGAAACTCTTGATAATAGTAGCAATATCAAGAGTACTATGACTGTCCTCAGTAGAAATATATAATATAATGAAATATTATAACCACAAAATTAAATATAATTATTAAAATGATTATATATAAAAAAAATTAATTATTATTATGATATATAATAATAATAATAAATATAATAATTATAATAAATTATAATTATTCTATTATTGTTATAGTCACTGACAGTTATAACAATAAGAAGTGTAAAGCTCTTAACGAGACAATGAAACATGGAAAATATGAATATTAACCACTTATCAATAATATAAATATTATTTATAAAAGAATTAAAACACACACTGTGCAGAAATAATTTCTAAAGAATAAAATTCTATATTAAAAAACTAATACTAGATAAAAAAATATAGAACTTTAGAGAAAACTTACTTATAATAGTTATTTAATACAACAAGTTAAACAACAACAGTTATTATATTAAATAATAATTATAAGTTAAAAACACGCCAAAAATCAATATTTTTAAAGATAAAACAACTTTTTATAATAAAAAATATGATTAAAGAATTTTTAAGAGGAATTTGCGGATTTTTAAAAGATATTTAAGATGATAATTTTATATAATAAAATGTATTATTGGTGATTACAACAATAATCTGAATTCTATGATTTCAATTCTTTAATTTTAATTAATAAAGAATAAAATAACTTGAGAATTACTTTAATAATAAGACTTTATATTTAATAAAACCTTATATGTTTAAATTTCTAATATGATTGGATTGATAATGAATGATGGACAAAAACAGTGATGAAAAGACTCTTTTTATGTCTTCAGAGAAGCTCTCATTATTCATAAAGGATATAGAGGGCGTTCTCAGGTCAAAACTGAAAAAACATGCTTAAAAATAAAGTTCTTAACTTAGGGTAACTTATTTTTAATTCCAATTTAAACTTATCAGTGTTATTCTTAACTCCATGTAACTTTAATCCTCATTTAAACTAATCATTTTAAGTTTTTAATATAAATAAACTTATTTATATTAAAGTTCATCACATGAACAACTTAAAAATAGAGTGTCAAGCAGAAATCTCCTAAACTCAATTTTTCATTAATTTTTAAAGAAATTTTAAATTTCTTTGAGCTTTAATCAAAAGAGTAAATTTCCAGGCTAAATAACCAGGAAATTTACTTCTAAAAGATACTTAAAATTTAATTTATATATAGATAATACTAAATTGTAAGCTGTGTGAAATGTTCAAGCAAATCCATTAAGAATTGGATTTTTCATGAATTTTGAAGTTATTTCTATTTTTCCATGTAAAATAGCAATACACACCAAACCTTAAATTTTGATAAGGTTTTAATGCTTTTACCCTTAAAAATTTAAGCTTATTTAAGCCTTTTAAGCTTAATTAACTTTTGACAGTTCTTAAAACCTTAAATTCAAGCCTGCATATTGGGATTTACTCTTTGGCAGCTTGAAATTCCTGTCTAATCTGGGATAAAACCAGTTTAAACTTTAATTTTGGATCCAAGTCTAATCTTCAAGTTTAAATCAAGTTGAAAATCTTCCAATCCAGGTGTACAACCTTGATTGAATCCTTGCAGATCCAAAAAGTTGGGTACCCCAGCTCTATTTGGTCTTTTTCCTTTGTCCCACCTTTCTGCGTGGATTCTGCCCTTTTATTTATTTGAAGCTATACTATGGCCTTAAACCCTTTTGAATTGAGCTCACGCAGGATTTACATTCTGTATGGCAAATCCTTAGCCAATTCAGTAAATATACACAACACCTCAATTTTACCTAAAATTTTGGTAAGTTTGCATAAACTTTATGCAACTTTCAATTTAATCTTATTTAAGGTTAGATTTAACAATTTTAAAAAAATGTTAAACAAGTTATATTAGTAATGTGAGACTCTTAAATCTTCCAATAAGATAAGAAATAAGTGTTTTTGGGTATAACACCTTATGGATGTACCCTAGGTTATTTTTGGTGCAGAATCCAAAAATGACATAATATTTATAACTTTGTTGATCCAAAAAAAACTTATACTTATGTTTTTTTATTTTTTATCTTAAATCCAATTAAAAAGTCTGTTGAAGACAAATTTAACTGTGTATAAAGTTATTTGTGGCCTTATGGGTTTGTTATACATACCTCACAGGCTCACATCCAGTTTATCTTCTGTCTCCTTTCCTTTAGATCTTCTATGAGTTAGAGGTAGAATACTTTCTTTAGATAAAGATAATACGCTACTATTTTCTTCATCTATCATCTGGTTGAAATTTTCAAATACTTAGAAGTCCAGGTAGGTTTTCTTTTCACTTTTAAAAGTGACTTCAAGATTTTTAATTTGACCAATTGGCTTCAAAGAGTTATCTGTTGATTTTGATGTGTAAGGGGTGATGTTTAATCCTGCTTTTAGGGCTATTTCCTGAGTTATAACAATCAAGTCATTCTTTGCATCAAAAATATCTGAGAAGGGTATTTTGTTTGGTCCAAGGAATATTGTCTTCACTCTTTTTGAAGATTGACTTTCTGTTTGCTCTGTTTCTTTTCTTTTGAATTATTCTCCTTGATTTATTGACCATTTTCCAATCTCTGAAGATGCACAAAGCTCCATACCTATTAGTGGAGAGCTTTGCCAACCCATGGCTTGAGGGTTACATATTGGTAAACATAATCAATGTCCATCTTGCTCTGGATAACTAAATATTTTCCCTTGCTTGTGTGAAAATTCCAATTTAACATTATTATCTGCTAAAAATGGTCTTACAAGTATGGTGTGTACAGCTCCTTTTGATATGAATAAATGAATTTCATTTTCTTGTCCTGTTATCATAGTAATTGGTGTAAATTCTGAGAGTCCAACCAAAGATGTTGTATTTCCACCGATTCCTCTGAGATTCATATTGAGCTTCCTACTTGTAAGTGAGGCTTTAATTGAAATTTCCTCTGGTATTATGTTGATTTCTGATCCAGTATCCATCAAAGCCATTTTGGGATATTCTCCTCTTCCAATAAATACTTCCATAAATCCAAGTGGGCATGCATAATTTACTCTTGGGGTATCATAGTCCCGTAGCTTTAATGAAAGTAGTCTTTCTTGAATGTTTGACGTATTGACTGATTTAATCACCTCCTTTTCCTGGGAAGTTAAATTTTGTAATTTATCAAAAAAGGTGGGTGAAATTGATAATATTTCTTCAAGAGTAACATTTATCTTTTGTTCAAGTATTTTCTTCATCACATGTTCAATTATTAGCTTTGGGTTATTGGCTGTAGATTTTACCTTGTCTTTTAATTCCATCTTTTGTGACTCTTGTCTTAGTCCCTCCTTATTCTTGTCCCTGGAAATTATTTCAATATCATCATTCTCTACTTCCTTTCCTTCTTGTGTTTTCCTGTATTTTGTTGGAATTAGAACTCTTATTTCTTCTTCTGCCTCATCTTCCTCATGATAGGCTCCTGGTATCTTCTTTTCAAAGGGTTTGTGTGTTTCATTTTTATCCTCTTTCTGAGTTTGGCTTTTACTTTCCTGTCTTGAATCTCTTTGCCTTTTCTGCCTTAGTCCAACATTTATTTGAAGATTTTCATTTGCTGGTGATATTAGAGGAGGTTTCCAGTTTCCCCATTCTTCTATTTGAGCTATAGCGGTTGCCTTCTCACCTTTTCTTTCCTCAATTACTGTTATTTCTTGCTTCTTTGGGGGTGGATTTGATTTTTCCATCATTTTCTTTGTGAAATCCTCCTGCTCCTTGGCAAAATGTCTAACTAATTCTTTTGCAGATTTGGGGCCTTCTGTGGGTACTCTTTGAAAATTTGGAAAAAGATATGTTCCTCCAGGCTTCAAGACAATTCTTTTCTCCAAGTCTTCTGTGAGATGATTAAATCTTATTGTGGAATGTCCTTCTTCTAGGCAGTAATAACACTTCAATGGCTGTCTTGGAGCCATTTGAGCTGGAACATATGGTTGATAACCACAATATATGGGTGGTGAAGGATATCTTGGCCTGAATGGCTGTGAGTTTTGTATAGTTCTCTGATCTTGATTATTGCTTGGTTGAGGCTTCTTGGGAGATTCAACTACTTCAGAAAAGTGTTTGAGCTGATTCAATACTTCCTTAACTGATTCATTCCCAGTATCCTTTGATTTATTTTCTTGTGGCTGAGGATTTTGAATTGTTTTGGTAAGATCTTTTATTTGCTTTAAGACTTCTTCCCAGCTTTCCTCTTAAAACCTAGCTTTCTCCTCTTGTGACTTTGGTTGTGAAAATTCCTTCTGTTGAATTAAGACTTTGGCTTCTAGATCTTGTTCAATATACAACTTGAAGATTTCCAATCTTGGAATGATATAACCACCATCAAAAGCTTGCACCATGGCCTTATCTTTAATCATTTCTTTGTAAGTAGATTCTTGAACACTTGAGGAAAGACTTGCCAAAATATCTTGATTGTTATTGATATCTCCTTGTATATATTGATACCTTTTGAGATAATTAATAATAGATTCATATTCACCAACAAACGTTTTATATTGGGTCATATTTCTAATTCCTCCTTCTTGTTGAATCTTTGTAAATAATTGAGTAATTGAGGACAGCTTGTATCTTCTTTCAGGTGAAACTGTTCCCCATCTCCTCTTCATATACAATTTTAATTGCCCCAATCGCCAGTTTCATATCCAGGCATTCCTTCAATATGGTATCTGATTTCTGGATCTTTAGTTCAAAAGGATTTCTGTCTTGCTATATCCCTTCCACTTGCTCCTTCAATTTCTGCTATATTTTCCACTCTTTTAAGAAATCTTTCCACTTCCTTTCCATCAAACCATAAATTATGATACTTTGGTCTGATCTTGACAATGGGTGTATTGTTTTGTGAGATTTCTTGTTGCAATGGGCTTGAAGCCTGTGCATGAATATTAACCTGCTTTGGTAGAGTATTTGGTCTCTGTGAAGTGAACGGAGTTGATGAGGCCATGGGCCTTGAAAATGGTGATGGTGACCATTCTTGTCTAACAATTCTTGGCATGCTTATAGTTTCTTCCATTGGGCTGTTTTATGCGGTAAAACTTGACTCTTTCCTTTTCCCTTCTTTTTTAAGGAGTTCAATTAGTTCTTTTTGCATTTCCAACATTATTTGATGAAGTCTTTCTACATCAGAAATATCTTCTTGTCCTTGCATGGTCTCTTCATTTATAATTTCTTCTTTGGATTCATCTGGATTGTGTGGTATCTTTGATGATGATGCTGAATCCATATTGATATTTTCTTTGTTGATTTTCTGTTTTTCACTTTTCTTTTTAATTTCAAATAGTTCCTTCAGTAATGACTGAAAATAATCTGTAGCTATCTTTTGATCTTTCTTCTTGGTTCTGGGTGTACCAACTGGTATACCATAATCTATAGGTGATTCTTCTCCAGGTGGTGTTTCTCCTCTTTTTGGATAATAATAGTGAAATGATATTGTTGAAGAACTTGATGGTGACAGTGATTTAGAATTTTGTGGTTTTTCTGATTCCAGATTGACTTGATAGGCACTTGAAATTTTTTATCAACAAAGGGATTTTTTTATGGACTAAATTTGAATGTTTTTTCTTTTATAATTGATGGATTATTGATGGTTGTAGCTAGTTGGCCACTGTTGGGACACCAGATGTGGGAACTCCTTTTGGTGTGGGATGAAATATGGCAGTACCTTGAGGGGGAAATTATTGGTAAGTCTGTTTTGAATTTCAGAATTAACCAATAGCAATGGGTGCTAAGGTGTATTAGCTGCCCTTCTAAATAATACTGAATAGTCAGCCTACAGAGAATCACAAAATAAAATAAGATTTGTGGCTTTAACAGATAGAGAAAACTTATCAGAAGTCTCTAGATCAGACCTATCAATAACACTACAGTAAAAACTCTGATCTAAAATTTCTGATAAAATAAAAACTAAGATTTGTTTTATTTTATTTTAAGAAAAGTGATGACAGTATATATATATATATATATATATATATATGTTTTGGTTTTCTGTTATTTTAACAAAACTAATAACAATATTTTTTTGTTTTTTTAATAAGAATGATAAGAATATATATATTTCTTTTTGGTTTTATGTTGATAATAATGATTTTTATTTTTGATATGAGTACTCATAATAAGACTACTGGATTTGATTCTTTTAGAATTTTTATTAATACTGAGTTTATATCACTACTACTTTTTTGTTAATAACACTAAGCATTTGAGCAAGCTACTAAGCTATAACTATGGTTATACTACTATTTCTTTAACGATAATAAGCTACTGAGCTTTTGACTACGGTTATACTACTATTCTTCACTAATACTAAGCTACATAGCAAGGCTACGGAGCTTTTCACTACTAAAACACTACTACTACTCTAGACATCCTGCTAGTTCAGGGATGGTGGTGATCCTGGATAGTGGGAACCTGTTCCATGATATGAAAAATGAGGGAGAGAGGACCTCTATTTATAGCTTTTGGGCCTCCATAGAGCTTCTCAAAATAGGGTACTTAGAAGAAATTATAGTTGAGATGTTTTAGCTGGTGAGACGTATAATTTTGATGTAGCAACATGTTTTCTGAGAGAATTATGCTGGTGGTGTTTTTTCTCATCAAAATCATGCGATGTAATTGAGATAATTTTGCTGGTGAGATTTTCTTTTTTTCAAGTCATGTGAGGTCATTGAGCTAATATGGCTTGTGATGTTTTCTTGAAGGTGGGAAAGTATTTTTTGTTTCTATTAGTTACATATGTTCTGAGAGAATTATGCTGGTGGTACTTTTTCTTATCAAAATCATGTGATGTAATTCAGATAATTTGGCTGGTGAGATTTTCCTTTTGCCAAGAAAGTGGAGAAAATACAGCTCCTGACAATTGAGCTTTCTTCTAGTCATATGATACATATGAGAAAATTATGCTGGTGTTTCTGTTTCTTATCAAAATAATGTGATGTCTTTGACATAATTTAGCTGGTGAGGCTTTTCTTGGAAGTGGGGAAAGTGGGGAAAGTAAAGGTTTTTCTATTGAGTGCACTGCCATTATATTTGAAAAAGGTGGGGAAATTGGTATTTTCAATTGTGATTGAATTTCTTCTGGTTGAAACTCTAATCTTCTTGATTATGCCCTAGGACTTCTTTACAGTTTGATTTACCTAGTTCCAGAGTTCTGAAATTTGATTTCCGCCCCCGGAGTTATTCCCTAATTCCTATTTCCATTTGTGGAGCCATTTCCTAATTCCTAATTCCCTTTGCAGAGCCATTCCCACAATTTTATTTCTATTTTCAGAGCCATTCATGAAATTTTATTTTCATTTGCGGAGCCATTCCCACAATTTTATTTCTATTTGCAGAGCCATTCCCGCAATTTTATTTTCATTTGCAGAGCCATTCCCACAATTTTATTTTCATTTGCGGAGCTATCCTGCAGTTTATTTTTTATTTTTTTTTAATTATTTGGTAAGGTTGAGACTTGTATAATTGGTATGGAATACCACACCAACAATTGACGCAAGATTTGCCCTGGTGAGTTTGGCCAGGATCAAAGTGCCCAGAGGAAGGCATTGACCAAGGTGAAGCCAACCAACTGACAATGCCAGAACCACAAGAAACAGATGGTGGCAGTGCATAAGGAGAAGATTCAGTGAGTTCAGTCAGCTTGGAACTCATGGCTCAAGAAATTGTGCAGGCAGAAGAGTTCAGTGCATCAGAATAATGTGCTCCAATCCTGAAGATTCATCAACAAAGATGGCTGCTCAAGTTGGGCCTCAATCAATTACCCAAGACCTTCCCCGCAATATTGGGGAAAGTCAGATTCTGTGGTCCTGGACCCTCTCAATGGGCAAGGCCATGAGGGTGAAGTTATGGTCCCATGGACCCCCTGGATTCTTAGCAGCCTGGTCAATTTTGGCCTTGTGGGGCTCTAGTAACGTCCATGGACCATACAGCCACAGCCCATGGACCATGGACCATAGGACATGCCAAAGACCAAAAGGACCCAAAAGGACCCAAAAGGAAAAACAGTGCCAAAAAGGTGCAGCATCACCGTTCCATAAAAAATGGCCATAGTAATAGCCAGGACCCAGAATACTTAGGAGGGTCCAAAATGGCCAAAAACCCATTTTTAGGCTTAGTTTTGGGATACGACTCAAGGGTCATATCTTTAAAGGAGGTTATTGATTGAAATTCAGAAGAAGAGTATAATTCAAAGGTTGAAGAACTTACTTGTCAGCCTGTGACTCAAAACCAGAGCACAACCATGATAGCCAAATACCATAAACCAATGGTAAAGCCAAGATACCAACAAAACAGGGAGCTGAGCCAGATTAGCTGAAAAGGGATAAAATGAAAGAGGAAACTCATTCCTTTCCAAATATACAAGTCCCATCCTCATAGGACAAAAAATAACCAAGTTATTCCTGCTCAAAGCTGTTGCTGAGCATAAACCTTAGTTTTCACCTCTCATCTGAAATACAGCTTAAAAGTCTTAACCCCATCAAATGGGTATTCAGATTGAAGCTCTAAGTCAGGGCTATCCAATATTACCAGCCAAACTGACCTAGCACCAGTATTACAGAAGTTATGGCCAAATTCAGGCCAAAGAAGGATGAATAAAATATTCACCTCTCATCTAAATTCTACAGTTTTAGTGTGAGATACCTAAGGTGGGGTCTTTGTAGAGAGGGTACAATCAGGGCTATCTGATCGTGCCATTCATTTCCCCATATCTCATCTAGAAAAAAAGCTATAAGGCAAACAAGGCCAATACAGCTTTTTGCCTAAAACACACATATGTACAAAAATCTTGTACATGGTGTACCTTTGCCATATTCAATAATAGCCATATCAAATGAGGTACCATTGTGTAGAAAACATACACACAGAACCAATTTTGAGGCTGATATCTCAAAAACTGACAAAGTTATGGCTTTTTTAAGGTCAAAATTGCACATTTTGGCCAATACAGCCTTGCCATGGGATAATAACCCATAACTAAGATTATGAGGTATCAAACAGACAAAAAAAGCTTGTTTTTCCTTCAATACCTCATATTTCATTCAATACTGGGGTCCCATACAGGTTCTGTACAGCATTCTACGTGTCATACACGTCAGAATCAGGCTACATGGTCCCCAGATGAAAGTTTTCACCCTGTATTGGTAAACACTGCTCATATGTGGTTTCAAAGCCACATCTTGGCCCAATAAAGGCTATAAAGGTGTTTTTCAAACCACAAGCCTGTCCTAGAGGGTGAAAAATCTTCACTTCCTCTATGTGAAAAGGTCTAGCAGCCTTTTCACTAAATTTCAGTATAAAAGGAGGCCTTCTCACTGCCAGAAAAGGAATTTCCATCCTGCTCTTGAATTCCTATGTAGTACAACTGTCTAAAACAATTATACTCTTGGAAAATAAACAGGTTATACTATAAATATTAGTATTGTAGTCTTTATTATTGTAAGCCAAAAGGTAAAAGCTGCACCAAGGTCCTTCAATAGCACTCATCACCACTAATTCTCATTAGGAAAGCCCTTTTTATCTTTAATTGAACCTTTTTTCAATACTTTTATCCGTGTCACAGTCATAGTTAAAGTTTTAAATAGACATATTACACCTTTATCATTGTAAGGTTTGACTATGAAACAATAAGTAAAAATTACTAATATTTTACTTATTGTACTATGAATGTCCTTATAAATAGAATAAGTAAGACAAAAAATAATTATAATAATGAAGAGTCATTATAATTATGGCATGAAAATAATTATATAATTAAATAAATATAATAATATAAATTATATTGTAAAAAATAATATAATAAATGAATATATTAATATAAGATAATGAATATATTTAAAAGCACTTTATTATTGTTACCAACAAATAATAAAGGCATAAAAAATTGTTTTTTATAAATAAAAAACAATTGATAACAATAAAACTACTAATATTAAATTTATTTATTAATATAAATACTATTTATATTGATATAATAATTGTTAAAAATAATAATAAAGAGAAATTCTTATAAAGGAGAAAATAAGCTACTTTTAATAATTAATATAATAATTTCAAAAGATTTTATGCCAAAATAATGTAAATACAATTTATACAAACTGTATTTACAAATAAAAATAGAGAAATTACAAATATTCTTTAATTTTTACGTGGAAATTGAGTTCAAGAGATTTTTGAACAAAAACAATTAAATAATTGATTTAATCACATCAAGATTGATGATTATAATGAAGATGATCTTTGGTCCTTGATAATATCAAAGGTTTATATATAAAGAATAAAGAATTTACCTTTTGATTTAATTATTTAGTGTTTTATAAGCATATGAGGGGAAAATAGAGTAAAAAGATCTCTATTTATAGTGAATAACTCCCTTCTAGAGTCCAAAACGATTCTAGTAGACGTTTACGGATTCTTTCTACTAGAAATGATTAATGGTTTGAGGTTTAGTGATGATTACATCATGATCAAACCATCTTATCTCATTATTACACCATTACTTAGAGCTATCACCATAATTCTAAGTTTGATGACATGTACACTTCGAAGAAGCCTAAGCTTTGTGGATTTTATTAGTATAAATCATAATTTAATAGTATGAATCAGTTGTATCACTTATATTACTGTTAAACTTAAAATAAGATTAATATGAGTGATCATAAATGAACAAATTTAATCTTAAACTTTGATAATTAATACGTTTTACTTTATACACGCTACATCTATTCTGGGAGTGGATTATGATATCTTCGAATGTCATTATTAAACTGCCAAGAGAATTTTATTACATCATCAAAACTCTATTTTTGATGATTTTTCTTGTAACTCATCTTTTCCGTCGAAATTTAATATTTTGAACTTCAAGCCATGATTTCAAGGGGTTATACCTTGAACATTGTAATACAAATTAGGTCATTATTCATGTATGAGCTAGTAAGATCTGACTGTCTCCTTTTTTTCAAGTTTAGCCCACTTTTACAACAAAGTGGTCAACAGCTCTATTGATTTTATTCAATAATCCATTACAGCTTTTAACCTTGTTTATAACTTGTGAAATAAAGCTCATATGTGTATTCCTACAGTAATTACGTGGTGAATTCATTTTTGGCTTAAATCTCTATCTTTCATATTTCGAAAGATATTAGCTAAAAACCATGAATATATGCATTGACCAAAAAAGTGCATATATTCAGATTAATTTGTTAAGTATCAGCTTTAGAGAATAGCTTTATAATTGTTTTATGTGTTAGGCTCTATGGAGAATCTAATGGTACCATTTTCTTCACATGTTGTTTCATTGACTTCTGAAATAATTAATGATTTCTGTTTTTTATAAGGTATTATTAGTTATAACTCATCAAATATTGACTTTACAGATGTGCCAAAAAAATACTATATGTGTATTTTACCCTGGGGAATCTAATGTTGCTATTTATTTCACATTTTTATTCATTAGATTCTGCTTTTATTCAGATTTTGTCCTTATGTATGGTATTTTACTAATTTTTGAGATAATTATCATAAGTATAATTATTACAGAAATTTTGCTGTGACCATTTTGGATATGTGGTCATATCTCAAAGGCTCACATTCCCTACTACTAAAAAAAGATTGTACCACAATCTGATATAGTTAATTAGGGTAGCATTCACTGTCCTACCTCTTCAATAGACTTTGTTAGTCTTGAAGCTCAATAATTCTTTATTTTTTTTTTCTTTAGGTTTTCTTTCATGTCTGAACCTTTTTAGTAGCTTATCAGAATTTGTTATATCCTTCTCAAGTAGCCATTCATCTTCTTGAGTTGGATTTCTATACCTTCCAAGGTATTCTCTTTCTTTTTTATTTCTTGTCTTTCATTGTTTAAGGACTTTCACAATTTTCTTTTCATCTCCTTCTTCCAAAGGGGGTATTTCAAGTGGGGGTTTATTTCTTAGTGGAAATAATTCCTTGGCACTTGAGCTTTAAGGCTTTATCAGACTTACAGGGAAAGTTGTGTTTTTATTCATTAGTCCACCCATGAGCTCCAATTGCACAGCATTAGGTCCATGTAGTGCTTTTATCATGAATGGTCCTGCAAAGGAATCTTTCAATTTCTTTGGTCCTCTTATATTATTGAAATTAAGAGTTTAAACTAGGTCCAAGTCTCCTATGTTTAAGTCAGGTGGTTTATGACTTTTATCCCATCTTTCTTTTGCATATCTGAAAGAATCTTTGATACATCTGTTTGCATGGCGTCTTGCTTTGTCAAGAATTATTTTAAAACTGCTTGCTGTTGGGTGTGTATCCACTGTGAGCCTTGAGTTATATTTTACATACCCAAATAGGCCACAATTATCTTAAAAATGAATTTTGAATTATGCATAACTCATAAGTCGTGCATATATCCAAAATTCATCATTTTTGATTTCAGAAAAAATGAATAACTTTTTATTGAGTAGGTAAATCCATGGATTTAAGGCCAGATTTGGATTCTACACAACGATTCACCTAGGGTAGCTTCATAGAGTGAAGAAGCTCAAATTAACTCTTTGAGGTGGTAAAATGAAAAATACTTCAACACCACATCATCAATACCACATAAAAGATCCATGAAAATTTTTGTTTTTCTTAATTTCACACCAAAATAATGGGAATGTGAGAAATCCCATGTTACATATACAGTAAGAATAGTGTTATGCATGTTTTGAGCCCTTAATATCATGGTATTCCTACATGAACGTTTGGTACACCCATAGTGGATATCTCACTTGAAGCTTAAATTTCTATTTTGACGTGAAAAATAGGCAAGGCGGACAAAAGACATCAAAGAGAGCCAGGGTATCCAACTTCTGAGGCCTCAGAGGCATGGACAGCTCCAAAGCTTGGATCCATGGCTGAGCTTGGCCTAATTGGTAAACTAAAACCCTTTGGGGACTTGGTTACCATGTTACAACTACTGTAAATCTTAAGAAAATAGCAAATAACCTGCTATTTTGACGTGCCAAGGAGGTAAAGAGCTACTTAGAATCCTGTAACCATGTAAATTATTAATTATTTTCCATGGATAAACCCCAAAAGAGTAATTAAAACCCTTTTTGGACTTTTATCCATTGATTTACCTCATAGCAACCAGTGAAACACTGATATTTGCAATTCTACATAGAAATGAGGTAAAGACCTCAAAAATTCATTAAAAATACAATTCTTAATGAATCTTTCTGAATCTTTCAGGACTAATAAAGAACTGTATTATCAATGTAAAACCAAAAAGAATTATGGTTTTACTAGCAAAATTAAAAGTTTTACTTACAGTACATTTTTGACTATTCTACATGAAACACTGAATCTTCAAAAATTCACAGTAATTACAACCTGTGATGAAATTGCCAATAACATTTATAACTTCGAGAAATCAATGCTTATTTTGGAATAAAGGAAGATTTACAGATGTTACTCCTTTTATTCTTAACCATTTTGGGGTTGGTAGTCATGTAAAAGCATTAATTAAGTAATTATGATAATCTTATGTGACAACAGATGATGCAATCAATAATACAAAAAGGTTTATTGTTTTCTCACTCACTGGCTTTCAGTTTTCTCCATGGAATGCCTCTGTGAGCTGTTGTTGACTTAAAAGAGGCCTCCTATTGCTGTTTTTTCCACATCATCATCTTATTATCATTTAAATCATTATTACCAACCAGTAAGTATTAGTTATAGCTATTCTTAAGTGTTTTGAATCTTACAGAATCAATCAGAAAGACATAAAATCATATAATCCAACTATATATTGTTGTAATACTGTTATAAATTCATTTTGATCCTTAAAATCCACAATTCTACCTCAAATCTCTCTATCTTATCTTTCACTAAGCTCTTTGGAATATTAGTGAGTGATTTATTTTTAATTCTTAAAGTTTTTCTCTAAAATTAGTTTTCTTCAAGAATTATCATTATAATTATCCTTGCAAAAGATAATTTTATATTAAAATAATTTTATTATTTTAATAAAAGAAGTTTTGTTATTAAAATCTTCTTGTAATTGATTCTTGTAGACAATTACTGCTCACTGTTAAAATCACTAGTAGGGTTTAACACGTGAAAGAAATAATTCTTCAATTATTTAATTGTGGCTATAATAATATTTTATTATTATATGACATAAGAACAGACATAGTACTGTTCATTAATAGTGATATTATCATCAGTTTCATAGTCAAATCTTACATCCATTAAGTTCTTTTTGAGGGTATCATAAGGAAGTCTTGGATTCCAATCTTTTTATAGCATTGCTGGTGTTTTCCAGTAGAAGAATGGATTTATGTTTTATATGCTAGTTCAAGAGCTGGTATTAATGTACACCAATAATAGGTAAAAGCATCAGAATCTTTGAATTCAAGTCCATAAGCACAGAATCTTGTGATCATGTCCTCCAAGGTTTGTATCATTCTTTCTGCTAAGCCATCATTTTGAGGATGATAAGCTGTTGAGAATGACAATTTTGTCCCAAACAAGTCATGAAGGTTTATCCATAATGCTGAAGTGAACTTTGGGTCTCTGTCACTTATGATATTTTGAAATAAGCCTGTTTGGCTAATGACTTTACTCCATATCATTATGGCTGTGTTCATAGCTGTGTCATATTTGTGACATGGTAGGAACATAGGAGTTTTGCTATACCTGTCAACTAACACTAGGCATGTATCATAACTTCTGTCTCCTCCTGGAAGTAGTGCTGTTACCCAATCCATATGAACTATTTCCCAAGGGGATTTTGGTTCTTGGATTTGGATAATCATTCCAAATTCCTTTCCTGTGGCTCTGTACGCTTTTTGACATCTGTCACAGGTTTGGAAGTATTCTGCAACATTTTTCTTCAAATTTGGACACCGAGAGCAGGTTTTCACTCTCTCTAGTGTTCTATCTTCTGAGAGATGTCCAGCTGCAACACTATCATGACACTCATTTAAAAGAGTGTTTATTAGAGTTCTATCTGTTAAGGCCATAACACATGTGTGTTTTGTTGTATAATAGAGGTTTCCATCAAGGAGGTGGAATCTTCCTTTATCATATGCCTTTTTCCATATTTCATCTAATTTTGATGAAAGTGATGGGTCTTTACAGTCTTTCATTAGAAGTTGGCTTAAGATAAGGCAATTCGTATCTATCTTATAGCTTTCTTCAACTTGGTTAAAGAATTCTGTGCCAATGTCTGTGACACATATCCCTTCTATATGGTGCTCCTCTTGTGGTACCCATGCTGGATTTTCAGGAGTATTTTCTAGAGCCCATCTGCTAAGAACATCTGCATTTTTATGAATATTACCAGACTTATGAACAATAGTCATATTTCCTCTATATTCTTGGATAGCAATTTGCCATCTCAGCATATGTCTATTTGGAGTTTTCATATTTAATAGAGATTTTACATCATTACAGTCTGTAATCACATCAAATAATGTTCCATCCAAGTAATAGTGTAATTTTTCCAAAGCTGACACTAAGCAGAGGCATTCCATTTGGCTTTCTCCATATCTTGCCTCTGTTGGCTTTATCTGTCTTGAAATACAACAAATTGGTCCTTCCACTGGTTTATCATTGATGATTTGTGTCTGGTGTAGTGCAGCACCTAGTCTTTCTCTACAAGCATCAATGTAAAGCTAAAAGGGGACTTTACAATCTGGAATTAGAAGAAATGGGGCATTTTTCAAGGAATTTTTCAATTAATCATACGCTTGTACTCTTTCTTCAGTCATTTCATAGACTGTTTGTTGGTCACATAGTTTACAAAAGAATTTGGAAATTTTTGGAAAGTCCTTTATATGCTGTCTATAGTAACCATGTGAGCCTTAGAGGTATTTTTATATACCCAAAAGACCACAAATGATAAATTAAGATACAAATAGAAATAAAACAAATTTATTTACATTATAAGAATAAAAATTCAAATATAAATAAAAATTTATATTTAAAAATCAAAATTTCATGATAATTTACCAATGAAATTACAATAGAATTTAAAATTATGAAAATACATTTTTACTTGTAAAAATGAAGTAAAAATGAATATTTAATAAAAATTATGAAATTAAAATATTCTTGGTAGAAAGTTATATAAAATATATTATAAATTTTTATCCAATAAATAAACATAAAGAAATTCTCACACCATTGTATTCCTCATAAAAAATAATGTGGGGTCACCTATGGATGAAATTTCTGTAACTCAATTTAAATAAGCTAAAAATTAAGCTTTTAGTGTTTTTTGTACAAAAGTATGAAAATATTCAAAACATCAATTTAATTCACACCACATGTGGTGTTAACCATCAATTTTTGTGTTAAAATTGAGGTGTTGTGTTTAGTTTAGAAGTTATGAGGAATTGAATTATTTTCAATTGAATTAAATTGAAATGTCAAAATGTGCGTGTGTATTAGATAAGTGAGCTTTAATTTACATATGAGGTATCAATTATTACAGATGTGTAGCTAAAAACTCAATTGAATTAAATATTTAAATTATAATTGTATTACATGATGAGGAGTTAAAGAAAAAATAAATTGGAAAGCTTAATTCTGGGGGGGGGGGGAAAGACACTCTAGCTCCAAGGGGGAGCTAGACCCCCAAAATCCTTGCTGACTGGCATGAGATGTCAAAATCCACGCAAAATTTCATCACTTTTGGCTTGGAATTGAGTCACAGGGTCTGTGACTCAATTGATGATGAGGTTTTGATACCAACCAGGGTAGTTTTAACTGCTGCCAAGAGTGTAAAAATACCCTTAAGTTAAAAAAATGTTAGTAAAAACAGTTTTAACTGGTTTCTACACCTCTTACACACATTTCTCTGGGTTTTCAAAGCTAAAGACCAGTTATTGCTATAGTAATGGCTGATTTAAGGGTCTAAAATGGCTAAAAATAGTAAAAATGGGCTTAAACCAGCCCTTTTTTGGTCTAAACCAGGGTTCAATGATTCCATAATTGGCTTTTCTGATGTCAAACTGTTTTTAACGACTGACAAGAGTAAATTTTACTTTTGGAGTAAGAAAATTGATGGCTATAAAAGAATGTCTTCTTTGCCCCACTTTTCTCTTCATGTTAGAATCTTTTCCTTTTATAATTAGTTTAAACACTGTTAAACCAATCACTGAAAGAGCCCAACCACCCTTTTTTAAACATTTTGAAACTTTTAACCAAGTGAAAAAATCATTATAATCATTGTTTGTAAATCTTATAATCATTTTTACCCCTGAACCACCGCAAAAGTGAGTTAAAGCATCTTTCATCACTGTTAACTTTGTCACTTTGTTTCTAAATTCACTCTGGTCACTTTTGGATGTGTTTTCTCTTTAAATATATTTTTCAAAACATTTTTCTTCAATTGATTTCTTTCAGTTCTTTTCCCAATTAATTCCAATTGAAATTGCTCTTGAAGAAATTTCTTTTATAGCCTTAAATATCTTTTGTAGAGTATTTTTGGATAAATCTTTATTGTTGGTAAAACAATAAATTTTTATTATATTATTGTTTTATACTTAAAGTGTTAAAAAAAATAAAATTGGCGCGTTTTGTCTTTAAAAATACTATTTCATACTATTTTTATAAAATTTTACCTTATACAAATTTTGAGGACAGGAAAAGTACTTGATATTTGATCAATGTTTCATATCCACACCTTACAAACCAGGAAATCCTATAAATGATTGCATTTATTCTTTGGTTTGGGGAATTGGCTTAAGTAGTACTTTTGCTACTTTACTCTTGTCTATGCCTAGACTAAGTCCAGATACAACATGTCCTAGTGATTTTAGCTCACTATATGCAAAATGACAATTTTACAAGGAAATTTTCATAATCACTTGCACCATTTTTTGTAGTACCCTTTCTGGCCTTTTGAGGTGTTTTTCCCAAGTTTCTCAGCAAGCTATGATATCATAAATATAGATAATTAACCATCCTTCTGATAGCTCTTCAGGAAATATGGTATTCATTATTCTTTGATAATGGGAAGGTGCATTCTTTATACCAAATGGCATTCTTAGGTATTCAAATATTCCACAGTGGACTATTATTATTAGTAGTCTCTTGGCATTTTCTGTTGAGACATTTTGATGAAAACCCTTTAGAGCATCCATGGCTGGGATGAACTTAGCTTGTGACAATTGTGTCAATGTCTCATGGATTCTGGGTATTGGATATCTGTCAGGGATGGTATAGGTGTTCAGGGCTCTGAAGTCCCCTATCATTCTTGATTTTCCACTATGCAAAGTTATAATGACAGGTGTAGTGACTTCTACCTGTTCATTATGTCCTACTTTCCTTAATACTCCAAGGTCCATTAATTCCTTAATGTGTACCTCCAAGGCTTCTCTAGCCCTTGGACTATCTGGGTAAGCAGGTCTCCTTAGTAAGGGTGGGTAAGGCTTTTCCACATTAAGAATTATATCTACCTCATGCCCAATTATGGCACCTAGTGGCTCTTTATCAGTTGCAAAGGCATTTTTATACTTAAATAAGAGGTCAATCAATTTTTCTTTCATTTTTTCTGTTAAATCTTGATTGAATTCTGCCTCTTTGAGTTGTGCAGATATAAAAAGTTTCTTTTCTGGACTTTTTCATTCATTCTAAAGAATTTAATTTTTTGTTTGTTACTTAAGAAGCCAAACGTTTGTCTTTTGTTGTCTCCTATAGGAAAATATCTGTCTTTTTGGTTAGAGATGTCTATACCATAGATTGACAAGTAGTCATTTCCAAGTATGAAGTGATTACCAGTACAGTTTTCCATTACCACAAACTCTACTTTAATTCTGACACATTGTGAAGGATGAAGAAAAATGAGTGTTAAGTCTATTATTCCAAGGGGCTTCATGCTCTCACTTGCACTACTAAACTTGATACCTTGTATTGGTATGAGTTTTTCTTGCCAATCTTAAACAATTTTTTTTAAATAACTTTTACCAACACAGGTGCAATATGCTCCTTTATCCAAGTTTACTTTTGCCTCTTGGTTATTAACCATGACAATACTTATACTTGATTTTCCAGCTGTATATCCCATTCCTTTTGCAGGTTTGGTTCTATAAAGTTTGGCATCTTGTACATTTGTCAGGTTTGTGTCAGATGTTCCGATTTGTGGTAAGTTTGAGTTAACATCTAGTACTTCATAAATTATATCAATATTATTAATTTGTGCATTAATTCTATTAATTTCATCACTCTCAGAAGTTTCTGACTCTTCTGTGTCCTTTTAAGAATCAGATTCTTCTTCTTTTTCATTGTGGTCTTCTTTTTCCCCAATTTCATTGATTTTTGCTTTTTTGAGGCAATTATTGGCCAAGTGTCCAATACCTTCCCATTTATGGCATTTTCTTTGCTCATTATTGTTGGATGTATTGGACTTGAAAGCTTCTTTTGATTTATCTTTTTTGATAAATGGCTTATTTGGACTTTTGATGTCCAATTTTTTCCAAGTTCTGCCAATTTTTGTCCTTGTCACTATATCCTCTAGTGCATTGATATACTCTTCTGTGGAGCATGGTTCCATACACCTGCTTCTTGGGGAATGTTCCAAATCTCCTCCAAATTACTTAAGTATTTTCATGTGTACCATTTTTTGTGACATTGCTGGGTAAAGTGCATTTAATCTTTCAAATTGTTTTAAGAACCAAGTCAAAGGTTTATCTTTGTCTGGGTAAAAGAAGGAGTTTTCAAATTAATTTTCTATTTTGTACCTCCAGGCATCATTAGCCCAATGGGTGATTATTTCTTGTTTCCACCAAGACCAGGTATTTTTGCCATATGTTTGTCTTATGCCATAATACCATCTTTATGCAGATTTAAAAAAAGGTGAGTGTAATCTTGCAGTGATCAATTCATCTGGTATGGCATAATCTTCTTGTAACATGTCAATTCTTTTAATAAATGACATATGGCCGTATTCACCTTCTCCTGTGAATGTTGGCCATTCTTTTAATTGAGGTGCTTCCTTCATTAAGACTTGGTTATTTCTTGGTGACTAAAGTCTGTTATGAATGGATTTGTTAATTCCTCTTTTGGTTTAACAGGGCTTCTTATGTGAGAAAATGGAGTTGATAACTTTGGAATATTTGAGTTAGCCTCATTAATTTAATCCATTTTCTCAGTGATAAGCCTTATTTCACTTGGAATATCATCTTTCAGATGCATTATTGCTTCATCACTTTTTCCCACATGGTCTAAAAGTAATTTCTGGTATAATGAAGTCTTTTCTTTAACTTTTTCTACAGAAATAATTAATTTGTTTAATTTTCCAGTAGGATTATCAATACTCATGTCATAATTCATTTTCAAAGTTTTATCTTTGATATCTTTTATGTATTTATACAGTTCTTGTTGTCCTTGTATCAATTTTTGAGTATTATCACTTAAAACGTTTGGTTTATTATTTTCAACCATAAATTTAATTTTATTAATTTCTTTTTTATTTTATACATCAATTTTTATCAAAGATGATAAGCTATTATTTATTTATTAAACTATTTTTAATGTCTTTAAGCTTTGTTAAAGTATTTAAAACATCAGGAGATAAGGTTATTTCTTTGGGAAATGGGGTTTTCTCATCCTTTGCTCCTCTTTGTCTTTGAATTACATCAAAGCTCTGGCCATGTTGAAGACATTGTCCATGGCCTCTTTTTGGATTTTTGGAATCCTGTAGCTTGGGGAATATGGTTTCCTCCAGTTATTTTTCTTGTTCTTCTTCCCTTCTTGGGGAGGTTGGTTGGCTTGAGGCTTGCTGCTAGAAGCTACTGGGGCTTCTTCCTTGCTTGCCTCCCTCTTTTTGGAGTGGTACTCTTTGATTGTTTTGATTTGAGGCTTGGATGACAGTAGATTACATCCATTGGAGTATACCACTATCTACTCTGTGAGGAACCTTTTGAGGATGTGCCAGGAGTTCATCACTCCTTGGTGTATTTGGGGCAACATTTCCCAATCTTTGTTGTTGTAAACCGCATAATATTGTTTGTATTGGCTCATGTAGATTTCTATTTGAGCCCTCTGAATATGATTTGTCACTGTTGGAGTTACTCATACTTAGTTCCAATTCTGGTTCAGAAATCATGGGAATCTCTTGGACTTTCCTTTGGGATATGGCACTTCTTTGTGTGGATTCTGTTCCACTGAGGAGTTTGCTCTTTCTTTTCCCTTTTGAGGGATCAATTGGACTTCTTAGTCCAACTCCATCTGATTGGATGTAGTATTGGGAACCTCTTCTAGTAGTCATAATAAAGAAAAAAAATTAAAGCAAGAATACCTGTTTATGGAAATTTAAAAATGAGGTACTCGCCTTCAGAGTCCTGAATAGTGGGTCCTGGAAAGTCGAATTTCTTAACTTTCCTTTTCTTAGTTACAATTGGTGCTGGAGAACTTGGGCAAGTTTCTTCCACCAATCTTTCAACAGTGGCTTAATTTTTTTGGTTGGATTGTCTTCAAACACTAAAAAAGACAAATAAATATAAGTCTTTTATATAAGAAGTGTTACTTTTGGTAAGATATGGCAATTTTCCATGTAAAAATTGCTTTTATATCTTTGAGAAAATAAAATGAATAAAAATAGGTTTGTTTATTGGTTTTTATTATTTTTTATTGTTTTTGATGTTTTTAATTTAAAGGATAAAATAAAAAAGAATATGATTCTTTTATGAAGTTAATTTATAATATAAAATTCTTTTTAATTTATAAATATCTCTTTAATCACTAGAGTTACTTAAAGAAAGCTCCTGTAAGTCTAAGTATGTGAAAAGCCACATTTAAGACAGTACAATTGCTTTCCAAATGCCTCAATAGCTTTTAAAATCAATAAATAAAAAATTATTATATAATTTATTATTGGATAAACACAATTAGAATCTTTTTTTTAAGGCCAGGCCCCTAAATGTAAGGTTTGACTATGAAACAATAAGTAAAAATTCCTAATATTTTAATTATTGTACTCTGAATGTCCTTATAGATAAAATAAATAAGATGAAAAATAATTATAATAATAAAGAATTATGATAATTATGGCAGAAAAAATAATTATATTATTAAATAAATATAATAATACAATTTATATTATAAAAAATGATATAATAAATAAATATATTAATATAAGATAATTATTATATTTAAAAGCACTTTATTATTGTTACCAACAAATAATAAACCATAAAAAATTGTTTTTTCAAAAATAAAAAACAATTAATGAAAATAATATTACTAATATTAAGGCTATTTATTAATATAAATACTATTTATATTAATTTAAGAATTATTAAAAATAATAATAAAGAGAAATTATTATAAAGGAGAAAATAACCTACTTTTAACACTTAATATGATAATTTTGAAAGATTTTACCCCAAAATAATGTAAATACAATTTATACAAACTATATTTACAAATAAAAATAGAGAAATTACAAATATTCTTTAATTTTTACGTGGAAATTGAGTTAAAGAGATTTTTGAACAAAAACAATTAAATAATTGATTTAATCACATCAAGATTGATGATTATAATAAAGATGATCTTTGGTCCTTGATAATATCAAAGGTTTATATATAAAGAATAAAGAATTTACCTTTTGATTTAATTATTTAGTGTTTTGTAAGCGTCTGAGGGGAAAATAGAGTAAAAATAGCTCTATTTATAGTAAATACCTCCTTTCTAAGGTCCAGAAAGCTTCTAGTGGACGTTTACTGATGCATTCTACTAGAAATGAGTAATTTTTCAAGGTTTAGTAATGATTACATCATGATCAAACGATCTTATCTCATTATTACACCATTATTTAGAGTTATCACTATAGCTCTAATTTTGATGAGATCATAGGCTTGATAGAAGCCTAAACTTTGTGTATATTATTATTCTTAATAATAATCTAATAGTATTCATCAGTTTTATCACTTATATGACTGTTAAACATAAAATAATTTGACAGTGAGTCATCATAAATGATCAACTTTAAGCTTAAGCTTTAATCATTAATAACTTCTAAGTAATCCATGCTACAGCTGATCTGAGAGTGAATTCTGATAGATTTGCATGTCATTATTAAACTTCCAAGAGCATTTTATTATATCATCAAAACTCTACTTTTGATGATTTTTCTTGCAACTCATCTTTTCTGTCAAAATTTAATAGTTTGAACTTCAAACCATCATTTCAAGGGGCTATACCTTGAATATTAAAATACAAATTACGTCATTATTCACGTATGGGCTAGTAGAATCCGACTGTCTACTTTTTTTAAGTTTGGACCACTTTTACAACAAAGTGGTCAACAGCTCTATTGATTTTATTCAATAGTCCATTACAGGTTTTAACCTTGTTTATAGCTTGTGAAATAAAGTTCATATCTGTATTCCTACAGTAAGTATGTGGTGACTTTACTTTTGGTTTAACCCTATATCTTGCATATTTCAACAGATATTAGCTAAAAACCATGAATATATGCATTGACCAAAAAAGTGCATATATTCAGCTTAATTCCTTAATTATTAATGTTAGAGAATAGCTTTTTGATTGTTTTATGTGTGAATTTTTTTGGGGAATCCAATGGTACAGTTCATTTCACATATTGCTTCATTGGTTTCTCAAATAATTAATGATTTATGTTTTTTATAAGGTATTATTACTTATAACTAATTAAATATTGACTTTACAGATATGCCATCAAAATGGTATATGTGTATTTTACCATGGGGAATCAAATGGTGTAATTTATTCCACATTTGTATTCATTATATTCTGCTTCAAATCATATTTTGTACTTATTTATGGTATTTTACTAATTTTTGAGATAATTATCATCAGTATAATCGTTACAGAAATTCTTCTGTGACCTTTTTGGATATGTGGTCATATCTCAAAGGCTCAAAATCATAGACTCAGCCTTACATTACTCAAGAGTAAAAGAGGGGGGGAAGACAGATAATCAAGGAATGAAGAGAGGAGAGGATTTCCAGGATAATGGCCAAGAGGAAAAGAAAAATAAAAAAAATGGAAAAAATGTGGGTATGTTGTGATACTCAACAGTGACAGGGTTTTATGTTGTTCAGGATCCCATCAGTTTCAAGAGGAGGATACTGTAACCACCACTAATCAGGGGTAAGGGTATTCAATCTTACACCCACTGAAACATGTCAAATCAACAATACACTGTGTGTATCAGCAATATTCC
Source organism: Austropuccinia psidii (assembly GCA_023105745.1). NCBI lineage: Eukaryota > Fungi > Basidiomycota > Pucciniomycetes > Pucciniales > Sphaerophragmiaceae > Austropuccinia > Austropuccinia psidii. Next base: position 18,780,278 of record JALGQZ010000003.1, on the reverse strand, counting down.
TTGCTGAAACATGCATACATTCTACTGAATCAATACATCCTTTCAATACTTGTACAGGTTGGAAATACCCAATACAGCTTGGATACACCATCCTGAAACTGTATGATCACTCAACCCTACCACTCCTGCTGTACAGATTATCCAGGACCTGTATTGGCAATATTCAATTCAATCATCAATTCCTCTTATGAAAACTCTCTGTCTGGATCAGGGCGGGTGATTCTCACATAAATCAGCCCCTCTTTCCCTCCCCTGGGGATCTTTCCCCAGTTAATTAATTTAGTTTATTTATTATTTATAAATATTCTTACTCTTATTCTTTGGGTATTATATTTCTTTGGTATTGAGTTAGTCTTTGCATTTCTCTTGCCTATTAAATATGAGGTGTGGTGGCCATATCCTTATAAACCCTCCTCTTTCTTTCTGACAGGCTGAAACAGTGGACTTGGACTTGTTTGTGGTTGGCTCTTTTATTTCTTACTCTTATTCTTTTTTGCTTCTTTTTCTTATATTAGTATTTCTTAGAAATCCCACTCTCATTACACTCTTAAGTTTTTTGCCTTATCTTATCCTTTGAGCCCTCTGCAGTGAGTCCAATTTTACTGAGTTCCTGGCCCTCTTCACTTAGAAGAGCCCCTGTGACAGTCTTTTACATTGAGCCAGTCCCTGAGGAGGAATCCCCAACAGAGGATTTTGAATCAGACTCCAAGGGTGATACCATCAGGCAACAATCTGATGATGACCAAGCTTCAAGAGAAGAATTTCTAGTGGAGTACCAGGAGGAAACACAAATAGAAATTCAGGAAATACAGTTAGAGGCAGGCATGCCACAAGATAATGAAAATAAAAACTTGTGTAAACACACACAAGATCCACAAACATTCCTAGTCACACCAACTAAATGAATGGCATAAATACATGGGACAGCCACAAAGATGACTGTTTGTATTGACAATGCTCAACACCCATTGATAATTGACAGTGGTGCACACTGCAAAATAGTGGCCAGAAATTACCTGAATAACCACTTTCCAAATTGGGGGAAGCAGCTCTTTCCAACAAAGGCAAGAAATCTTACAAGTGCATCAGGGAAGATCACATCCATTGGGACAATTATCAAAGATATAATTATACCCCATAGCAAAGGTAATATCAGACTTGATCCAAATTTCTTTGTGCTTGATGATGCTCATATACAAGGATTCTTACTGGGAACAGACTACCAAAGGATGTATGGCATTGATATTTACAACAGTAAGACAAGGCACATTACCATAGGTACAAACAAGGAGAAGAAATCTTCACTTGACATATAACAGATGTCCACCCATGACACTCTAGAAGAATTTCTGCATGAATTCAGAGAGGGCCAATTTAGCACCAGCCTCACCAGTAAACAAAACCCTAGTTTACTCAAAATGCCGAGGAAAAATAGACCAGCATTTTCCATTGGCAAAGAGCCCTTGGGCAAATTAAGAGGCCATGATATATAGTTATATCTAGATGTGGAAAGATCTCAAACATCCATGCTGAGAAGACCTCTATATCCAGCAAGCCTGGGAACTAGGGGGGAAATTGAGAAAAAAAATCAATGAACTACTAGACATGGATGTCATCAGGAAGATAGGACACAATGAAATAGTGGAAATCACCACTCCTGTCCTTATCACTTGCCATGATGGCAAATCAAGATTGTGAGGGGACTTCAAGGCCCTAAATAACTACACAAAAGCTGATAGGTAACCTATACCAAGGATACCTCATGCCCTGAATAAACTGGCAAAAGCCAAATATATAACCAAGATTGATTGTATGAAGGTATTTCACCAGAATGGAGCTAAAACAAACTAAATGAAGTTACTCAGAATTATATGCCATGTGGGTATATTTGAGTATACAAGGATCCCATTTGGCATCAAAAATGCACCGGCCCACTTCCAGAGGATGATGGACACAATATTTCAAGAAGAGATATTAGAAGGCTGGATGGTAGTATATAATGATGATATCATTATATACTCAGAGACATGGGAAGACCAGGTGCAGTACATAGAAAGAGTACTAAGGAAATGCACAGCCATCAATCTTAAAATTCAACTTAAGAAGTGCAATTTTGGCCAACAAGAATTACTGGAGCTAGGACATAAAGTCTCAGGAATTAGTCTGGACATAGACCAAAATAAAGCAACAGCAGTACTGCAAAACCCTGTACCAAAGAATATCAAAGAGATGAAATCTTTCATTGGGTTTGCTAGCTACTCCAGAAACAACATAAAAAACCTTTCTCACATAACTAGTTGTATATAAAAGGTATTCTCAAAAGATGTAGTTTTTGAAATTACCAAGGAAAGGAGAGAGGAATATGAGAGGATCAAACATGAACTCACTAATGAACCTGCCCTGATACTACCTTACTTTGAATTACCATTCAAGTTGTACATAGATTCAGGATGTAGTCAAGGATTAAGAGAAGCCCTACACCAAAGACAAGTTGTGGATGGTGAACCAAGGGAAGGGGTGATATGCTACATTTCCAGGAAACTGAAAGATTCATAATCTAGGTATGGAGAAACTCAGACTGAATGCCTGTGCCTAGTCTGGGCCCTTGAGAAACACCATGATTATCTGGCAGGAGAAGTCTTTGAAGTATATAGAGATTGTACAGCACTCAAGTCTTTACTTAATATGAAGACGACTAATAGACACATGTTGAGGTGGCCAATATCCATCCAAGAGTATAGAAGTAACATGACCATCATATACAGAGAAGGCAAAAGCCACACCAATGCAGGTGGCCTCAGCAGATGGCCACTGGATAATTTCAAAAGCAACCCATCTTATGGCCCTGAAGTAGCAGCCAAAATCCCTATCCATTTCATGGAAATAGACAAGAGGAAAAACTTCAGATTTTCTGAATTTGCACCAGGAAGTGGTACCCCAGTCAGTGAAGACACCAAATCAGAAGGAACAGAAACTACCATATTGGGGATAAGCTCCTCAGAACTACAGAATGTCCTCTTCAGTGCAGTAATGAAAAATTATTCCAAATACAAACAGTGTGGTATATTGTTGCAACTCCTTCAACAGAAATACAGGAGCCCAGAACTGGAATCCAAGTTAGAGGATCCAATGTTGAGGGACTATAAGGATAAAAACAATTTCCTTATATATGGACTACTCTATCATAGAGAGAAGCACACAAGTGCCCTCACAGTGGTGGGCAGGGACCACATATCACTGGTCCTTCAGGAATGTCATGACTGCCCCTATATTGGATACATGCGTGAAGACAGGATTAAGGAAAGGGTGGCAAGCACAGATTAGTGGCCCAAATGGGAGCAAGAGTTGAGTGTATATATCAACACTTGTGAAAGATGCCAAAAGTCAAACAGAAAACATGGGAATAAAAATGGGCTACTTCAACCCATAAAAGAACCCAAACACCAATGGGAAACCATTAATATGGGCTGGGTCACAGCACTTGTCCCAGGAGGAAGAGAAAATTTAAATGCCTTCCTAATTATAGTTGATAGATATAGCAAAAGTGTGAGGTGCTTGGAATGTCATAAGAAGGACACAGCAATGGATACAGCTTTGTTATTTTGGAATAAAATCATAGCCACATTTGGAGTCCCAAAAATCATCATCAGTCATAGGGACCCAAAATTCACATTAGAATTTTGGACCAACCTTTATGACAAGCTAGGCACAAAACTCGCATTTTGAAAAGCTTGTACTCCACAGACAGATGGCTGAGATGACAGGATGATCCAAAAATTGAAGGACATCCTTGGAAGATTCTGTGCATTTGGCATGGAATATAAGGACCATTAAGGGTATACTCATGACTGGGTTACACTTCTACCAGCAGTACAGCTAGCCTAAAACACAAGCCAGAACTCTACCACAGGGAAGTAACCCTTACTGGTAGGAAGAGGGTGGAACCCCTTATTGCCTATGGATCACCTTAATAAAAATCTTCTGACTATCCACCCCACAGCCAAGGACTTCCATGACATGTAAAAGAGAGCGTGTGTGAGCCTTAGAGGTAATTTCATATACCCAAAAGACCACAAATACAAAATTAACATATTAATATAAATAAAATAAATTTATTTATATTATTAAAATAAAAATCAAAATATGAATATAAAATTATATTCAAAAATAAAAAATTAATTAAAATTTAAAAATAAAATTACATCAAATTTTGAAATTATAAAATCACATTTATACTTGAAAAAATTAAGTAAAAATGAAATTTTAACAAAAATTGTGAAAAAATAAAGAAATTTGGAAAAAAGTTAAATAAAATTTATTATAACTTTTTATCCAATAAATAAACATATAAAATTTATTTCACCATTGGATTCCTCATAAAAAATCAGGTGGGGTCACCTCTGAGTGAAATTCTTGTAACTCAACTCTAAATAAGCTTAAATTAAGTTTCTAGTATTTTCAATACAAAAGTTGAAAATCCTCAAAACGTTAATTTAATTCACACCACATGTGGTGTTAACCATCAATTTTTGTGTTAAAATTGAGGTGTTGTGTTTAGTTTAGAAGTTATGAGGAATTGAAGTATTTTCAATTGAATTCAATTGAAATGTCAAAATGTGCGCATGTATTACATAAGTGAACTTTGATTTACATATGAGGTGTCAATTATTACTGTATTGTACTGTACAATTGAATTGAATTACATATGTAAATTATAAGTATAATACATGATGAGGAATTAAAGGAAAAATAAATTGGAAAGATTAAATTTGGGGGGGAAAAGGAACTCCAGCTCTAAGGGGGAGCTAGACCCCCAAAATCCTTGCTGACAGGCGTGGGATGTCAAAATTCACGCAAAAGTTCATCACTTTTGGCCTGGAATTGAGCTACAGGGTCTGTGGACTCAATTGATGATGAGGTTTTGATACCAACTGGGGTAGTTTTAGCTGTTGCCAAGAGGGTAAAACTACCCTTAAGATAAAACAATCATAATAAAAACAGTTTTAACTGGTTTCTACGCCTCTGACACACATTCTGACGTGTTTTGAAGGCTCTAGGCCTGGTATTGCTATAGTAATGGCTGATTTAAGGGTCTAAAATGGCTAAAAATGGCTAAAAATGGCTTAAACCAGCTCTTTTTGGTCTAAACCAGGGTTCAATGATGCCATAATTGGCTTTTCTGTTGTTAGACTGTTTTTCACGACTGACAAGAGTAAAATTTACTTTTGGAGTAAGAGAATTGATGGCTATAAAAGAATGTCTTCTTTGCCCCACTTTTCTCTTCATGTTAGAATCTTTTCCTTTTATTAATTAGTTTAAACACTGTTAAACCAATCAATCAAAGATTCCAACCACCATTTTTAAAACATTTTAATCCTTTTAACCACGTGAAAAAATCATTATAATCATTGTTTGTAACTCTTATAATCATTTTTACCCCTGAACCACCCCAAAAGTGAATTAAAGCATCTTTCATCACTGTAAACTTTGTCACTTTGTTTCCAAATTCACTCTGGTCACTTTTGGGCGTGTTTTCTCTTTATTATTCTTTTAAAAGACTTTGTTCTTTAATTAATTGCTTGCAGTTCTTTGCTCAATTAATTCCAATTGAAATTGCTCTTGAAGAAATTTCTTTTGTAGCCTTAAAATATCTCTTGTAGAGTATTTTTTGGATAAATTTTTATTGTTGGTAAAACAATAAATTTTTATAATATTATTGTTTTATACTAATAAAGTTATAAACAATAAAATTGGCGTTTTTTCTCTTAAAAATAATATTTCATACTATTTTAATTGAATTTTACCTTATACAAATTTTGAGGACAGGAAAAGTACTTGATTTTTAATCAAAGTTTCATATCCACACCTTACAGCGTGTGACAAATCTGCTAAGTTCATAGCTGAAGCTAAGGAATACAAAAAGCAGAGGTATGACAAGACATATATGGAACCAGACTTCAAAGAAGGGGACAAAGTGTTAGTGTCTACACTCAACTTCAACAATCTCACAGGACAAAATAAAATGAGAGATTTATTTGTGGGACCCTTTGCTATGATTAAACTGATAGGGAAGAATGAAGTGGAGGTTAGACTCACAGAGGAATTCTCTGTCACAGGATCTCTTATGGAAGCAAGAGTGGCCTGAAACTCAGGAATAAAGAAATCACTTGGAGGGCTCCAAAGAATAAAGAAATAAAAAAGGGATATATTTCTTTAAAGAAGGATAAGAGTAAAGACAAGTATGCCAAAGATAAAAGAGAAATGGAAGCCAATGGCCAAGATGATAAAGGAAGCCAAAAGCCAAAAAGCCAACCAAATGAATTGTCAATTCACTGTTTGAACTTAAGATTATCAGTATTTACTTTAATAAATGAAAAGAAAATAATGAGAAAAATAAATCCAATATATTAATTAATTGGGCAAAAGGTCCCCAGGTGATGAAAGGTGGCCAGTATATGTGAAAATCTGAAAGGCTGATCCTGGATGGTGAATCACCCAGCTGTATTGTCTGAATTGGGTAAATACAGTTCTGGCCATCTTGAGAACTGAACTGTGGGACTGAATTCCCACAGTGGAATATGAATTGGTCCAAATGGGCCAAGGACATACAGGATGCTTGATTACTACCTGTATGGACCAATTGAGTTGTCCAAGGAATGCTAAGTACTTGATGCCTTTACAATGATTGAAATTATTGATAACCTCTGAGAATTGCCCTTAGAATAGTTCTGATGAGAATTGACAACCCAACTCCTGCAGGGCCAGGTGGTTTGGGTCCTTGAATGGTCTTCAGGTAGCCACCAGGGAGCTGCCAGATTGAGTAGCTGAAGAATGCTCCGTTGAAATTGGTGATGGATTGGGGGATTTATTTGGAATCACCTAATTTGGTCCTTAAAATGTCACCTTTGGATTTCTGAGCAAAAATGGTGCATGATGGTATATTATACCATATGTGCACCACTCCTGGATCCTTGAGTATGAGGTGCATTAAGGAAGGAAAAGTCTTCCCTTGAACTTTAGGGGAATCCTTGCCTGGAGCTGAGATGGTGGCCTCTGGTGGTTTCCAGAGGCCATTTCGTGGTTCTTGGCCAATTTTGGGTCCTGAGGTGGTTTTGGCCATTTCTGAGTTGGTTGAGTTTTGAGGCCAAAACTGGGTCAGGTGGGCCCACCTGGAATTGGGGGCTGATAAGCTGCCCCCTTGGCCCCTTTTGGCCTCATTGAGTTTGGGCAAAAAGGTGCCTAATGGTCCCACAGAGTGTGGGCCGTAGAAGCCATAGGGGGCCTAAATGGCCCAAAAAGGCCATTTAGGCGAAAAACCCCCTAATATAAAGGGTTGGGCCAAGGACCCTGGTAGTGGCAAGAGGGGCCATAGGCCCCTGGAAGACTGAAAAGACCCCCCAGTTCCAAAAACAAGGATAATGGCCTGGGGGTTGGTGAGGTGAAGAATTGGCCAATATGGCCAATGAAGGTACCAATCAAACTCCTGCTATCCTGGAAAAAGGATGGAACCTGTCACAGGGGCTCTTCGAAGTGAAGAGGGCCTGGCACTCAGTAAACTGGGACTCACTTATGGAGGGCTCAAAGATAAGATAAAAGGGGATACACTTAAGAGTGTTAAAGATAAATTGCTAAAGAATAAATATAAGAAAAGCAGCAACAAAAGATAAGAGTAAAAGAATAGAAGAGCCAACCACAAACAAGTCCAAGTCCACTGTTTCAACCTGTCAGAATGGAAAGAGAAGGGTTAATAAGGATATGGCCACCCAACTCATACTGTACAGGCGAAGAGAGAAATGCAAAGACTAACTTAAGATTAAATAATTATAATACCCAAAATAAGGATAAGAGTAATTATAAAATAATAAATAAACTAAATTAATTAACTGGGGAAAAGTCCCCAGGGGGGAGAAAGAGGGGCTGGTATATGTGAGAATCACCAGCCCTGATCCAGAGGAAGAATTTTCATGAGAATAATTGATGATTGAATTGAGTCTGGCCAATACAGGTCCTGTACAGCTGTACAGAACCTGTACAAGAGGTGTGGTGTATTTGAGTGATCATACAGTTTCATACTGGTGTATTGAAACTGTACTGGGTGAATCCATCCTGTACAAGTATTGACAGGCTGTATTGATGTACCAAACTGTATGCATGTTTCAGAATGAAGATTGCTGAAACTGACTGCTGATGCAGATACTGGATTTGCTGATTTGAGGTGTTTGAGTGGGTGTATGAATGAATACCCTTACCCCTGATGGATGGTTGTTACAGTATCCCCCTCTTGAAACTGGTGGGCTCCTGAACACCATAATACCCTGCCACTGTTGAGTGGCATCTCAATATCCCCACATTTTTTCAAAAAATTTCTTCTTTTAATTTTCTTTCCTCTTGACCATTATCCTGGAAATCCTTCATTCCTTCTTCCCTGCCAAATTCAATTGATTCCCCCTTTTTTCAAGCTGGAGTGAGTATTCCTTCCAGAATATGCCATTCTTTTTCTTTGATTCAATCAGCCATGCCTTGGGATGTGGCCTTGGGATATATCCCAGAATAAAGGCCATTGAGCACTTGTGCTCAGAAATTGGGGCCCAATGAGTATATGACTTGTACTCATTGGCCCAGACTTAATCCAATGAATGAGTGAAACTTTCCTCCAAGGGGTCTTGTCCCCATCATCCAAGGAATTGGCCTCAGACAGCCCTCCAAGTGGGTTTTGGTCTGTGGCCTCCATCCTGAGTGATCTTGATGAAATTTGCTTTTTATGGCCTTTTAGGCCTTTTTGGGTGCTCTGGTGAAAAACCTTGAAATATTGATTTTTGGCCTTTTTTGGCCCTTTTGAGTCTTTGGGATCCTACGGTCCGCGGTCCGTGGGCCGTGGACCGTATGCCGCGGTCCACGGTCCGTGGGGGCTATTGGAGGCCCCCAGGACCAAAATGGAGCCGCTGGGCCCAAATTGGCTGGTGACCCAGGGTGACCAAGGGGTCCAGAAATGGCCCTTACCCATTTTTTACCCTACATGGCCTGGACCCATTGATGGGGTCCAGGACCATCAAGATCCTGGCCTCCCCAAAGTTGCAGGGGAGGCCCTGGGTGATGAGTTCAGCCCCAAAGGGGTATGAACCTTCACCTTAGAGGCTTTGAGGGGGGGCATAATTGAGTTATGGCCCCATTTCCTTGAGTCAAGTTCCTTTTTTTCTTGATATGGAGTGGATTGATTCTGACGTCTTGAATCTTCTGCTTGCATATTCTTCAGTAATGAGTTCCAAACTGACTGAGCTCACTGAATCTTCCCCTTCTGCACCGCCACCATCTATTCTTCATGGTTCTGGCGTCTTCAGTCGATTGTCTTCTCCTTCTATGGCGTCTTCTGGCCATTTTGACCCCTCCCAAACATATGATGGGTTCAGAGCAGTTGAAGTCCTTGATCCTGCCTGTACTGAGTGTTTGGCCAGGGGTAAGGATTGCTTTCAACATTACAATCCTCGATCGTCAAAATGCCATTTCTGCTTTATTGGGAAGAAGCCATGCCGCCGTACCGGATCAACTTTGTCCCGGGTCAAGAGACACTTGTGGAGTAGGAAGGATGGGCCTTATGGGCAGGAATTCCCCATTCTTGAGGAGCCTACCCCTGATGCCACTTCTGGATTTTCTCAATGTGAGTGCTTTGCATATTTTGATTGAATTGGTGCTGATATCTTGATGTAGTGACTGGTTCCAGGCAGAGGGATGTGGCCAGATGGACTAATGTTGGAGGGTCCATTCCAATTGGTGGTAGGCCCATCCACTACAGCTCAGAAATTCCAATTTCAAGGACCAATGCTGATGGAGTGGTGAAAGTAGTGAAGAAGCTAAGAAGAATTGTTGATTCCCCATCAGATCCAGATGCTGAAGGAAGTGATGAGTTGGATGGTGAAGAAGTTCAAGTTATTCCCCATTCAAGTGGCCATCCATCCAGCAATTCCTCCTCTCAACCTCCTGCCAACACCAGATTCCAAAGTCAAGTCATTCCCAGTACTCCAAGAACCTTTCAACCAATGCTTGCCTCTATTCCTACAACCCTTACTCCTCCTTCACCAACTACTTCCCATACCACCAGGCCTGCCTTGATTCCAGCAGTAAGACCATCACCATTTCAACAGCCTAGAAACTCACCCATAACCACCTCCCGTCAACTCCAACCTGTGGCCAGCTCCAGCAGAAGAAGAGATGGATTATCCCCTTTGCCGTTTCCTGCCGCCCAAGTCTTCCAAAGAAGAGAACGTTAGCCTATCCGGGTTACCAGAGAAGATCCCAACGCGGCTAGTGAAAATCAAGATGCTGTGGCCAGATTGTTCAGGAGGGTTGATAGAAATAGCAGAGAGGTGATTATGTATGCCAATGACAGGACTATTCCAGGTACTGCTTCTGAAGAGATGGCTGCAAAATTTGCCTGGTATGAGGATGAGTTGATAAATGACTTCCAGAGAACTTTTGATGACTTGGGTAGAGATAACTAGTTTCCTTTTCCTTGTTTGTGTTTGGTTTGGCTTCTATCCCCACTCTTATAAATACTAAAAAATCAAAAATAAAAAGATAATGGAACCTCCCAATACATGATTTGGGGAGGGGATGCTGCTGCTTTAAAGAAATAAAAGAAAGAAAATTATACAAGTAAAGAAAGAAAGAAAAAATAATAAGAGAAAATGAGAGTAAAGAAAGAAATAAAGAAAAATCCTGATGGTTGGTCCTTCTTGTGGCGAGTTGCTTGATTCTGGCCAAAAAAAAAAGTGTCTGAAAAAGTGAAAACCAAGCATTTTGATGCTCACAGAGTGGCCAAGGTGATGTTTTACAAGAAGTAGAACCCTCAGGGATGCATACCAGGAGATGGAACTTACTTTCATAACTTCCACTCCCCACCAAGCACCATAAGACTGAAATAAATTGCCATAAATGCCTTCTGAAATGATTTGCCATAAATGACTACTGAAATGAATTGCCGTAAATGACTTGAAGTAATGAATGTCTTGAATTATGATGATTGGCATAAAATGAAATGATAATAAAGAAAGAAAATGAAAACATAAAGAAAGAAAGAAAATATTTGGCCATATCTTGATAAGGTCCAAATGGAGGGTATTGATGTTGTATGCTTCCTGAACCTGTCCAAAGAATTGACAAGTGCTCACAAAGTGGCCAAGGTGATGCTTACAACAACATATGGGTAGAATACCCCCTTAAAGGTGCATGCCAGGAGAGGAACTTACTTTCATAACTTCTTCTCCCCACCAAGCACCATAAAATCAAACTCTTGAGGTATTTGGACCAGGCTTGTCTGGATACAATGAGTGGAAATCCTTGACAAGGTCTGGTGAGTTGGTAAGGTTGGAAGCTGGTTCCCAAGTGGTTCTTTCTGGGTCTTCACTGAATCCTTTCCACTCTACAAGATACCATAATTTACCTCTTTTGAGTTTTGAGTCCAGAACCTGAGCCACTTCCCATTCTTCTTGCTCTTCCACTAAAACTGGTGGTGGCGGCAATTGATGACGATTTGGGATAGTTGAATGCTTGACTGGTTCTAATAAGGACACATGGAATACAGGGTGAACTGTCTTCCATTGCTGAGGCAACTTGAGGTGATATGCATGGCTGCCAATCTTCTTAAGAACTTCAAAGGGTCCCAACCATCTTTCTGATAATTTCTTGGTGGGTCTTGTTGTCTTGATGTTCTTGGAAGCTAGCCATACTTTGTCCCCAGGTTGAAAATCAGGTGGAATTGCCCTATTTCTATCTGCATACTTCTTGAATCTCCTTATTGCCGACTCTAATTCTTCTTTGACAACTTGCTGTACTGATTGGAGTTTTGTTGATAACTTTCCAGCCCGTGAGTCTTGAGAAATATGGATTGAGTCAAAGCTGGGATTTCTTCCATAAATGGTGAAAAAAGGTGATTGCTTGGTTGATGAATGTTCTGCATTATTATAGGCAAATTCAGCCAGAGGGAGCCAGGTGTACCAGTCATCTTGATGATAGCTGACATACATCCAAAGGTACTGTTCTAGTATCTGATTTACCCTCTCTGTCTGTCCATCTGTTTCAGGGTGAAAGGCAGTTGAAAGATCTCTTGATATCTTGAGCTGCTGACACAATTGAGTCCAGAATGATGAAACAAATAAGGATCCTCTATCACTGACAATACTGACTGGGAGTCCATGCTTGGAAAATACATGGCTAATGAATATTTGAGCTAAATCCAGAGCAGTGATTGTGCCATAACTTGGAATGAAGATTGCCATTTTTGAGAATCTGTCCACAACTACTAAAATTGAATCAAAGTTGTTTGACAGTGGCAATTGAGTGATAAAGTCCATTGATAATGAATTCCAAGGACCAGATGGAATTGAAAGAGGCTTGAGTAATCCAAACTTCTTGTGATGGATGTTCTTGTTTCTTGAACATTGCTGACATGAGGACACATAGTCCTTGATGAATTGATTCATGCCAGCCCAATAAAAATCCCTCTTGATGAGCTTGAGGGTCTTCTCCTGGCCAGGATGGCCAGCCAATGGTGAGTCATGACGCTTTTGAAGAATATTGAGTTGAAGTTCTTCATTGCTTGGGATTACCACTCTATCTTTGAATAGTAATAACTTGGCTTGAGGTTCAAGAGAATAATCTGGAACTGATTCACCTCTTGCTAGTTGCTTGAGTATTTCTTTATAGTCTTTGTCTTGCCATACTTCTTCTTGAATCTTGTCAACTAAATCTGAGAAAACTTCCACTTTGATTGAGAAGAATCTTGACTCTTGAATTCCATCTTGCTTAAGTACTTGATGAAAATTCTGAGGATTCTTGCTGATGAAGTCCACCCCCCTCTCTGGGTACACGTCGTCCCGACGTGATAAGGCATCTGGTAAGGTGGCCAGCCTGCCTGGGCGGTAAGTGATAGTGAGATGAAATTCTGAGAGAAATTTGGCCCAACGGGCCTGACGACGAGTAAGAACTTTGGAAGACATGAAATATTGCAAGGAAGAGTGGTCTGTCAAGACCTCAAAAGGATTGGAAAGAGAAAGAAGAAATGCTCTCCAGCGCTTGAGAGCCCAAACTTGCCAAGGAGTTCCTTGTCATGAATCTCATAGTTGAGCTCAGCTGGGAAGAGCTTGCGACTATCAAATGCAATGGGATGCTTTCCAGAGTCATTCACCTGACTCAGTACGGCGCCCAATTCATAATCAGAAGCATCAGTCTCTACTATAGTAGGTAGAGAAGGATTAAAATGAGATAAGATAGGAGCAGAGGTGAAAGCTTCTTTGAGTGCTTGAAACTGACTAAGAGCTTCCTCATTGAAGATGAAGGGAGAATCTTTTTTAAGGAGGGAAGTGAGAGAAGTGATTTTTTTAGAATAATTTTTAATGAAACGTCGATAAAAATTGGCAAAGCCAAGAAAAGATTGAAGAGCCTTGATGTTTCTGGGCTGAGGCCAATTGAGGATTTGCTGAACTTTTGAAGAATCCATCTTGAGGCCATCACTTGAAACAACATAGCCCAAGTATTCCACACTTGAGGCATGGAATACACACTTGGAGGCTTTGGCAAACAGATTATTGTCCCTCAGTCTTTGGAGGACAGAGGCCACATGTTTGACATGTTCCTCCTCAGAACTGGCAAAGACCATAATATCATCTAGATAAACCACAACAAACACATCCAAAAAATCTGCAAAGATATCATTTACTAGATTTTGGAAAGAAGCAGGAGCATTGGTCAAACCAAATGGCATGACCAAGTACTCATAGCTGCCATATTTGGTTCTAAAGGCAGTTAAGTGCTCATCCCCCTCTTTGATTCTCAGAAGGTTATATGCACCACGCAAATCTATCTTGGAGAAGATAGTGGAACCGTTGAATACGGTAAGAAGCTGGTTCATAGGAGGAACAGGGTATCTGTTCTTCCTAGTGACAGCATTGAGTTTGCGGTAGTCAACACACAAACGAAGACCTCCATCCTTTTTCTTGACAAAAAGGACAGGTGCTCCAACGGGTTTAGGTGCCATTTGCACACAAAGGCAAAGCATGTGAGGGCCTAATGTGAACTGGAATTTACCATTTGCATGTGACACATATGGAACTAATGTTGGTGTGTGGGTGCGGGTTTGGGTGCAGGTGCTTGTGCAGTGTCGTGTGCAGGTGCAGGTGCTTGTGCAGTGTCGTGTGCGGGTGCAGGTGCTTGTGCAGTGTTGTGTGCGGGTGTGGGTGCTTGTGCAGTGTCGTGTGTGGGTGCAGGTTCTTGTGCAGTGTCGTGTGTGGGTGCAGGCGCTTGTGCAGTGTCGTGTGCGGGTGCAGGTGCTTGTGCAGTGTCATGTGCAGGTGCAGGTGCTTGTGCAGTGTCGTGTGCGGGTGTGGGTGCTTGTGCAGTGTCGTGTGCGGGTGCAGGTGCTTGTGCAGTGTCGTGTGCGGGTGCAGGTGCTTGTGCAGTGTCGTGTGCGGGTGTGGGTGCTTGTGCAGTGTCGTGTGCGGGTGTGGGTGCTTGTGCAGTGTTGAGTGTGGGTGTGGGTGCTGGTGCAGTGTCGTGTGCGGGTGCAGGTGCTTGTGCAGTGTCGTGTGCGGGTGTGGGTGCTTGTGCAGGGTCGTGTGCAGGTGTGGGTGCTTGTGCAGTGTCGTGTGCGGGTGCAGGTGCTTGTGCAGTGTCGTGTGCGGGTGCAGGTGCTTGTGCAGTGTCGTGTGCGGGTGCAGGTGCTTGTGCAGTGTCGTGTGCGGGTGCAGGTGCTTGTGCAGTGTCATGTGCGGGTGCAGGTGCTTGTGCAGTGTCGTGTGCATGTGCCGGTGCTTGTGCAGTGTCGTGTGCGGGTGCAGGTGCTTGTGCAGTGTCGTGTGCGGGTGTGGGTGCTTGTTCAGTGTTGTGTGCGGGTGCAGGTGCTTTTGCAGTGTTGTCTGCGGGTGTGGGTGCTTGTGCAGTGTCAAGTGTGGGTGCAGGTGCTTGTGCAGTGTTGTGTGCATGTGCGGGTGCTTGTGCAGTGTCGTGTGCGGGTGTGGGTGTGGGTGCTTGTGCAGTGTCAAGTGTGGGTGCAGGTGCTTGTGCAGTGTTGTGTGCATGTGCGGGTGCTTGTGCAGTGTCGTGTGTGGGTGCAGGTGCTTGTGAAATGTCGTTTGCGGGTGCGGGTGCTTGTGCAGTTTCATGTGTGGGTTAAGGTGCTCGTGAAGTGTCAAGTGTGGGTGCAGGTGCTTGTGAAGTGTCAAGGATGGGTGATTGTGGAGGGGCAGTGGCAGGTGTGGAAGCATATCTTGGCTGCTGGAAGAGATGATTAGTAGATGGTGCAGAAGCCAATTCATGTGAGAGAGTAGGCATGGTAAAGGGGTTAGATGATCAGGCAGGAGGGGAGGATTCATACAAAGGACAAATATGAGGATGCCAAATTGCTTCCTTGCACATCAAGATGTAATTACCCAAAAATGGTGAATGGTGTGGGTGTGTGACTTCCCCAGCTAAGCTATGAATAAGCTCAGCATGAGCGGGATTGATAATATGCAGGTGACATGGGTGGAGCCCATCGCACAATGCAGTGGTTGCATAAGTGCGATACACACACAAAGGAAAAAAGCATGAAATGCCTTCATGACTAGCGGTATTGGCAATTGAAAGGTGTGGGAGCCTAAGTGTGACACATGCACACCATGGCTAAAGAATGTGAGGGCCTAATTCATGTTAAGCAGCATCAACAATTTTCAGGTGACAGGTGTGGCAGTTGCATAAGTGTGATACACACACCCAAAGGCAAAAGCATTTGTGGGTGACATGTGTGAATCCTGTCACACCCTGTGCCAACTGTGTAAGTGTGACAGGCACACAAGCACCAAAGGAGGTGTAGGCCTAATATCAAGAGGCATGGAAATTTGCGAGTGACAGGTGTGAAGGCAGCTGCACCCTGTGGCTGGTGTGTAAGTGTGACACATGCACATTCAGGCAAAAGCATGTGTATTCATGAATCCACTTGGAACAAGTGGGGGAAATGGGCAAAGCCAGCCCCATCATGTTGTTGGTGTGGGTGTGTAAGTGGGAAACACGCACATGGAGGCAAAATCATGTGCAGGCCCAAGTTAATGTAACTATGAATAGTCTCAGCACAAGTGGGATTGACAATTTGTGGGTGACATAGGTGAAGGCAGTCCCACAATGCTGCGGGTGTAGCATTGTAAGGGTGACACACACATACAAAGGCAAAAGCATGTGCAGGCGTGACTTTTTGTAGTAATGAATCCACCCATCAATGAGCAGGAGATGATGAGGTGTATGTGTGGAAGTGTAAGTATGGTAACTTGCGCAGATGATGAAGTGGATATGTGGAACCATAAGATTGGTAAATTGTAGAGATGATGAGATGGATGTGTGGAAGTGTAAGCATGTTAAATTTTTGAGATGATGAGGCAGGGGTGTGGGAGTGTAAACATGTTAAATTGCAGAGATCATGATGAGGGAGAAGTTACACAGACAAAGTTTGTGTGAGTGTAATGATTGTAAATTTCAGAGATAATGAGCAGTTGGTGTGCAAGCCAATTCTTGCATGAGTAATGGCTGTATAGGGCAGAGGTGTGATGTGAAGTCAATCACTGGAAATTGACATGAAAGTTTCCCTAATGAGTGTATCCACTGATTGAATGTGATAAAAGAACATTGGAATCATGTGTGACTCACATTGACACCAGAAAGAACCAAATCTGGATGCCAGGTTTTGGCAGACACAATTAAATACAAAAGTGGCAGAGGAAAGGAAGAGAAAATATTTGATAAACATAACTCATTTTTTTTCTTCTTTCAAATACTTTGCTTCCACCATACCCCATTTGCAAGTGGTGGGGCATTTCATGTACGGTGGCATGCCACCGAACTTGTGGCTTGCCACTTTACACCTTGTGAACAGGCCAATGTTCAACTGGTAAGCATAAAGCCATGTGGATAACCAAATGGCCTTGACTAGTGCGAAACCGACTAAAGTCAAGTTTTGTCCATCCAGTTTCCATGATGGCCACTTTCAGCTCCGGACTTCCACCCTGCAGATAGGGGGAATCGAACCAAGTGCTTAGCTCAAAGTTCAAAACAGATAACTGACCCTTGACCACTAAGCTAGTGTGCTTTTGACAAGAAAGGACAATATCAGTATATGATGTACCCTCACATGCAACAGTACAATGTTCTGAAAAATTTGGGGACACACCAAATACAATAAATGATTCTTGTACAGTACAACGCAGGCGGCTGGTAAGCAGCACACGTAAAGTCATGGTTGGCACCACAGCCCAGGGAGCCCAGTTTATAAGAATGCGTTATTGTACCCTCCGCGGGACAATCATTACACTTCCATTCTGAGAGTGCTATTCTGTTGTTGCACGGTTTACTATCATCCCCACATCCCGTGAAACTGCCCACTTGTCCGCATTTTATCGTGTTCCCCGCTTTCGGGTTGATGTTTGAACTTGTGCACAAGGTGCATTTTAACTCACCCCCCTCCAAAAGTGCATGGCAAGAGCTGGCCAAAATAAGGAAAGCACTGAACAACTTGATTGACAACATTGCGAATGTTGAGGATAGGCTGGTGTGGTGAAGACTTTATCTAGATAAAACAAAGTGATTTGCCTTTGAGCAAGAGAATCATTACTTGAAAAAGTGTTTTTCAAAATCACTAACCTAAGGTATATAACCTTCTCACACAAAAGAAATAAGCTAAACGGAGGGCTAAGCTTCTATAGTCTTGCCACTTCCACCACAGCTCAACTAGAAAGCAGACAGTTATATTAAAGAGTAACTATTTAATCTATGCACTCAAAACTGGAAGTTATTTTTCCTAGGTGATGAGGGGGACTCAGCTGAGCAAGCTCGCTCTTTATGCCTTCGCGAGGTCTGTCTTGCCTCTGATTCGATTTGAAAACTTTCTTAAGGAGTCTGACTTGTTTAAGCGAGGTATCATGTCAAGAAATCCAACAGCTGATCCAATGTCATATTTTGTTACAGTGCAACCAATTGGATTTGAATTGATTATTTATTTGTTGTGAGCTGAACCTTTGTTGCATTAACGTTTTTTCCATTATCAACAAGGATCTGCAAAACACAACTACCGTCGCAAGCCTGGTATGTTCTTGAGATTGCAGTCATATTTTTACAAAATCCGTTTCGCAATATGAATATCACGAATTTGGCAAAGTATGAAACCACGCCAAATGACTTGAAGTGTTTAAGTTAGCTAGCAACATATTCTTCTTATCAAAAATTGTGTCTGATGATCATGTTCACCTCTCAGAGGTCACCCTTTTTTTTTTTTTTTTTCTGTTAGGTTTTGGTTGAGTTGTGTCCAGTGCCTCGGCTTCCGTCTATTCCTGTACAGGGGTGTATATTTCATTGGTTGTTTGTTTCTATCTGTTCAATCTTCTTCGCGTTATTATTAATTGGGTTATCTTGTTACAATTTAATGCCTTTATTCGTCGATCTTGTCTCTGTATTCCTTGAAGAATCCAAACCGTGTCGTGCCACCAATGTATTTGATTAAGATTGGGATCGCTCTTGGGTTATCTAGTAATTGAACTAGGTTTTGGTCATTGTATGCTATCTTCTCTCTTCTTAATGTTTTCTTCATTTTCTTTCTTTGCGATTTATACCTTCTGCAGTATTTCAAATAATGTTTAACTGATTCTGGTCTCTGACATGTTTAACAGAGAGAATCTCCTCGTTCCCGGAATCGCAAAAGATGGTCATTCAGCGTGCTGTGTGTGCTTTGTAGCTGGTGAATTACCGATGTGTGAGCTCTTTCCCATTTGTTCAGCTTGATCAGTAGTAGTTTTGGGCTTCCCTTGAATTTCACTCGTTGCTTTTCTTCATTAGTTAATTTTGGGTTTTTGTTTTGGATCTTATTAATTGATTTAACTTGGCAATGCTTGGGTGCGTTGGGTAGTGTTGAATTAAATAGTTTTCTGCTGCTCTCTTTGCAACCTCATCTGCTAATTCATTTCCTTCAATACCGCTGTGACTTGGGCACCACCAAAGGTTCACTGGATATTCTTTCAAAAAGCTTACCTACAGTGCTTAGAAGAGCGATCGGGCGATAGGCTGATGGGTCAGAGTAATCTTTCTTATTTGCTTTCTGAATAATGATTGTTGAGGCTTTCTTCCAATGTCTGGGGAAATATCCTATTTGTAGAAAGGCATTAAACAGTTTGTGAAGGTCATCAAGAAGTACATTACCTAGGATTTTAAGTAACTCATTTGGAATTTGATCCAGCCCTGGTGCTTTCTATTGGGCAGTTGGCTGATGCTTGTTTTGATTTTGTTTAGTGTGATTTTTTTAAAGTTTTTCTCAAGTGCTGGTGGTGCCTCAGGGATGTCGCTTAGGTCTGCTCTTTTGCCTGCCTGAGCAAACATTTCAAATAAAAGTTCAGTTTGTTCCTTTTTATCATTAGTTATCTCTCCTGTTTGTTTTCTCAGTGGTTTCACTTTGCTTGAGGATTTAATCTTGGTGAATTTCAGTGCTTCAAAGGCATGATTGGGTTCCTGTGATGCAATAAATTTTCTCCAATGATGTCTTTTCATCTGCTCTACTGTTGTTCTAAATTCTTCTTCCAATTGTTGGTAGGTGCTTCTTGTTGAAATTCATGCAACATGCTGATGCGCATGTGACAATCAATTCACATGCGATGCAAGCACTTGTGCTCTTAAACTAAGAAAGTCCGTTAGCTATGAAATCATATCTAACTGACCTAATTGACCCACAGCGTATTTATCAGACATATAAAAAGACCATCATGTACCACTATCTCTGTTCCCCTTTTCTTCGGAGAACTCCTTTATTAAACTACCTATGCCAATTCTTTCATACTACTACTGTAGTTAACTATCTCATTATTGTTACTATTATCTTTGTTCTCCCCGGTTAACGTCACCTTAAGACTGTTTTATCATCAGAAGAGGTGTAGCCAGGTAGCACTTTTTCTCACTCAGCACAATTATATTAATTACTTATTAACTACTTGTTTCGTAGTTTCAAAATCAGACACTATTGCTTATCCATTCACTTATATAGGTTATAGATTAATGTGGTGTCCACCTTTAGCTAGATCTTAGCTTATCTTTGTCATAATATCATACATCTAGACATGTCATAGTTGATGAAATAAAACACACCTTTAGTTTGATTTCTTACACTTCTTGCTTCCAGTGATCTAGTTAATAAGTAGTATCTGCGTGCTCTATTCCGTTCTGTCATGATTGGGGCTAACACCTTCTTATTCCACCAGGGTTTCTCTTTTGTTGTTCTTGTTCTGAATTCTTTACCTTGTTTGATATATTCTTCATAAATTATTTTGCCTATTTGTTTTGTTCTTTCATCTATCTCTTGCTGATCTTTTAGCTTGATTCTGGTGTTCAGAGTATTTAGTCATGTTGTAACATTGATAATGTATTCTTTTTCATTGAGTTTGTCTAATCTCATGTTGATGTGTGATTCTTTTGTTTGGATAGCTGTCTCGTCTAGGTTTAGGTTGAGGATTACTGAATGATGATCTGATGAGTGATTTTCAAGTTGTGTTCTACTGGAGGAAAGTAGCTTTAGTGCCTGGTTATTGGCACCCAACCAGTTTCAAGAAGGACACCAAGCTGGCATTATAAAATGAATTGGAAGAAACAAGGGATTTTTATGACCTGAGAAAATCTTCTGATGAGACTGGTCAATCAGCCCAAACAGGAAATCCCTTGGCTTACCAACTATGGAGAAACATTGAAAAATGTTTTGGAGGTGTTGGAACCCCCACCTAGCTTTTTATGAGATGAGGGCCCCAAAGGAAAGGAGCTCATGATAATCTTGGAAGAATCTGCCCACTGCACTGAATTGGATTGTAAGGTGTTTTTACTGCCTACTAGATGCGTCCAGGGTAGCAAAGACAAGGTGGATTATGTATCATTGGGAGAACAGTAGTTGTAGTAAGCTTTACAAAGGATCTAATTTGTTTCCAGTAAAACAAGAAATTCTCCACATTGGGCTCGATATTTGTTTAAATGACTGTTTAGATTGAATTGAACAACAAGTAAAGTCAAGATTCCAATCAAGAACAGGATACTTTAATTTCCCTACAGCTTATGAAGAGCAAGTGGAGCTATTGAGATTGGTTCTTGAAATCTCCATAGAAATCTTTTCAACAAAGCTCTTTAGAAAATGATGTAATGAAGATATAGAAAGGTTTGAGAATGGATCAAGAAGTGATTTGATTTGATCTCAGAGGCTGTAGTGCCAATCTTGGAAGACCTTGTGAGCTTAAAATGCAGAGAATAAATGATTAAAAGTGTGAAACATACTTCATTGACAATGGTGTGGAGGGATATATTTAGGGCGCTGCGGGCAGGATAAGAATGGTAAGCAGCAGGGGTGCGGAAGTGTAAGGAGTGGTGAGGGCAGAGATGGGGGGGCGGTGCAGGAGCGTAAGGATCATAAGCGGGATTGAGGATTAAGCCAGTGTGAGGGCAGTGTTGGAGGCATGTCGGGAGGGCTCTCCACAAGCATAAGGTTTGTAAGTGGTGTTGGAGGCATGTTGGGAGGGCTCTCCACAAGCGTAAGGATTGTAAGTGGTGTCGGAGGCATTTTGGGAGGTCTCTCCACAAGCGTAAGGATCATAAGTGGTGTCGGAGGCATGTTGGGAGGGCTCTCCACAAGCGTAAGGATTGTAAGTGGTGTCGGAGGCATGTTGGGAGGGCTCTCCACAAGCGTAAGGATCATAAGTGGTGTCGGAGGCATGTTGGGAGGGCTTACCACAAGCGTAAGGATCGTAAGTGGTGTCGGAGGCATGTTGGGAGGGCAGTACACAAGCATAAAGATGGTAAGGGTGGGTGTGTGAAAGCGTAACAAGTGGTGAGGGCGGAGATGGGCGGGCAGTGTCGGAGTCTCATCTGGAGGGTGGTGCGGGCGCATAAGCATGCAAAGCGTCAGGGATGCGGAAGCCAATGAGGTGAAATTACCCGAACATTGCGAATAGTGTTGCAATGGGCTTGGGCTTTGAGTGACATTCTCATGTGACACATGTGACAATTGACGTTGTCTTGACGCTGACGTGACGTGACCCACTAAATCCAGTGACTATAAAGTGACACTAACGCGACTGAAGCAAGATTTTATACTGACGGCGGTGCGACGTGAAGTCAATCGCCGACGATTGACGCGAGATTCGCCCTGGTGAGTATTCAGAGTGCACAATTGTGCTCTTGAAGGAAATAAGTGAGAACCATTGAACACATCATGATCCCCACTCAGGCTTTTCCCTGCTTGCTAGGGAAGCCTCCTGATGATGACCCAGGCTTGTTCTGAGGTCTCTTGAAGCATTTTTCAATTGGGTGCTTGCCACCACAATAAGTACACAACCCTGCTTGAATCCTCCTCTCCTTTTCAGAACTGATTAATTTATTGTACTTATTGAGGAGAGCAGCATGGGGTTTGTCCTTTGAAGATTGAAATTGCTTGCCCTTCTTATTCTTCTTCTGATGAGGCCTCTTTTGAAATGAGTTTTGAGGAGGCCTAGACTGATTGGATCCACTGACTGGAGGCTTCTTCTCTTGATTGCCACCCTTTTCCTTTTGCCTATCATGATATCTTGTGTCTAATTCTAGAGTGACATCCATAAGTTCTTGAAGAGTATCAAAAGTTCCAGGATGAGAAGCCAACTGATCCAATAATCTTGATGCCAATCCTCTTCTGTAAACATGGATATAAGCTCTTTCCCCCCAATCTCCAATTCTTGACATTAAGCTTCTGAAATCAGCTATGTACAAGGAAACATGACCACTTTCCTTCATCCTCAAATTGTCCAACTCTTGTTCAGCTTTCCTGACTTCATTGGGGTCACCAAACAGAGTGAATAATTGAGATTCAAACAATGGCCAATTATTGAGGAGGTAGGAAGGGTCTTCATTGGAAATATTTGAGAGGTAAGGCTCAATCCATTTGCCAGCTCTACCAGTAAGAAAAGAAGTTGAGTACAAAACCTTCTTCCTGTCAGAGAAGAAGTTTGCTGGATCATTATGGAAAATTAGTTGACAGGATTGGATAAATCCTCTCAACTTATGAGCTTGAGTACCATCAAAAGAATCAGGTGCCTTCATGGATGGAGTCTTGAAAGCAGGGGCTTTGGAATTGTCCCTGGGGGCAACTGCTTGAGTGAGTTGTCCCATGAATTGAGTCATCTGCTCCATCATCTTGAGGAGACTTGGATCAGTTTGAGAGACAAGAGGTTGACTAGAAAGGGCTAGATTAGAACCCTGAGGTACCTCTGGAGCATTTGCCAAGGCATCTGCCACTTCAGTTTCCCCAGAATCTTCCTCTTCCACAGACTCTTCCCCCTCTTCATCTTCAACTTCCCCTAATCTTGCTCTTGCACCTTCAGACATGCCGGGGTAGCCACCCAAAAGTCCAGAAAAGGATCTTGATCTTCTAGATTTCATTCCACCTCTTCTTGAGGGTGCTGCTCCTTCCATTGGTGGTCCTCTGTCCAAATTTGCACTCAGTTGATGAACTGATGGTGTGCGGTCAAGAGGAGCCCTTGCTGTAGGAGTGAGAACAGCTGGAATTTTCTGGGATCTAGTATTCTTTGCTGGGGGGCTATGCTGGACTGGCATTATTAAAGAATTAAAATAACTTGATGGTATTAAGGAGAATAATCAGGCTTGGCCAAATAAATCACAATAAAATCTTGATGAATCTTGAGGAATCAATTCAAATCTTGAGGAATCAAATTCAATCAACAGTCAAATAAATTCAATCAATCAACAATCAATTCAATCAAATATCAATAATCTTGAGGAAATCAATAATCAATCAATATTCAATCAATAATCAATCAATAAGTGTCTTAAAATGAA
Source organism: Austropuccinia psidii (assembly GCA_023105745.1). NCBI lineage: Eukaryota > Fungi > Basidiomycota > Pucciniomycetes > Pucciniales > Sphaerophragmiaceae > Austropuccinia > Austropuccinia psidii. The sequence continues at coordinate 18,756,422 of JALGQZ010000003.1, read as the reverse complement.
ATCAAGTCTTGAGGAATCAATCAATCAGTTCAAAATCTTCAGAAATCAATTCAATATCTTGAGAGTTCAAAGTCAATAAATCCAATAAATCCTGAATCAATAACCCAAATGAATCCCAATGAATAATCCAATCAATTAAACCAATCAATAATCCCTTGATAAAACCTGAATAAGAGCACAGAAGAAATTTGATTGATAAAAATAAAATGAAGTGATGAAATGGTCAGCAATGATTAAGAAAGGAAAAAGAATCAATTTTCATAAGAATGAAATGAATGAGATGAAAATTGATGAGAGAGAAAATTTCATAGAAAATCATAAAAAATCATAAAATCATGAAAAGGTCATAATTGATGAATGAGAGGAAATGAATTTAAATGAATGAAGAGAAAGAATCAAATATGAGTTAATTAATTTAATGTCACAAGGGCTCTTCGAAGTGAAGAGGGCCTGGCACTCAGTAAACTGGGACTCACTTATGGAGGGCTCAAAGATAAGATAAAAGGGGATACACTTAAGAGTGTTAAAGATAAATTGCTAAAGAATAAATATAAGAAAAGCAGCAACAAAAGATAAGAGTAAAAGAATAGAAGAGCCAACCACAAACAAGTCCAAGTCCACTGTTTCAACCTGTCAGAATGGAAAGAGAAGGGTTAATAAGGATATGGCCACCCAACTCATACTGTACAGGCAAAGAGAGAAATGCAAAGACTAACTTAAGATTAAATAATTATAATACCCAAAATAAGGATAAGAGTAATTATAAAATAATAAATAAACTAAATTAATTAACTGGGGAAAAGTCCCCAGGGGGGAGAAAGAGGGGCTGGTATATGTGAGAATCACCAGCCCTGATCCAGAGGAAGAATTTTCATGAGAATAATTGATGATTGAATTGAGTCTGGCCAATACAGGTCCTGTACAGCTGTACAGAACCTGTACAAGAGGTGTGGTGTATTTGAGTGATCATACAGTTTCATACTGGTGTATTGAAACTGTACTGGGTGAATCCATCCTGTACAAGTATTGACAGGCTGTATTGATGTACCAAACTGTATGCATGTTTCAGAATGAAGATTGCTGAAACTGACTGCTGATGCAGATACTGGATTTGCTGATTTGAGGTGTTTGAGTGGGTGTATGAATAAATACCCTTACCCCTGATGGATGGTTGTTACAGAACCCCAAATTACCCCCAGACTCCTTGAGGAAAGACTTTATTGAAATACATCCCACAGCTTCTAGCTTCAAAGGAATGCTAGACAAATCTAGAAAGCATGCAGTAAGGTGCATGGAGGACTCTTTTGCATATGCTAAGGACAAATGGGATAAATCACACGCAACTCCATATTTCAAAGTGGGGGACTTAGTTCTTGTATCCACCACTAACCTCAATAACATCAAAGGATGTAAAAAGCTGAAAGACTCCTTTGCAGGACCTTTTGTTATTAAGGCCCTCCATGGATAAAATGCTTTTGACGTAGAGTTATCTGAAGAACTTAGCAATAAGCATCCTACATTTCCACTGAGCTTGATAAAGCCATATAAATCTAGTGATGCTGAAAAATTCCCCTTGAGGAATAAAGTTCCCCAATTTATACATCCTATTGAGTCATCTGGTAGTAAGAAAATTACCAAAGTTGTCAGGGTGAGTCTATGTAGTAGCTTAACAATAGTAAATACAAGCTAGCACTATGACTGTGACACACAAAAAAAGTAATAAATCAAATCTTCAGGTCCTACTGCTAAGTGGTAACAGTGGTGATGAGTCTATTGAGGACCTGGGTTGCAATGCTCTAATATCTTTGACTGTAAAGAAACACTACAATAATTAATTATTTTAATTATATCTATATAATCCTAAGAGTACTACTGGTATAAGACAGTTTTACTACGTAAGGATGTTAATTCATGATAAGATGAGTCTTTTCCAGTGAGGAAAGACCTGCTTTTATCTCCTCTGAGGACTGTGAAAGACTGGTAGGCTCTTCACACGTCTACAGAGTGGAAATTTTCACTCTGGAGGCTGGGTTGTGGTTCTGTACCATCAATTCTGACGTCAGCATAGTCAGAATTGTGGTTTTTGGACCACAAATGATCATTCTGGATCAATACAGGGTGAAAAAACTCTTCACAGGCCATGTCAGCACCATTGTGACGTGTCCAGAGTGTCTGGATGACTAATATTAGTCATTCTGGGCGGGTTTAAGCTTTAAACAACCATTATTTTAAGTATCAAGCCAGTACTGGTTGGTACAGGTTTGATACAGACCAGTATTGGTGAAAATACTTCCAACCAAGATATCTTAGTCAGTTTTTGAGATATCAAGAATCCAAGAGCACAGATTTGAAGGGCTTAATGAGCTCTTCAATTTGATATGCTTCATGCTTACCCTTCTCTAAGATAGCAAAAGCTATAAGGACTTTAAGTTTTTGGATGTATTTTTGTACATCAGTATGAGGCTTCAAAACCTTCCAAGCCAGATATCTTCTCCAATTTAGAAGATATCTGTATTCCAATGATACAGTATTGTAGGGCTTGATTAGATCTACAGTTTGGTATACAACACTTTACAACTGTATGAATATATTCCAAAGATACAGGGGTTTCTTTATATGGTTAGTTTCGGAAATCCTGTATTTTGAGATGTAAACCTTTAAACCAAGATCCCTCTGTCAATTTTGAAGATAGAGGGGTCTAAGGTATCTCAAATTAAAGCTCTCACTCAGACCTTCAATTTGGCTGTACTTTTGTACAGTTTTGTACAAGCCCTCCTACACCTTTGAGGGGTTGTTGGTGGAAAAAAGGTGGTATAATGGTATCTCCTGATTTAGGAGTGCTAAAGATGAATAGATGATACCATTGGATAGCTCTACCTTAGAGCTTCAAGAAAAAAAACCATTCTGGTTGGGGTTTCATGAAATATGTATAAGTTAGATTAGAGGCTAGAATAAGAGTTTTTGCTTATTTGGTCTTATCTTTGATAGGGCATATCTTTGTCCTTTCTTATTATATTTGAGGAGGTTTCCTCTTTATAATTTACTTGTATTGGCTATATTTGTCCAATACTCCTCATACCATTACTTATGGTATGTTGGATGTCATGCTGGTGCTCTGTTTTGAGTCACAGGCTGACATACCCTCCCTCCAAAAAAGGCTCATCATTTATGAGACTCTTTTGTCCTTATGGAGGCTCTTGATCCTTTCAAAAAAGAATCTTTATCCGAAACATCATCCAGATTTACCCATTGGTCTTTTTCTGGTGGTTTATTCCTTCTTTCTGTTAAATAATCCCTATTGGAATATCTTTTTATTTGATTGGGGTTGTCAGTTTCAAAGTAGAACTTTCTTTGTTTGTCTTGCCCAATTATCAAGTAACTCTCTAGGGAATTATGTATGCTTATGCCATAGATTTTATGGTACTCTGTACCCATTAAAAATCCATCAAACGTAGCATTTTCAAGCACCACAAATTCAATGTGTAGTCTGAGGTTTCCCATTTTGTGTGGTATTATAATTATTTTTTGGATTATTCCAAATGACTTCACTTTGCCTGCAGCACTTTTAAAGCTTCTTGCTTTTGTTAAAAGCATCTCTGCATTCCACATTGGAAAGTGTCTGTCCAAGTATTCTTTGGCTACCACTGAGCAATTTGCTCCTGTGTCAAAAATCAAAGGATGCTTTTTATTTTCAATGTATACATCAAGCTTTGATTTTGCTCCATGAATAAAGGCCATACCAGTTTTGGGTACTTCCAAATACTCTTTAGCATCAATGGTTCTGCCACTTCTGTCTTCACCATTTTTGGGTTGAATGAGTTCTGGTTTCAAAGAGTTTCCTAGGACTGATTCTGTTTTCTCATCCTCATACTCTAATAAATATTGTTCAATAGGCTCTGATCCACTGTCTGAATCCTGTCTTAGCCCATTTCCCATGCTGTCAGAGTCAGATTTGTACTCCATGTGTTCTTCTACTGACTCTTCCTCTATTGCAAATATTTTCTTTTTTCCCTTGGGACAATTATTTGCATAGTGGTCAGGTGACCCACAGTTATGGCATGTGTTCCTTCTCCTTGGTGCTTCTTCACCATTAGTAGGTTTGAGGTCTTTTTCCATGAGTATCTTTGGTTTTTCTCTGCTATCATGTGACCTATAGGGTGAACTACTGCCAATTGATGTCTTTTTTCTGACATCTTGTATGACATTTGCTATGTCATCAATGCTGCTTATTTTGCTGCATCTGCACTTTACTGCATGTTCTAAGTCTCCTGGAAGTTTTGTCAGAATCTTATGATTTCTCATCTCTATTGTCATGTTTGGATCAATAGATTTGAGTCTTTTGGTTTGTTTAAGACACCATTCATAAGGGTCTTTTTCTGTAGAGTATCTGTCACTCTCAAAAGAGATGGTTTTTTGCCAAATCCAAGTACCATTGCTGTACTTTTGTATTATTTGGTTTCTCCACCATGGCCAGCTTTTCCTACCATGTATCTCTTTCATTTCAGTGTACCATATATTTGCATGGCCTCTGAATGCAGTGTTGAGTCTTGTGGTGATCCAGTAGTCTGGTATCTTTGGTACATCAACAAAAAGTCCATTAATATAATCAATAAGCTCCATATGATCATATTCTCCAATTCCTGAGAATTTAGGCCAATTTACCACATCAGGTAATTGCTTCAATGCTTGTTTCTCAGAGTAACTGAGGTTCTCACCATCTTGGTAAATAGACTCAGACCTTAACTTTGGATCCTGGGATTCAGGAGCTTGGTTTTCTGATTCTTCCTCTTTTACTTTGGTGATTGGTTTATCCTCTTGAGTTGTTTGAGGGAAGAAATTATCTTCTTTTTCCTCCTTTTTATAGAGAAAATCCACTTCTTTTTCCAGGATTTCCTGTTTATATTGGATATTTCTTAAATCTCTTCTCACAGCTTGTTGTTCCTCTAGTATTGAGTTCAACTGTCTGTTTTTAGTTTCAAATTCTGCCCAGATTCTGGATAGATTTGTGTTCAAGTCTTCTATGACTGTTTCTTGGAAGGAATTTTCTTCCTTGAGTGTTTTCATTTCTGAAGTCACTTCTTGAACATGATCATATGTCCAATCCATGAATTTACCCATGTTGGACCATATGAAACTACTACCTCTGGAATCTGTGGTTTCAAATTTTTGAGGGGGTATTTTGTCATCAATAGGCTTAAGCTGAGGATCAATTGATTCTGAGCTAAAACTATTGGTAGGTACAGTGTCTTTTAGGATTTGTGTTCCTCTTGGACTAATTTTATTCATTGTTTCATCAAAGGATCTGATTCTATCTTCTCCTTCCTGAAAGAACTCTTGTTTTCTACTAGGGCTCCATGTCCTCTGCTGGAAACCACCAGGGATGACTGGAGAGTCCTGGAAATATTGTCCTTTGGATTTTAAGTCCCGTAGCTGTTGGACTGATGTGGTAAAGATGGAATTTCTTCTTCCATGCCTTGGTGTTCCTGAATCAGATTGGGCTCTTCCATATGCCAAGAATTCTCTATGGCTTGGATTTCTGTTTGATTCCCTCTGATTCAAGTCTCTTCTGAGAGTATGAAATGGCTGTTGAGATTCCAACTTTTCATTTCTTCCAGAATCTTTTGGCAAGTAATAAGATTGACTCATATTTTTTGCCTCATTATTCCAATTTCCTTCCATGATACTCCCATGGTTAAGGTTTTGTTGTCCATACTCCATGTGGAAAATCCTTTTAGGAGTACATGAATATGAGTTATTTTCCCTGCATCTGTCCAATTTTTTTGTTGGACTGGGCTGGATTTGGTTTGGGGTGGGACTTTGAGCAGGAGTTTCCTGATAATAAGTCCTTTGTTGGTTATTTGATCCAGAAGGGGGTGGCCTTCTCCCTCTGTTTCTTCTTTGCCAGATTTCTGGCTGATTTCTTGGGTATCCAAGATCTCTGAGAAATGGAGTTGTCATGTTAAAAAATGACAAAAGACAAAAATTCTGTATTTTCCAAGGTTTCTTTACCTTTAAAAGGCCCTTGGACTGATTTCTGCTTTATACTCCTTGGCAATTTGCTTGGGAGTTAGTACTGCCTCCTTGTCTTTGAGGCTGGTACAGATGAATTTCACTGTGATTTTGTCTCAAATGGAATTTTTTTTCACTTTGAAAGAAAATGGAGAAGGTTTGTAATTCAATTTGAATAAACAAAATTTCCAATTCCTTACTGTTATTTCTTCTGAGTTTGGTTTGATATTTGAGTTTTAATTATTTATTATTATTATTTTTTTATTTTTTTATTTTTTGAAGAAATAACAGTTTTGTTTCACTTATTTTTATAAGTAAAGTAGTTAATATTAAAAGTTTATATTATTAAACTTGAATATTATTGATAAGTTATTTACTTATTTTTATTTATTTATTTATTTATTTATTTTTTTTATTTTAAAAAAAAATTGATGAATTTTTCCTTAACTTGAGTAGAAAGGATTCTTCTTCAATAATATTCAATTTGAATATTAAAGAATTGAAATAATAATAAAATTATTATTTAAATATTTATTGTTGGTTTACAATAAATATTATGATTTAAATTAATTTTACACAATTTGGTAAAAATTAATTATGCTTTCTATTTAAATATACTATTTGTATATAAAAATAAGTTTGGGAAGTTAATAATAATTACTTATTATTATTAAAATTGATGAATTTTTCCTCAACTTGAGTAGAAAGATTCTTCTTCAATAATATTCAATTTGAATATTAAAGAATTGAAATAATAATAAAATTATTATCTAAATATTTATTGTTGGTTTACAATAAATATTATGATTTAAATTAATTTTACACAATTTGGTAAAAAATAATTTTTTTTATTTAAATATACTGTTTGTATATAAAAATAAATTTGAAAAATTAATAATAATTATTTATTATTATTAATTTTCGTGAAAATTGCAATATAAAGCTTTGAAGAGTATAAATACTCAAAAATAAAATAAAATATATTATTTAATATATTTTGATAAAATACAATATATAAAAAATATATATTATATTTTTATAATATAAGAGATGAAAATTAGTTAAAAAATGAAAAAAAACTCAAAATTGTACTTACTTTTATAGTAAAAAACCTTCAAAAATAGTAAAGATGATCCAAAAATCGCCAAAATAGGTCCAGAATAGGTTAAAACAACGGCCAGGCCCCCAAAATGTCAGGGTGAGTCTATGTAGTAGCTTAACAATAGTAAATACAAGCTAGCACTATGACTGTGACACACAAAAAAAGTAATAAATCAAATCTTCAGGTCCTACTGCTAAGTGGTAACAGTGGTGATGAGTCTATTGAGGACCTGGGTTGCAATGCTCTAATATCTTTGACTGTAAAGAAACACTACAATAATTAATTATTTTAATTATATCTATATAATCCTAAGAGTACTACTGGTATAAGACAGTTTTACTACGTAAGGATGTTAATTCATGATAAGATGAGTCTTTTCCAGTGAGGAAAGACCTGCTTTTATCTCCTCTGAGGACTGTGAAAGACTGGTAGGCTCTTCACACGTCTACAGAGTGAAAATTTTCACTCTGGAGGCTGGGTTGTGGTTCTGTACCATCAATTCTGACGTCAGCATAGTCAGAATTGTGGTTTTTGGACCACAAATGATCATTCTGGATCAATACAGGGTGAAAAAACTCTTCACAGGCCACGTCAGCACCATTGTGACGTGTCCAGAGTGTCTGGATGACTAATATTAGTCATTCTGGGCGGGTTTAAGCTTTAAACAACCATTATTTTAAGTATCAAGCCAGTACTGGTTGGTACAGGTTTGATACAGACCAGTATTGGTCAAAATACTTCCAACCAAGATATCTTAGTCAGTTTTTGAGATATCAAGAATCCAAGAGCACAGAATTGAAGGGCTTAATGAGCTCTTCAATTTGATATGCTTCATGCTTACCCTTCTCTAAGATAGCAAAAGCTATAAGGACTTTAAGTTTTTGGATGTATTTTTGTACATCAGTATGAGGCTTCAAAACCTTCCAAGCCAGATATCTTCTCCAATTTAGAAGATATCTGTATTCCAATGATACAGTATTGTAGGGCTTGATTAGATCTACAGTTTGGTATACAACACTTTACAACTGTATGAATATATTCCAAAGATACAGGGGTTTCTTTATATGGTTAGTTTCAGAAATCCTGTATTTTGAGATGTAAACCTTTAAACCAAGATCCCTCTGTCAATTTTGAAGATAGAGGGGTCTAAGGTATCTCAAATTAAAGCTCTCACTCAGACCTTCAATTTGGCTGTACTTTTGTACAGTTTTGTACAAGCCCTCCTACACCTTTGAGGGGTTGTTGGTGGAAAAAAGGTGGTATAAGGGTATCTCCTGATTTAGGAGTGCTACAGATGAATAGATGATACCATTGGATAGCTCTACCTTAGAGCTTCAAGAAAAAAACCATTCTGGTTGGGGTTTCATGAAACATGTATAAGTTAGATTAGAGGCTAGAATAAGAGTTTTTGCTTATTTGGTCTTATCTTTGATAGGGCATATCTTTGTCCTTTCTTATTATATTTGAGGAGGTTTCCTCTTTATAATTTACTTGTATTGGCTATATTTGTCCAATACTCCTCATACCATTACTTATGGTATGTTGGATGTCATGCTGGTGCTCTGTTTTGAGTCACAGGCTGACAAAAGTTCTCAAAGAAAGAAAGTTGGGAACCAACAAAGTAAGGGAATACCTTGTTAGGTAGAATGACCCAACTTGGGAAGATGAATGGTTGCCAGAAAAAGGCATACCTGCAGCTACCAAACTTCTCAGAAGGTTCAGGAACACTAGAAATAACAATATTACAAAGTAATATCCTTTTTTTAAGGGGAGGGAATGTGAGCCTTAGAGGTATTTTCATATACCCAAAAGACCACAAAAAATAAATTAAGATACAAATATAAACAAAATAAATTTATTTATATTATAGAAATAAAAATTGAAATATAACTACAAATATATATATAAAAATCAAAATTTAATTATAATTTAAAAATAAAATTACAATAAAATTTAAAATTATGAAATTACATTTTTACATGTAAAAATTGAGTCAAAAATGAATTTTTAATAAAAATTGTGAAATTAAAATATTTTTGGTAAAAAGATTTATAAGATATATTATAACTTTTTATCCAATAAATAAACATAAAGAAATTATCACTCCATGGGATTCCTCATAAAAAATAAAGTGGGGTCACCTCTAGATGAAATTTCTGTAACTCAACTCTAAATAAGCTTGAAACAAGTTTTGAGTATTTTTTGTACAAAAGTATGAAAATCCATAAAAACTTAGCCTAATTCACACCACATGTGGTGTTAACCATCAACTTTTGTGTTAAAATTGAGGTGTTGTGTTTAGCTTAGAAGCTATGAGGAATTGAAGTATTTTCAATTGAATTCAATTGAAATGTCAAAATGTGCGCGTGTATTACATAAGTGGACTCTGATTTACATATGAGGTATCAATTACTTTTGTATTTTACTGTACCATTCAATTGAATTACATATGTAAATTACAAGTATAATATATGATGAGGAATTAAAGGAAAAAAAAATTGGAAAGATTCAAATTGGGGGGAAAGGAACTCTAGCTCTAAGGGGGAGCCAGACCCCCACATTCCTTGCTGACTGGTGTGGGATGTCAAAATCCACGCAAAATTCCATCACTTTTGGCCTGGAATTGAGTCACAGGGTCTGTGACTCAATTGATGATGAGGTTTTGATACCAACCAGGGTGGTTTTAACTGCTGCCAAGAGGGTCAAACTACCCTTAAGTTAAAACAATGTTACTAAAAACAGCTCTTAAACACATGTTGACGTGTTTTGAAGGCTCTAGATCAGGTATTGCTATAGTAATGGCTGATTTAAGGGTCTAAAATGGCTAAAAATGGCTTAAACCAGACCTTTTTTGGTCTAAACCAGGGTTCAATGATGCCATAATTGGCTTTTCTGTTGTCAGACTTTTTTTCACGACTAACAAGAGTAAATTTTACTTTTGGAGTAAGAAAATTGATGGATATAAAAGAATGTCTTCTTTGCCCCACTTTCCTCTTCATGTTAGAATCTTTTCCTTTTATAATTAGTTTAAAACCTGTTAAACCAATAAATAAAAGATGCTAACCACCTTTTTTCTATCATTTTAAACCTTTCAACCACGTGAAAAAATCATTATAATCATTGTTTGTAACTCTGATAATCATTTTTACCCCTGAACCACCCCAAAAGTGAATTAAAGCATCTTTCATCACTGTAAGCTTTGCCACTTTGTTTTCAAATTCACTCTTGCCACTTTTGGGCGTGTTTTCTGTTTAATATTCCTTTTAAAGACTTTTCTCTTTAATTAATTGCTTGCAGTTCTTTTCTCAATCAATTTAAATTGAAATTTCTCTTGAAGAAATTTCTTTTGTAGCCTTAAATATCTCTTGTAGAGTATTTTTGGATACATTTTCATTGTTGGGAAAACAATGAATCTTTATAATATTTCTTTTTATACTAATAAATTTATAAGCAATAAAATTGGCGTGTTTTCTCTTAAAAATAATATTTCTTACTATTTTTAATTGATTTTTACCTTATACAAATTTTGAGGACAGGAAAAGTACTTGATTTTTAATCAAAGTTTCATATCCACACCTTACAGCTCTTCCTGATGTCAGAAGCAGAGCTAGGCAGGAGCACTTGGGCAGGCAGCCAATACAGAAAATTAATTGACATAGGCAAGAGTTTCTCAATGATCAGTACCTTCATAAAGCTGGTTACCCTAATGCTGGCAGCTAGATTGGCTGGACCCAATGACAATGTGTTGATGCAAGGTTGGTGGCAGCCAGAGTGGCTGACAAAATGGGCGTAAGGCTAGGGGACACTGTTGGTTATTTGATTTGGTGTGAAGATTGCACTTCACAAAAGACAGCCATTGAGTATATGACCGACAGTATCCTTTTAAGGGAGTTCATGACCGAAACTGATCTTGCCGGTTATGCCGCAATGATCATTGATGAATTGCATGAGGGCACATTAAGTACTAATATCTTCTGGGGATTAGTTAAGGTAAATCAAAACTGCTTTGTTGTTGCGACTGTCTTTTTGTTGAACGTCCATGTCTTGTTGATCATATATTGTAGGATATGGCATGTCTCTGGCTGGATTTTCGGCTTATAATCTCTAGTGCTACTATTAACGCTGCTAAGTTTCTGGTGTATTTTGATGATGCACCCATTTTCCATAGTCAGCTTATTTTTTACCTGCTCACTGAGAGATTTGAATTGCCTGAAGTGCTAATTTTTTTCAATCTTTATCAGTTCCCGGTAGAATGTATCCAGTCAATATCATATATACTCCAAAGCCTTACTTCCCAACATGCAATTGAAGGTGTTCAAGAAGTTTCAGAGGAAACTGCTCGAGATTTAAAAAATAAGAATGGAGTGTTGGAGATTTGTGCAATCTATGCGAACTTACTGACCAAGATGCAAGCCAAAATATTTGAACCAACAACAGAGAAAGCCCAAAACGTTGGTTCGGCTACCAACATTGCTGAGACATCAATAAGCATCAAAGGTGTTGTTTATGCAATTGACCCAGGATTTGTAAAAGAAAACCCTTAAAACCCTTGCCCAGCAATGGAATCGTTAGTGGCTGTGCCAGTTCGTAATAAGTTTTGGCTCTTCTGTTGTTCACGACTCCTAATCATGATTTATTTGTATCAGTGCTTTTGTGCGGCTGCAAATCAACGTGCTCTCCAAGCGGGTTGTGTCACACCGGGAAAAAGTTTTTGAATGTATACAAAGTCGGCCTCCATGAATTAATTAGAAGAGTCTGCTGTACCTGAAATTCAAATGCCCAATACAGCAAATCTCATTTGACTCCTTTTTTCAAATGTATACAAAGTCAGCCTCCATGAAATAATTACAAGATTATTCTGTACTTGAAATTCAAAAGACCAATACAGCCAATTTTGTTTGACTCTTAATGATTTTTTTGATCCAGGACCTGGAGATGCTCTAAATGGGCCGCTTGATTGTCTTGATGCTCTTGGAGCTCTCAACAATTGAAGTGAGTTAACTAAAAATGGACCAAGGATGGCCAAGTTTCCAATGGATGGAATGTTGTCCAAGGCCATTTTGGAGAGTGGAAAGCATCAATGCACGGCAGAAGTACTTTCAATTGCATCAATGTTATCGGAAAGTAGGTGGATCTTCTATAGGCATAAAGATAAGGCACTTCCTGCTGATTGGTGGGTTCCCTTTCCAATTTGCCTCTTATTTTCCCTTTTTGAAACAAAAATGCCCCTAAAAAACCTTCTCTTGGCTTATCATTATTTCTGGGATGCATCCTAGTGCTCGATTAGTTTTTGTTCAGCCTGGTGGTGATCCCTTTACACATTTGCATGCATTTGAACGTTGGACAGAACCTAATTGGTCAACATCATGGTTATTTTGGGTTAACTCTTTATGATCTTAGTAGGATGACCATTGTCCTAAGATCATAATTAACCATCTTTGAAATTGTTCAATTTCGAAGATGATCAATGCTGATCATGTCTTTTCTTTTGTTATGATTTTATTCATACATCATCATGCTGACTGACTTATGTTTTTTCTTTTTTAAACTCATCTTCAAATAACTACCCTAAATGATCATACTGATCATTTTTTTTATATTTTTTTGTACTTGATTACATTTCTGAATACTATAAGAATTTTTTTGCAATGTCATTCCCATTCCGCCCCCTTCCATCATCGTTAAAATTCAAAAAACGTGCTCCCCCACCCTCTCACTCTTCAAATTATTCTGATGATGTTATGGTTAGGACTAAACCAGTGTCAGTACATCATCAGAATGATTTGAATTATGATGCAAATATTGTTACTCCTAGTGATGTCATGGTTAGAACTAAACCAAAGATGGAACATCATGAAGATAATAATAACCAAACCAATCATAAAAGAAAACTCACCCAATGCCAAAGACAACATCTTCATGATTCAAAACAAATCATGCCTCAGCTTGAACATTCAAACACAGCATATAAGAACTTTTCCTCCATTTCAATTGACAAGAAAGCAGCCAATGCCTCATGGTTGAAACTACCATCAATCAATACTTTACCCCACCCTTATGTAATCATTGATAAAACACAAAAGCCATATCTACCTGTCTGCATTTACAAAATCACCCCTTTTGATGTTTCCACAGGCCACTCTCAAATACTAAAAGACCTCATCATTATATTGATGTCCATATCTCAAAATTGCCAAGAAATTAAAACGAATAAACACCTCCTAGGTGGCATTATGAAAGGTATTGGCTTTTGTCCTGGATCTGATGCTGGCAAATCCGCAGGTGTGTGAATTCTTCAACTTATAACTTGAATAATTACTAATTATTATCAAACTTTTTAGGTGTTTACTCCCAAAAGGCTGGATCATCTCCTCATAAAATTGAATTGGATAATATGCAATGGACCAAACCTCAAAAGTATGACGAATTCATTTACTCTAGAATCTCTCATTTTTCACAACTAGCTGCACAAGAAAATCACTCATTAATGGAGGCAGCCAAATTACCAAACTTCAGTCAACTTGAATGGACTTCTGCCAATCCAAAGGAATAATTCAAATCTTTTTCCAATGTCATTGTCACTCAAGATGGATTTTTCAATAAACGCCACCAAGATTTGAATGATCTCAATGCGTGGACTTATGGTATTTTTTCTTTTGTATCCAACAAAGATTTTCATCCCCTTCCAACTGACTTCACTCCCTCTGGACATGGCTTGCACTTCCCCAAATTGAAAATGGAGATTGATTTTTCCAAAAAACCAGGCATCATGGAAATTCTTTGGAAGACATCAACAATGGTTAATCATACAACAAAACCACCTCCAAAAATTATCAATCATGACGCAATAACACATTTTGGATGTTCTTTTCAAATAAACCATAAATTATTTAATGTAGGTGAGAAATTCTTGAAAATGCCAGCCACCGCAATTAATTCAAGAGTCAATGGGTACTGTGAAAGAAATATGCAGGACCAAAAAAGAACTAAAAAATATTAATTTTAAATAGTTTTATTTTATTAATAGCATCTCTACTCCGTTGTATTCCATTAAATTACGTACATAAATCAATGGTCCTGATGAAATTCACAATTGACTATTTTTCCATGCCAAAGTGATTGGTTTAATTTTTTCACACATATTTACCACATCTTCCCCAATGTTTTTGTTGGCCATATTTTCTGCATGTGGTGGATGATCATCTTCATATAGATCAAACCATTCATTTCCAATTTGTGCTAACATATTATGTAAAATTGTGCAAGAAACAACCCAACTAACAAAATATTTGATTTCATGAGCATCCCTCATTTGATTTCGCATTTCCCTTAGAAAAAACAACCGCCCCTTCAAAATTCCAATTGCATGCTTGATTCTGACCCTTGATTTTGCTAGAAAGTAATGGAAAGAATGGTTATCTTCATTCTGTGCTACAACTCCCTTATATGCTGGAACAACCCAACAAGAGCTTTCATATGCCGAATCTGCAAGTAAGTACTGATACTTTTCATAAAACTCTTGAGGTGTTTGTGCTATTTTCATATGTTGATAGACATTTAAATCATGAAGTGACCCAGTACAACCAACATGTAGAGCAGTGAACTGTTTGTTTATATTGCAAACCAGTTATATTGACATAGAATACCTTATATGTAAGCCATCAGTAAGATTAAAATAAAGAATAAAGATTCAACGGCTTACCTTTTTTTGCAATCAAAATAGGCTTCACCATCATTGGCAGGATGTTTTGATAATGGTATGAGAATCCCATCAATAAACCTAATGCACGCAGGGAAGCCTTCTGCTTGCATTACTTGAGACATCTCTCTTCATTGTTTTATTGTTGGCCACACAATCAATTTGTGCTTCAACTTCATGAATATTTGGATGACTCCTTGAGTGTACAACACAATATCCCCATGGCTAATTCCAAACAACATTCCTATCTTTCCCAAAGAGGCCCCATTGCCATTTGATCCAAGCCTTGATAATGCCACAGCCAATTAGATGGCAGGATTGCGTTATTTGTTTTGTGATAAGTTTTGAAAGGTTTTATCACCTTGAATTTCTGCAACCAAATTCTCAAATGATTCATGTGTCGTCCTAAATAGCTGTCAAAACTTTTCAGATGAGAATGTTTGTAAATCATTCATTGTATACATGTAATGTGATGGATATCTTCTACGAGGATTGATGTATCTTTGTGAGGTTATCATATCTCATAAGACTATATCTTCCTGGATATCAGAATCACTATCAGAGCTGAGTGCATCAATGAGCTACAGTTAGTTTGATGTCTGAAGTAAAGGTAGCCTTTTTGATGCTTTGGGCATGGTAAATGAAGAAAAGGCCTGGATTGAATGTAATTTAGAATCAAATACTTTATTAAATGATGAGTGTATTCAGATTTTATGAAAGAGAAGTAAAGTTATATGCAATTTAACATGCCCTTACTGAGTTGTGTTTTTTAGACATGTGCCTTTATGGGATGCTAAAGGTGGGGTTTTAGTATTTAAACATGGGATTTGGTACCAAAAAACCTTGCTTTTTGTACCTTAAAATCACACACCTCTGGAGGTGTGGGATTTCTCAAATCCCAAAAAATTAATGCGGGATTTTGGCAAAAAAAATTGGGATTTAGAGTGTGGGATTTGAGAGCTTTGACACCCCCTAATATTGGGATTTCCCACAAGAATGCAACTACATTTAAACACAAAATAAGTGGAGAACTCAATATAAAATACATTGGGATTTGAGACCTCATGTTAGGAATAAAAAGAATAATGATTAATATGGTCTCTCACTTGACTGACATCACTTTATGGAAGCTATTCTGGAGCTTTATGGCATGAGTCAGTGTAAAACAGTGACAACACCACTGGTGCCTAACAGCCATCTTACCCCCGCCACTGAAGCCAAATTAAAAGAATTCAATAACTTTTAGGTTCACTTTTCAAGTTCAAGTGGAAGCCTAAACTACCTAATTACAGCCACTTGACCAGAGATTAGTTTTTCAGTAAGGACCCTATCTCAACACCTTGAAAAACTAGACATAAAGCAGTTGTCAGCCTTCCTTCATGTTCTTAAATATCCAAAAATGTTGCAAAAATTTGGCCTCCTATTTAAAAAGAGTGAAAAGAAATGTGATAGAAGCATACAGTGATAAATTTTGGGGTAATTGTAGAGCAACCAGAAGATCAGTCACTGGCTCATTGGCTAAATTGAATAACTGCACAGCACTGTGGAAATCAAGAAAACAACCTGCAGTGTTGATCTCCACTGCAGAAGACAAGTAAAAAGACTTTTGAAATCTAATTTCTGAATTACTATGGTTAAAAAAATGATGCAAGGAAGAAAAAATCCTTACGACTTGTCATTTACGGTGTGGATATGAAACTTTGATTAAAAATCAACTACTTTTCCTGTCCTCAAAATTTGTATAGGTTGAAATATGATGAAAAAGAAGTATGAAATCGTATGTTTATGAAATAACACACCAATTTTCTTGTTTTGAACTTTATAAGTATGAAAAAATAATATTATAAAGATTTACTGTTTTACCAACAATAAAAATGTATCTGAAAATACTCTACAAGATATATTTAAGGCTACAAAAGAAATTTCTTTGAGCACAATTTCAATTGGAATTAATTGAGCAAAGAACTGCAAGCAATTAATTGAAGAACAAATTGTTTAAAAAGTTATTTAAAGAGAAAACAACCCCAAAAGTGACCAGAGTGAATTTGGAAACAAAGTGACAAATTTAACAGTGATGAAAGATGCTTTAATTCACTTATGGGGTGGCTCAAGGGCTAAAAATGATTATAAGAGTTACAAAAAATGTTTATAATTATTTTTTTCACATAGCTCAAAGTTTCAAAATGATATAAAAAGGTTGGTTGGAATCTTTTGTTGATGGGTTAAACAGTGTTTAAGCTAATTATAAAAGGAGAAGATTCTAACATGAAGAGAAAAGTGGGGCAAAGAAAACATTCTTTTATATCCATCAATTTTCTTACTCCAAAAGTAAAATTTACTCTTGTCAGTCGTGGAAAACACTCTGACAACAGAAAACCTAATTATGGAATTATTGAACCCTGGTTTAGACCAAAAGAGGGCTGATTTTAGCCATTTTAGACCTTTAAATCAGCCATTACTATAGTAATACCTGGCCTAGAGCTTTCAAAATACGTCATAATGTGTGTAAGAGACGTAGAAACCAGTTAAAACTGATTTTACTAAGATTTTTTTAACTTAAGGGTAGTTTTACCCTCTTGGAAACAGTTGAAACCACCCTGGTTGGTATCAAAACCTCATCATCAATTGAGTCACAGACCCTGTGACTCAATTCCAAGCCAAAAGTGATGAAGGTTTGTGTGGATTTTCACTTCCCAAACCTGTCAGCAAGGAGTTTGGGGTCTGTGTCAGGATGAAACTATGATAAAGGTGTAACTACGCTAAATACAACTTTAACTATGTTTGTGACACAGTGAAAATGGTTTAAAAAGATTTATAAGGGTTTAAAGATAATTTAATTCGAGATTAAAAGGGCTTTACTATATATGATATAGCGGTGGTGAGCGCTGTTGAAAGCCCTGGGTGCAGCTTTATCTGTTGGGTTACAATAATAAAAGACTACAATAATTAAGATTTATAGTTATACCTGATTATTAACCAAGAGTAAAACTGTTTTTGACACTTTACTACGTAGGGTATTCAAGAGTAGGATGAGGAGACAATTCTGGCTGTGAAAAGCCTCCTTTTTATCCTGAAATGGGGTGGAAAGGGTGCTGGACCTTTCCACATAGAGGAAGTGAAGATTTTCCACTCTATAGTACTGGCTTGTGGTTTTCAAACAGCCTGCATAACCTTTATTGGGCTCAGATGTGGTCTTGAAGCCACATCTGGGCAGTTCTCACCAATACAGGGTGAAAATTTTCATCTGGGGACCTCACAGCCTGATTCTGACGTGTATGATGCGTAGAATGCTGTACAGAAGCTGTATGGGACCCCAGTATTGACTGAAATATGAGGTATTGAAGTAAAAACAAGCTTCTTTGTCTATTTGACACCTCATATTCATGGTTGTGGGATATTATTCCATGGTAAAGCTGTATATGACAGCAGGTGGGAATCTGACCTTAAAACAGCCATACGTTTGTCATTTCTTGAGATATCAACCTCAAAATTGGTTCAGTGTGTATCCCTGTATGTGCTCTACACAATGATACCTCATTTGATATGGGTATCATTAAATATGGCAAAGTTATCCCATGTACAAGATTTTTGTACATTTGCGTGGTATAGGCAAAAAGCTGTATTGAGCTTATTTGCCCCATAGCTTTTGTTCTATTTGAGATATGAGGAAATGAATGACACCATCAGATAGAACTTATTGTTCTCTTTACAAAAAGACCCCACTTCAAGTATCTCACACTAAAACTGTAGAGGTTAGATGAGAGGTGAATGTTTTGTTCACCCTTATTTGGCCTGAAATTGACCATAACTCCAGTAATATTGGTGCTAGCTCAGTTTGGCTGGACCCATTGGATAGCCCTGGGTTAGAGCTTCATTTTGAGTACCCATTTGATGGGGTTAAGCCTCTCCTTCTAGATTTTAGATGAGAGGTGAAAATTAAGGTTTATGCTCAGGAATAACTTTGAGCAGGAATAACTTTGTTATTTCTTGTCCTATGGTGATGAGACTTATGTTTTCAGAAGGAGGTGAGTTTCCTCTTTCTTTAATACCTTTTGAGCTGATTTGGCTCAGCTCCATGTTTTGGTGGTATCTTGGCTATACAATTGGTTTATGGTATTTTGGCTGTCATGCTTGTGCTCTGGTTTTGAGTCACAGGCTGACAGTCTGGCTCCCTCTTGGAGCTAGAGTACCTTTCCCCCCCCCAGAATTAATCTTTCCAATTTATTTTTTCTTTGATTCCTCATCAGGTAATACACTTGTAATCTGCACATACAATTCAATTGAGTTATACAGTACACAACTGTAATAATTGATAACTAATATGTAAATTGCAGTTCACTTATGTAATACATGCCCACATTTTGACATTTCACTTGAAAATACTTCAATTCCTCATAACTTCTCAACTACACACAACACCTCAATTTAACACAGAAATTGATGGTTGAAACCACAGGTGGTGTGAATTGAATTAAGGTTTTGAGGATTTTCAGCTTTTGTACAGAAAATACTAAAAACTTAATTTAAGCTTATTTTGAGTTGAGTTACATATATTTTACCCAGAGGTGAGCCCACCTTCTTTTTTATGAAGAATCCAATGGTGAAGTGATTTTCTTAAGCTTATCTGTTGGATAAAATGTTATAATATATCTTATGTAACCTTTTACCAAGAATAATTCAATTTCACTAATTTTATCAAAAATTCATTTTTACTTAATTTTTTCAAGTAAAAATGTATTTACACAATTTTAAAATTGAATGAAATTTTTTTTTTAGTAATAAAACTTTTGTTTTTTTATATAAGTTTGTATTTATATTTTGATTTTTATTTTGATAGTATAAAGAAATTCATCTTTGTTTATATTTGTATCTTATTTTGTTATTTGTGGTCCTTTGGGTATATGAAAACACCTCTAAGGCTCACCTTCCCTCCCCCCCAAACAAATATTACTTTGTAATATTTATATTTCTAGTGTGTCTGAACATTCTGAGAGGTTTAGTAGCTTCAGGTATGTCCTTTTTTGCCAAAAATTCATCTTCACAAGCTGGGTCACTGTACCTAACAAGGTATTCCCTTGCCTTATTGGCTCTCAGATTCCTTTTGTTGAGAACGTTTGTAATTTTCTTCATACCAGATGATTAAATAGGAGGTATAACTTGGGGAACTTTATTTGTCAAAGGGAATTTTTCAGCATCACTAGATTTATATGGCTTTATCAAGCTCATTGGAAATGTAGGATGCCTATTGCTAAGTTCTTCAGATAGTTCTACTTCAACAGCATTTTCTCCATAGAGGTCCTTAATAAAAAAAGGTCCTGCAAAGGAGGCTGTGATCTTTTTACATCCTTTGATGTTATTGAAGTTAGTGGTGGATACAAGTACTAAATCCCCTACTTTAACATCAGGAGTGGCATGTGATCTGTCCCATTTGTCCTTAGCATATGAAAAAGAGTCTTCCATGCACCTCATTGCATTCTTTGTAGTTTTTTCTACAATTCCTTTGAGGCTATCCACTGTAAGATGTATCTCAACCAACCAATTCCTCAAGGAATATTGAGGTAATTTGGGATTCCATCCTTTTTCTATAATAGAAGGATTTTAGTTGGTACTGGTATGAATGTATGTCTTATATGCCAACTCTAGTTCTGGTAAAAGATTACACCACTAATGGGTAAGTCCATGAAAATCTTTGAATTCAGGGCCATATGCACAAAATCTTCTTACCATATCTTCCAAGGTTTGGATCATCCTTTCAGCCAAACCATCAGTTTGTGGGTGGTAGGCTGTAGAGAAGGATAATTTTGTCCCAAATTGTTGGTGAAGATTTGTCCATATTGCTGAGGTGAATTTGGGATTTCTGTCACTAATGATCTTTGTGAATATGCCAGTACATGATACTACTCTATTCCATATAAGAAGAGCTGTATCCATGGCTGTATCATCCTTGTGACATGGTAGAAAGATTGGAGTCTTACTAAATCTGTCAACAATCACCAGGCAAGAATTATAGCTTCTGTCACCGCCTGGTGGCCGGCCAATTACCAAATCAATATGGACAGTTTTCCAAGGTCTTCTGGGTTCTTGGATCTTGATCATATTTCCAAGTCTTTTGCCAGTGGATTTATTTTCTTTTTGACATGTGTCACATGTTTTGAAGTACTCTTCAACATCCTTCTTCCACATTGGCCACCATATGCAGGTCTTTACTTTTCCTCTTGTTCTTTCTTCAGACAGATGTCCTGAGAAGGGTTGTCATGGAATTCTTTAAGTACAAGATTGATTAAGAACCTGTCCATAACTGTCATGACACATGTATGCTTAGTTCTGTGGTAAATTATACCATCCAGTAAGTGGAATCTTCCTTCATCATATAAATTCCTCCATATCTCATCTAAGGCATGTATCAAAGAATTTTTTTGAAAGTCCTTATTAATTAATTGGCATTAAATGATTAAATGCTACAATTTGTATCCTGAGTATAACTGTTTCTGAGCTCCTCAAAGAAAGTCGTTTTCAGGTCTGTAACACCAATTTGTTCTATGGGTATTGGTGGGGAAGCTTCTTCAAGCACATAAGCAGGATTATCAATATTATTTGGTAGTGGCCATCTTCATTTTTATGGAGATTCCCATCTTTGTGATCAATAGTCATATTGCCCCTATATTCTTTTATGCTATTTGTCATCTGAGCATATGTCTGTTAGGTGTCTTCATTTTTAAAAGTGACTTAACAGTGGTACAATCTGTTATCACTTCAAAAACACATCCTTACAGGAATTAATTTAATTTTTCCAAGGCCCATACAAGGCATAAACACTCCATTTGACTTGCCCCATACCTTGCTTCAGTTGGTTTGATTTGCCTGCATATGAAACATATTGGTCCCTCCACAGGTTTATCATTTATAATCTGGACTTGATGAAGTTCAGCACCCAGCCCATCTCCTTATGCATCAATATATAGTTTAAAAGGCAGTGTAAAGTCTGGAATCAGTAAGAGTTGAGCAGTGGTCAAGGCTTGTCTGAAAGATTCAAAGGTAAACCTCTTTCAACATTCATTTCAAATACTGTTTATTTGTCACACAATTTATAAAGAGTTCTTGCTCTGAATGCAAAATATTTAATATGTTTCCTGTAATATCCTGCAAACACCAAAAATGATTGAATTTCTTTTTTTTCTGAGGAATGATTTTCAGAAATACTGCTGCAACCTTTTTTTTTAAAATTCCAAGGGATAAACCAGATACTACATGTCCTAGTGCTTTAAGTTCTTTAAATCCAAAATGGCATTTCTTCAAGTAGATTCCCATGTTTACTGATTGAATTTCTGTCAAACCTCTGGACAATCTGTACATGTGCCCTTCCCAAATCTTGGAAAAGACAATAATTTCATCCATGTAAATGATTAACCATCCCTCTGAAAGTTCTTCCGGGAAGATTTCATTCATCATTCTTTGGAAGTGTGAAAGTGCATTTTTGATACCAAAAGGCATTCTCAAATATTCATATACTTCACAATGAACAATAATTCTCAGGAATTTTCTTGCCCTTGGTGTAACCACATTCTGATGAAATCCTTCAAGGGAATCAATAGTGCTTATATCTACTGCTTTAGATGACTGGTAAAGGGCAATTTGGATTTTTGGTATTGGGTACCTGTCTGGAACAGTGTAGTTGTTGAAAGCTCTCAAGTCCCCAACCATTCTAGATTTTCCATCATGACATGCCACTATGACTGGTGTAGTTCTTTCTACTTCCCCATTATGGCCAACCTTTCTTATTACACCAACTTATAGAAGTTCTTCAATATGAATTTCTGTCACAACCACAAAGAATGACCCTCCTCTATTGGTGTTGCCATAATATCAGCCTGAGACCAAGTTGGGGCCAATTGGCCACACCATATCTTTATGGCCAATTTGGCCCCCTCTGGTGCTCTATTGCCTTTTGGCCATATCACTCTTCCCTGGTCAATTATGGCCCCAATCATGTTTTATGGCCTCAGGCCATATCCCGCCATCATTTGCCTCCCTGGCCAATTCCCATATCCTCACCCCCCAGGCCTCTATCTTTGTTTTGGGGCCTGGGGGGTCTCTCTGTCTCCTAGATGGTTCTGGGTCCCCTAGCCCTCATTGTTGGTTTTGGGCAAACCCTTTTCATTAGGGGAGTCCTGGCCTAAATGGCCTTTTTGGGCCATTTAGGCCCCCTACAGCCTCTATGGCCCATGGGCTGTAATCATGGTCCACAGTCCATGGGCCAATTAGTTGCCTTTTGGCCTAATCCAATGAGGTTATAAGGGGCAAAAGGGGGAAGCACACTAGCCCCAAAGGCCAGGTGGGTCCCAAACCACAATTGGGCCCACCTGACCCAAATTTGGCCACAAATCACCATGGCACCAAAATGGCCATAAACCACCATAGGACCCAATTTGGCCCATGATCACCATGGACCACCTTTCAGCCCATGGCCCCTGGTAGCCACTAGAGGCCACCAGATCAGCGCAGCTCAATCCTTCCCCTCACCTTAAGGGGAATTCTTCCATTCCTCCATGCACCCCGTACTCAAGGTTGCAGGATTGGTGCATATATGGTATTATATACCATTATGCACCATTTTTACTCAGCAATTCAATTGTGACGCTTTCAGGACCCAATTCCATCTTTCCAAATCAAGGTCCCAAAATCCAACGCCCATTTCAAAGGAGGACTCTGTAACTCATCAGTCTGGCAAGCAGAAGACCATTCAAGGAGCCCAATCACCTGGCCCTGCAGGAGTTGGGTTGGAAATTCATTCAGGATTATTCCAAGGGCCATTTTCAGAGGTTCTACATTATTTAAAGCCGTTGTAAAGGCATCAAGTATTTCAATACTCCTTGGACAACTCAATTGGTCCATACAAGTGGCAATCAATCAGCCTGTATGTACTTGGCCCAATTGGGCCAATTCATATTTCACTGTGGGAATTCAGTCACACAGTTCAAACTTCAAGATTACCAGATCTGTACTGACCCAATTCAGACAATACAGCCAGTGACTCACCTCCAAGATCAGTCTTTCAACCTTTCATGTATACTGGCCACCTTTCAGCACCTGCGGACTTTTTCGCCAGTTAATTAATATACTGGATTTATTTTTATCTTTATTTTCTTTTACTTTATTAAACTTAATACTGATAATCTTAATTCAGTCATTCAGCACCTTTTCTCGTTTTCTTCCTCACCTGTCAGTGGATATTGGTGGTCATATCCTTTGCTAATTCCATTTCCTTTTCTGGAAGTTTGAAACAGTGAATTGAGGATTCACTTTGTTGGGTTCTTGGCCTTTGACTTCTCTTATTATCTTTGGCCTTTGTCTTCTTATCTTTTTCTTTTATCTTTGGCATACTTGCCTTTTCCCTTATTCTTCTTTAAAGAAATTTAATCAATATTATTTCTGATATCCTTTGGAGCCCTCCAAGTGAGTTCTTGATTCCTGAGTGTAAGGTTTGACTATGAAACAATAAGTAAAAATTACTAATTTATTACTTATTGTACTCTGAATGTCCTTATGAATTGAATAAATAAGATTAAAAATATAATAATAATAAGTAATTATTATTATTATGGCGTAAAATAATTATATTATTAAATAAATATAATAATATAATTTATATTATAAAAATATAATATAATAAATAAATATATTAATATAAGATAATTAATATATTTAAACAGCTCTTTATTATTGTTACCAACAAATAATAAAGGCGTAAAAAATTGTTTTCTATTAATAAAAAACAATTAATAACAATAATATTACTAATATTAAAGTTATGAATTAATATAAATACTATTTCTATTAATTAAAGAATTATTAAGAGAGTAATAATAGAGAAATTATTATAATAAGAGAAAATAACCTACTTTTAACACTTAATATAATAATTTTGAAGTATTTTACGCCAAAAAATATAAATACAACCTTTTCAAATTGTATTTACAATAAAAATAAAGAAAATTACAAATTATTCTGGATTTTTACGTGGAAATGAGTTTTATAGAGATTTTTAACAAAAACAATTAAATAAATGATTTAATCACGTCAAAATAGATGATTATAGAAAGGAGGTCTTTGGTCTTTTAATAATATAATGCTTTTATATATAAAGAATAAAGAAATTACCTTTGACTTAATTGATTTAATGTTTTTGATGCATCTGAGGGGAAAATAGAGTAAAAAGAGCTCTATTTATAGTAAATACCTCCCTCCTAGAGTCCAACAGGCTTCTAGTAGACGTGTACTGATCATATCCACTGGAATTGATCAATATTTTAAGGTTTGAGGGTGATTACATCATGATCAAACCATATTGCATCATTATTACACCATTATTTAGAGTTATCACTGTAACTCTAAGTTTGATGACATCAGAGGCTTGGCAGAACTCCAAATTTCGTGGATTTTATTAGTTTTAATCATAAACTAATAGTATTCACCAATTTGATCACTCTTAAGACTGTTAAACTTAATTTAAGGTTACAGTATGTGATCATAACAGCTCAATTTAAGCTCAAACTTTGATCCTCAATAACTTTTAAGCTTTTCACGCTACAGCAATTCAGAGAGTGAATTCTGATAGCCTGACATAACCTTATTATGCTGCCAAGAGCTTTTCATTACATCATCAAAACTCTAATTTTGATGATTTTTCTTGTAACTCATCTTTTCTGTCGAAATTCAATATTTTAAACTTCAAACCTTGATTTCAGGGGGTTATACCCTGAATTTAATAATAAAAATTACGTCATTCTTCTCGAATAAACTAGTAGAATCCAACTGTGTACTTTTTTTTAAGTTTGGACTACTTTCACAACAAAGTGGTCAACAGCTCTGTTGATTTTTATCAATATTTCCTCATAAGTCTTAACCTTGTTTATAATTTGCAAAATAAAGTTCATATCTGTGTTCTTACAGTAATTACGTGGTAACTTTATTTTTGGTTCATCATTCTAGCATGTATAGTTTAGAAGATATTAGCTATGATCACTGAATATATGCGTTGACCAAAAAAGTGCATATATTCAGGATAATTCCTTAAGTATTGATTTTGGGAATTAGCTTATTAATTGCTTTATATGTGGAGTTTTGTGGGAAATCCACTGGTACAGTTTATTTCACATGTTGTTTCATTAGCTTCTGAGATAAAAAAGGTTTTATGTTTTTTATAAGGTATTATACCCTATAATTCCTTAAATATTGACTTTACAGGTATGCCATAAAAATGGTATATGTGTATTTTTCCATGGGGAATCCAATGGTATAATT
Source organism: Austropuccinia psidii (assembly GCA_023105745.1). Classification (NCBI taxonomy): domain Eukaryota; kingdom Fungi; phylum Basidiomycota; class Pucciniomycetes; order Pucciniales; family Sphaerophragmiaceae; genus Austropuccinia; species Austropuccinia psidii. The sequence continues at coordinate 18,730,311 of JALGQZ010000003.1, read as the reverse complement.
TGTTTTACATGTTGATTCATTGGTTTTTAAGTTAAACCAATTTTAGTACCAATTTATGGTATTTTTTGTATATTTGAGTAATTATTTTTAATGTATAATTATTCTAATTAATTTTAATATAATTATATTAAAGGTATAATTATTCTGAGTCTTTTTTGTGACCTTATTGGGTATGTGGTCATATCTCAAAGGCTCACATTCCCTACCACCAAAAAAGATTGTACCACAATCTGATATGTGTGATTAGGGTATCATCCACTGTCCTACCTCTTCAATAGACTTTGTTAGTCTTGAAGCTCAATAATGCTTAACTTTTTTATTTTTCAGGTTTTCTTTCATGTCTGAATCTTCTTAGTAATTTATCAGCATTTGTTATATCTTTCTCAAGTAGCCATTCATCTTCTTGAGTTGAATTTCTATACCTTACAAGGTATTCCCTTTCTTTTTTGTTTCTTGTCCTTCTTTCTTTAAGGACTTTTACTATTTTCTTTTCCTCTCCTTCCTCCAAGGGGGGAATTTCAAGTGGGGGTTTATTTCTTAGTGGAAATAATTCCTTGTCACTTGAACTGTAAGGTTTTATCAGACTTACAGGGAAAGTTGGGTGTTTGTTCATTAGTTAACCTGTGAGTTCTAATTGCACAGCATTGGGTCCATGGAGTGCTTTTATCATAAATGGTCCTGCAAAGGAATCTTTCAATTTCTTTGGGCCTTTTATGTTATTGAAATTAAGGGTTGATACTAAAACCAAGTCTCCTATTTTGAAATCAGGTGGTTTATGACTTTTATCCCATCTTTCTTTTGCATATTTAAAAGAATCTTGCATGCATCTGTTTGCATGGTGTCTTGCTTTGTCAAGCATTATCTTGAAACTGCTTGCTGTTGGATGTATATCCACTAAGTCCTTTTTGAGGGTATCATAAGGAAGTCTTGGATTCCAACCTTTCTCTAGCATTGCTGGTGTTTTGCCAGTAGAAGAATGGATTGATGTCTTATATGCCAGTTCAAGTGCTGGTATTAGTGTACACCAATCATGGGTAAAACCATCAGAATCTTTGAATTCTAGCCCATAAGCACAGAATCTTCTGATCATATCCTCTAGGGTTTGTATCATTCTTTCTGCTAGACCATCAGTTTGAGGATGATAAGCTGTTGAGAATGATAACTTTGTCCCAAACAAGTTATGGAGGTTTGTCCATAATGCTGAAGTGAACTTTGGGTCTCTGTCACTTATAATATTTTGGAATAAGCCTGTGTGGCTAATGACTTTATTCCATATCATTATGGCTGTATCCATAGCTGTGTCATCTTTATGACATGGTAAGAACATGGGAGTTTTACTGTACCTGTCAACTAACACTAGACATGCATTATAACTCCTGTCTCCTCCTGGAGGTAAGGCTGTTACCCAATCCATATGAGCTATTTCCCATGGGGATTTTGGTTCTTGGATTTGGATCATCATTCCAAATTTCTTTCCTGTGGCTCTGTTGGCTTTTTTACATCTGTCACAGGTTTGGCAGTACTCTGCAACATCTTTCTTCCAATTTGGCCACCAAGAGCAGGTTTTCACCCTCTCTAGTGTCCTATCTTCTGAGAGATGTCCAGATGCAACACTATCATGACACTCATGTAAAATAGTGTTTATTAGTTTTCTGTCTGTTAAGGCCATAACACATGTGTGTTTTGTTCTATGGTAAAGGATTGCATCAAGGAGGTGGACTCTTCCTTCATCATATGCCTTTTTCCATATTTCATCTAGTTTTGATGAAAGTGATGGATCTTTGCAGTCTTTCATTAGAAGTTGGCTTAAGATTTGGCAATTTTTGTCTGTATTATAGCTTTCTTTAACTTGGTTAAAGAATTCTGTGCCAATGTCTGTAACACATATTCCTTCTATATGGTGCTCTTCTTGTGGTACCCATGCTGGATTGTCAGGGGTATTTGCTAAAGCCCATCTGCTAAGACCATCTGCATTTTTATGGATATTTCCAGATTTATGAACAATAGTCATATTTCCTCTATATTCTTGGATAGCAATTTGCCATCTCAGCATATGTCTATTTGGAGTCTTCATATTTAATAGTGATTTCACAGCATTACAGTCTGTGATTACATCAAATACTGTGCCATCCAAATAATAATGCAGTTTTTCTAAAGCCCATACTAGGCATAAGCATTCCATTTGGCTTGCTCCATACCTTGCTTCTGTTGGCTTTATCTGCCTTGAAATGAAACAAATTGGTCCTTCCACTGGTTTGTCATTGATAATTTGTGTTTGGTGAAGTACAGCACCTAGTCTTTCTCCACAAGCATCAATGTACAGTTTGAAGGGTAGTTTCCAATCTGGCATCAGAAGAAATGGGGCATTTGTTAAGGAATTTTTCAATTCTTCATATGCTTTGACTCTTTCTTCTGTCATCTCATAGACTGTTTGTTGGTCACATAGCTTATACAAGGATTTAGCAATCTTTGCAAAGTCCTTTATATGCTGTCTATAGTAACCAGCAAATCCTAGAAATGATTGCATTTCTTTTTTAGTTTGAGGCATTGGTTTAAGTAGTACTGCTGCTACTTTATTTTTGTCTATGCCTAGACTAAGTCCAGATACCACATGTCCTAGTGCTTTTAATTCACTATATGCAAAATGACACTTTTTCAAGGAAATTTTCATATTTACTTGGACTATTTTCTGTAGTACCCTTTCTAGTCTTGTAAGGTGATTGTCCCAAGTTTCTGAGCAAACTATAATATCATCAATATAGATGATTAACCATCCTTCTGATAATTCTTCAGGAAATATGGTATTCATCATTCTTTGATAATGGGAAGGTGCATTTTTTATTCCAAATGGCATTCTTAAGTATTCAAAAATTCCACAATGGACTATTATTCTTAGTAGTTTCTTGGCATTGTCTGTTAAGACATTTTGATGAAAACCCTTAAGAGCATCCATAGCTGTGATGAACCTAGCTTGTGACAATTGGGTTAATGTCTCATGGATTCTGGGTATTGGATATCTGTCTGGAATGGTATAGGTATTCAGGGCTCTGAAGTCTCCTACCATCCTTGATTTTCCATTATGCCAAGTTATAATGACAGGTGTAGTAACTTCTACTTGTTCATTGTGTCCAACCTTTCTTAATACTCCAAGGTCCATTAATTCTTTAATGTGCACCTCTAGGGCTTCTCTAGCTCTTGGACTGGCTGGATAAGCAGGTCTTCTTAATAAAGGTGGGTAAGGTTTTTCTACATTAAGAATTATATCCACTTCATGTCCAATTATGGCACCTAGTGGCTCTTTGTCAGTTGCAAAGGCATTTTTATACTTAAATAAGAGGTCAATCAATTTTTCTTTCATTTTTTCTGTTAATTCTTGATTGAATTCTGCCTCTTTGAGTTGTTCAGATATAAAAAGTTCTTTTTCTGGAATTTTTTCCTCATTCTTAATAACTGTGATTTGTTTTTTGTTATTTAAGAATCCAAACTTTTGTCTTTTATTATCTCCTATGGTAAAATATCTATCCTTTTGGTTGGAGATATCTATACCATAGATTGATAAGTAGTCATTCCCAAGTATGAAATGATTACTAGTACAGTTGTCCATTACTACAAACTCTACTTTGATTCTGACACATTGTGAGGGATGAGGAAAAATTAGTGTTAAATCAATTATTCCAAGGGGCTTCATGCTCTCACTTGCACTACTAAATTTGACACCTTGTATTGGCATAAGTTTTTCTTGCCAGTCTGGGACAATGGTTTTTAAATAACTTTTGCCAACACAAGTGCAATATGCTCCTGTATCCAAGTTAACCTTTCCTTCTTGGTTATCAACCATAACAATACTAATACTTGATTTTCCAGCTGTATATCCCATTCCCCTTGCAGGTTTGGTTCTATACATTTTGGCATCTTGTATGTTTGTCAGGTTTGTGTCAGATGTTCCAACTTGTGGCAAGTTTGAATTAACATCCAGTACTTCATAAATTATATCAATATTATTAATTTGTGCATTAATTATATTGATTTCATCACTTTCAGAGCTTTCTGACTCTTCTGTCTCTTTTTCAGAGTCAGATTCCTCTTCTTTGTCATTGTGGCTCTCTGTTTCCACAATTTCATTAATCTTTGCTTTTTTAAGGCAATTATTGGCTAAGTGTCCAATACCTCCACATTTATGGCATTTTCTTTGCTCATTATTGTTGGATGTATTGGGCTTAAAGGATTCTTTTGACTTATCTTTTTTGATAAATGGTTTATTTGGGCTTTTGATGTCCAATTTTTTCCAAGTCCTGCCAATTTTTGTTCTTGTCACTATATCTTCTAGTGCATTTATATACTCTTCTGTGGAACATGGTTCTATACACCTGCTTCTTAGGGCATGTTCTAGTTCCCCTCCACATTTTTTAAGTATTTTCATATGCACCATCTTCTGTGACATTTCTGGGTACAGTGCATTAAGCCTTTCAACTTGTTTTAAGAACCAAGTTAGAGGTTTATCTTTCTCTGGGTCAAAGAAAGAGTTTTCAAATGCATTTTCTATCTTATACCTCCAGGCATCATTTGCCCACTTGGTGATTATTTCTTGTTTCCACCAAGACCAGGTATTTTTACCATTTGTTTGTCTTATGCCATAATACCATCTTTTTGCAGATTTCTCAAACAATGAATGTAATCTTGCAGTGATTAATTCATCTGGTATGGCATAGTCTTCTTGTAACATGTCAATTGTTTTAATAAATGACATGTGGTCATATTCACCTTCTCCTGTAAATGTTGGCCATTCCTTTAATTGAGGTGCTTCTTTCATTAAGACTTGGTTGTTGTCTTGATGACTCAAGTCTGTTATGAAAGGATTTGACAATTCCTCTTTTGTTTTAACAGGGCTTCTTATATGAGAAAATGGTGTTGATAACTTTGGCGTATTCAAATTAGCCTCATTAATTTTATCCATTTTTTCAGTAATAAGTCTTATTTCACTCTGAATATCATCTTTCAGATGCATTCTTGCTTCATCACTTTTTTCCACATGGTCCAAAAGTAATTTTTGGTGTGATGAAGTCTTTTCTTCAAATTTTTCTACAGAAATACTTAATTTATTTAATTTTTCTGTAAGATTGTCAATACTCACATCATAATTGATTGTCAAAGTCTTATCTTTGATATCTTTTATGTATTTATACAATTCTTGTTGTCCTTGTATTAATTTTTGAGTATTGTCAATTAAATTCTTTGGTTTATTATTTTCAAAAATAAACTTAATGTTGTCAATTTCTTTCTTGTTTTGCACAACAATTTTTGTTAAAGAAGATAAATTGTTATTTATTTCTTGTAGTGATAATAAACTGTCTTTGATTTCTTTTAGAGGTAATATACTATTTTTAATTTCTGTTAAAGTATTTACAACATCTTTGGACAAGGTTATTTCTTTGGGAAATGAGGTTGTCTCATTCTTTGCTCTTCCTTGTCCTTGAATTCCATCAAGGTTCTGGCCATGTTGAAAACATTGTCCATGGCATCCTTTTGGATTCTTGGGATTCTGTAGCTTGGGGAATATGGTTTCCTCCAATGCTTTTTCTTGTTCTTCTTCCCTTCTTGGGGAAGTGGGTTGGCTTGAGGCTTGCTGGTAGAAGCTACTGGGGCTTCTTCCTTGGTTGCCTCCCTCTTTTTGGCATGATAATCCTTGATTTTTTTGATTTGAGGTTTGGATGACAGTGGATTCCATCCATTGGAGTATTTCACTATCTCCTCCTCTTTGAGGAACTTTTTCAGGATGTGCCAGGAGTTCATCACTCCTTGGTGTATTTGAGGCAGCATTTCCCAGTCTTTGTCCTTGTATACTGTGTAATACTGCTTGTACTGGCTCATGTAGATGTCTATTTGAGCCCTCTGAATGTGATTTGTACCTATTTGAGTTACTCATACTTAGTTCCAATTCAGGCTCAGATATCATGGGCATTTCTGGGACTTACCTTTGGGATAAGGCACTTCCTTGTGTGGATTCTGTTCCACTGGGGATATTGCCCTTTCTTTTCCCTTTTGAGGGATCAATTCTACTTCTGAGTCCAGCTCCATCTGATTGGATGGAGTATTGGGAACCTCTTCTGGTAGTCATAATTAAAGAATAAGAAAAAATAAAAGTATTTTAGAATAAAATTCTTTTATGGCAATTTAAAAAGAGGTGCTCACCTTCAGAGTCTTGAATGGTGGGCCCTGGAAAGTCTAATTTCTTAGCTTTCTTTCTTTTGGTGATAACTGGTGTTGGAGAACTTTGACAAGTTTCTTCCACCAATCTCTCAACAGTAGCTTGGTTGTCTTCTGTTGGGTTATCTTCAAACACTAAAAAAGACAAATAAATATAAGTCTTTTTATAAGAAGTGTTATTTTTGGCAAGATATGGCAATTTTCCACGTAGAAATTGCTTTTATATCTTTGAAAAATTGAAATAAATAAAGAAATGAATAAAAATGAATAAAAATAACTTTTTTATTTGTTTTTAGTATTTTTTAATATTTTTTATATATTTTTTATTTTTAAAGAATAAGATAAAAAATGAATATGATTCTTATAAAATTAAATTATAATAAAAATTATTTTTAATTTATAAAATATCTCTTTTAATCACTAGAGTCACTCAAAGAAAGTTCTTCCAAGTCTAAGGATGTGAAAAACCACGTGTAAGACAGTACAATTGCTTTCCAAATGCCTCAATAGCTTTTAAAATCAATAAAATATAAAATTATTATATAATTTTATGATTATAAATATAATTTATTATTGGATAAGCCCAAATAGAATCTTTTTAAAGGTCTTTTAAGTAAATATCACGGCCAGGCCCCCAAATGTAAGGTTTGACTATGAAACAATAAGTAAAAATTACTAATTTATTACTTATTGTACTCTGAATGTCCTTATGAATTGAATAAATAAGATTAAAAATATGATAATAATAAGTAATTATTATTATTATGGCGTAAAATAATTATATTATTAAATAAATATAATAATATAATTTATATTATAAAAATATAATATAATAAATAAATATATTAATATAAGATAATTAATATATTTAAACAGCTCTTTATTATTGTTACCAACAAATAATAAAGGCGTAAAAAATTGTTTTTTATTAATAAAAAACAATTAATAACAATAATATTACTAATATTAAAGTTATGAATTAATATAAATACTATTGATATTAATTAAAGAATTATTAAGAGAGTAATAATAGAGAAATTATTATAATAAGAGAAAATAACCTACTTTTAACACTTAATATAATAATTTTGAAGTATTTTACGCCAAAAAATATAAATACAACCTTTTCAAATTGTATTTACAATAAAAATAAAGAAAATTACAAATTATTCTGGATTTTTACGTGGAAATGAGTTTTATAGAGATTTTTAACAAAAACAATTAAATAAATGATTTAATCACGTCAAAATAGATAATTATAGCAAGGAGGTCTTTGGTCTTTTAATAATATAATGCTTTTATATATAAAGAATAAAGAAATTACCTTTGATTTAATTGATTTAATGTTTTTGATGCATCTGAGGGGAAAATAGAGTAAAAAGAGCTCTATTTATAGTAAATACCTCCCTCCTAGAGTCCAACAGGCTTCTAGTAGACGTGTACTGATCATATCCACTGGAATTGATCAATATTTTAAGGTTTGAGGGTGATTACATCATGATCAAACCATATTGCATCATTATTACACCATTATTTAGAGTTATCACTGTAACTCTAAGTTTGATGACATCAGAGGCTTGGCAGAACTCCAAATTTCGTGGATTTTATTAGTTTTAATCATAAACTAATAGTATTCACCAATTCTATCACTCTTAAAACTGTTAAACTTAATTTAAGGTTACAGTATGTGATCATAACAGCTCAATTTAAGCTCAAACTTTGATCCTCAATAACTTTTAAGCTTTTCACGCTACAGAAATTCAGAGAGTGAATTCTGATAGCCTGACATAACCTTATTATGCTGCCAAGAGCGTTTCATTACATCATCAAAACTCTAATTTTGATGATTTTTCTTGTAACTCATCTTTTCTGTCGAAATTCAATATTTTAAACTTCAAACCTTGATTTCAGGGGGTTATACCCTGAATTTAATAATGAAAATTACGTCATTCTTCTCGAATAAGCTATTAGAATCCAACTGTGTACTTTTTTTTAAGTTTGGACTACTTTCACAACAAAGTGGTCAACAGCTCTGTTGATTTTTATCAATATTTCCTCATAAGTCTTAACCTTGTTTATAATTTGCAAAATAAAGTTCATATCTGTGTTCTTACAGTAATTACGTGGTAACTTTATTTTTGGTTCATCATTCTAGCATGTATAGTTTAGAAGATATTAGCTATGATCACTGAATATATGCGTTGACCAAAAAAGTGCATATATTCAGGATAATTCCTTAAGTATTGATTTTGGGAATTAGCTTATTAATTGTTTTATATGTGGATTTTTGTGGGGAATCCACTGGTACAATTTATTTCACATGTTGTTTCATTAGTTTCTGAGATAAGTAAGGTTTTATGTTTTTTATAAGGTATTATACCCTATAATTCCTTAAATATTAACTTTACAGGTATGCCATAAAAATGGTATATGTGTATTTTTCCATGGGGAATCCAATGGTATAATTTGTTTTACATGTTGATTCATTGGTTTTTAAGTTAAACCAATTTTAGTACCAATTTATGGTATTTTTTGTATATTTGAGTAATTATTTTTAATGTATAATTATTCTAATTAATTTTAATATAATTATATTAAAGGTATAATTATTCTGAGTCTTTTTTGTGACCTTATTGGGTATGTGGTCATATCTCAAAGGCTCACACTGAGTGTCAGGCCAATCTTGCTTCAATAAAATCCCCTGTGAAAATTTCCAGAGCTTCTCTTGATTTAGGACTTGTTGGATATGCAGGTTTTCTTAGGAGTTGTGGATAAGGTCTCTCAATATCAAGTATGATGTCAACTTCATGACCAATAATTGCCCCCAAAGGTTGTTTGTCTGATGAAAATGATTCTTTGTGGTCATATAAAAGGGCATAATGTTCATTCTCCTGTTTATCAGTTAGATGAAGGCTTATGTCAGCTTCTGTAAGGTGTGGATATGAACTTTGATTAAAAATCAAGGACTTTTCCTGTCCTCAAAATTTGTATAAGGTAAAAATCAATTAAAAATAGTAAGAAATATTATTTTTAAGAGAAAACACGTCAAACGTATTGTTTATAACTTCATTAGTATAAAACAATAACATTATAAAGATTTATTGTTTTACCAACAATAAAAATTTATCAAAAAATACTCTACAAGAGATATTTAAGGGTACAAAAGAAATTTCTTCAAGAGCAATTTCAATTGGAATTAATTGAGCAAAGAACTGCAAGCAATTAATTAAAGAAAAAAGTCTTTAAAAAGAATATTAAAGATACAAAACGCCCAAAAGTGACCAGAGTGAATTTGGAAACAAAGTGACAAAGTTTACAGTGATGAAAGATGCTTTAATTCACTTTTGGGGTGGTTCAGGGGTAAAAATGATTATAAGAGTTACAAACAATGATTATAAGAGTTACAAACAATGATTATAATGATTTTTTTCATGTGGTTGAAAGGTTTAAAATGATTTAAAAAAAGGTGGTTGGAATCTTTTATTGATTGGTTTAACAACTTTTAAACTAATTATAAAAAGAAAAGATTCTAACATGAAGAGAAAAGTGGGGCAAAGAAGACATTCTTCTATAGCCATCAATTTTCTTACTCCAAAAGTAAAATTTATTCTTGTCAGTCGTGAAGAACAGTCTTACAACAGAAAAACCAATTATGGCATCATTGAACCGTTGTTTAGACCAAAAAGGACAGGTTTAAGCCATTTTTAGCCATTTTTAGACCCTTAAATCAGCCATTACTATAGCAATACCTGGTCTAGAGCCTTCAAAACACGTCAGAATGTGTGTAGGAGATGTATAAACCAGGTAAAATGGTTTTTACTATTATTGTTTTATTGTAAGGGTAGTTTTACCCTCTTGGAAACAGCTAAAACTACCCCAGTTGGTATCAAAACCTCATCATCAATTGAGTCCACAGACCCTGTAACTCAATTCCGGGCCAAAAGTGATGAACTTTTGCGTGAATTTTGACACCACACGCCTGTCAGCAAGGATTTTGGGGGTCTAGCTCCCCCTTTGACCTGGAGTTCCTTTTCCCCCCCAAATTTAATCTTTCAGATTTATTTTTCCTTTAATTCCTCATCATGTATTTTACTTATAATTTACATATGTAATTCAATTGAGTTGTACAGTTCAATACAGTAATAATTGATACCTCGTATGTAAATCAAAGTTCACTTATGTAACACATGCGCACATTTTGACATTTCAATTGAATTCAATTGAAAATACTTCAATTCCTCATAGCTTCTAAACTAAACACAACACCTCAGTTTAAACACAGAATTTGATGGTTAACACCACATGTGGTGTGAATTGAATTAATTTTTTGAGGATTTTCAATTTCTGTATTGGAAATACTAAAAACTCAATTTAAGCTTATTTAGAGTTGAGTTAAGAACATTTCACTCAGAGGTGACCCCACCTGATTTAATATGAGGAATCCAATGGTGAAATAATTTTTATATGTTTATTTATTGGATAAAAATTTATAATAATTTTGATTTAACTTTTTTCCAAATTTAATGATTTTTTCATAATTTTGTTAAGATTTCATTTTTACTTAATTTTTTCAAGTATAAATGTAATTTTATAATTTCAAAATTGAATGTAATTTTATTTTTAAATTATAATTAAATTTTGTTTTTTAAATATAAATTTGTATTCATATTTTAATTTTTTATTTTTATAATATAAATAAATTTATTTTATTTACATTTGTATCTTAATTTATCTTTTGTGGTCTTTTGGGTATATGAAAATATGCCTAAGGCTCACAGCTTCACTTAACTGTTCAGATTTGGATATTCCCATCTCTAAGCTGACTGGTGCTACTTTTATTACTGTAGTTTGTGTTTTAAATGGTAAGAAGGAAAAATTCTGACTCTTATTTTCTCCAATAGTAAACTAGCTGTCCTTGTTGTTATTTAAGTCTATGCCATACATGGTTGAATAGTCATTTCCCAATATAAAATGGGTACTAGAGCAATTTTCCACAACAATAAATTCAAAGGTGAATCTTAAATTTCCATTAATATGTGGAAATATGACAGTAGTCTCAAAGATTCCCAATTATTTCATTGGATTACTTGCACTATTGAATTCTATGCCATCAATTGGTAACAATTGAATTTCAAAATTTGGTGCGCAAGTGTTAAGAAAAGATTTTCCAACACAAGAGCATATGGCTCCTGGGTCAAGTAAGCATTTAGTGGGTTTATTGTCAATTACCACTTCTGTTATACAGGAGTTACCAGCTGTATGACATTTTCCCCTGTTTGGTTTGGTCTTCATAAGTTGTGCATCTTGAAATTTTGACAAATCAAGTTGACTATTGCTTAATTGTGGCAAGTGGGAATAAGATTCTATGATGTCAAAGGTGGCATTGATATTTTATATATCTTTTGAATATTCAGAAAATATTGGTGACTTATCATCTGAATTTTCTTCAATTATATTATCATATTTTTCAAGATAAGGTTCTTTTTCAATGTCAATTTCATTGATTTTCCCCCTTTTTGGACATGTATTGGCTAAGTTGGTGGTTCTTTGGAAGATATGGCACTTTCTGATTATATCTGCAGATTTATACTTCATATTATTAGAATTTTCTTTGATATTTTTGTCTACAGAATCTTTCCAAGGTGTATTAAACCTTGCTTTGAGATTGTAAGGTTTGACTATGAAACAATAAGTAAAAATTACTAATATTTTACTTATTGTACTATGAATGTCCTTATAAATAAAGTCAATAAGATAAAAATAACTATAATAATAAATAATTATTTTAATTATGGGGTAAAAATAATTATATTATTGAATAAATATAATAATATAATTTATCTTATGAAAAAATAATATAAGATAATTAATATATTTAAAAGCAATTCATTATTGTTACCAACAAATAATAAAGGCATGAAAAATTGTTTTTTATTAATAAAAAAAAATTAAAAACAATAATATTACTAATACTAAGATTATGAACTAATATAAATACTATTTATATTAATTATAGAATTATTTGAAGTAATAATAGAGAGAAAAGTATTATAATAAGAAGAAATAACTTACTTTTAATACTTGATATAATAATTTTAAATAATTTTACACCAAAAAAATGTAAATACAACTTTTTTAAATTGTATTTACAATAAATTTTAAGAGAAATTATAAATATTCTTAATTTTACGTGGAATTGAGGTTTTTAAGAGAATTTTAAACAAAACAGACAAATAAATATAATAATCATGTCAAAGATGATGATTATAATAACATTATCCTTGGTAATGAATAATATAAGAGTTTTATATATAAAGAATAAAGAAATTACCTTTTGATTTAAAAATCTTAGTGTTTTGTAAGCATCTGAGGGGAAAACAGAGTAAAAAGAGCTCTATTTATAGTAAATGTCTCCCTCCTAGAGTCCAGAAGGCTTCTAGTTGACGTTTACTGATGCTTTCTACTAGAATTTATCAATATTTTAAGGTTTGGTGATGATTACATCATGATTAAACCATGTTACCTGATAATTACGGCATTATTTAGAGTTATCACTATAACTCTAATTTTGATGACATCATAGGTTTGGAAGAAGCCTAAGCTTTGTGTATTTTATTAGTATTAATCATGTTCTAATATTATTCACCAGCTTTATCACTTATATGACTGTTAAACTTAAAATAAGATTACAGTGAGTGATCTTAAATGATCAAATTTAAGCTAAACCTTTAATCATTAATATCTTTTACATTATACACGCTACAGCTATTCTGAGAGTGTATTCTGATAGCTTGGCATGTCCCTATTACACTTCCAAGTGAATTTCATTACATAATCAAAACTCTATTTTTGATGATTTTTCTTGAAACTCATCTTTTCTGTTGAAATCTAATATTTTAAACTTCAAACCATGATTTCAAGGGGTTATACCTTGAATATTGTGATACAAAATACGTCATTCTTCACTAATGAACTAGTAGACTCTGACTGTCTACTTTCTTTTAAGTTTGGACCACTTTCACAACAGAGTGGTCAACAGCTCTATTGATTTTGATCAATAATCCATTACAGGTTTTGAGCTTGTTTATAGCTTGTGAAATGAAGTTCATTTCTGTGTTCCTACAGAAATTAAGTGGTGACTTTATTTTTGGCTTATCACTCTATCATGTATATTTCAAAAGATATTAGCTAAAATCCTTGAATATATGTGTTGACCAAAAAAGTGCATATATTGAGCTTAACTCCTGAAGTATTGACTTTGGAGATTAGCTTGTTAATTATTTTATGTTTATAATTTTATGGGGAATCCAATGGTACAATTTATTTCACATTTTTCTTCATTGGTATTTGGAATAATTAAGGATTCATGTTTTTTATAGGGTTTTATTGCTTATAAATTATTAAATATTGACTTTACAGATATGCCATGAAAATGGTATATGTGTATATTACCATGAGGAATCCAATGGGGTAACTTATTTCACATGTTTATTCATTGGCTTTTAAGTTGAACCAAGCTTTATGCCTATTTATGGCAGTTTTATTGTTTTAAGGTAATTATTTTTAAAGGTATAATTAGTTTGAATATATCTTGTGACCTTATTGGGTATGTGTTCATATCTCAAACATTCACAGAGATTAATCCTACTAGAACCAATTCTGGTTCTGGTGGTTACTTCTTCCCATATATTAATAATATCTTCTGCTAAATATTGTTCAGTAGTCCTGCTTTTGACAGCATGCTCTAAGTCACCTCCACATTGTCTCAGAGTTTTACTGTGGATCATAAATTCTGACATGTCAGGATACAATGCTGTTAATCTGTCTTTTTGTTGGAAAAGCCATGGTAAAGCTTTGCCTTTATCAGCATGAAGTTTGGCAGATTCAAAGGCTGTTTCCACTTTAAACCTCCAAGCATCATTGGCCCATTTGTTGATAATTTGGTTTTTCCACCAAGTCCAACTTTGGTGTCCACGTGCTTGTCTTAATTTTATATATCATCTGTGGGCTGATCTGGTAATAAACCTGCTAAATATTTCTGTTACCAATCTGTCTGGTAATTCAAAATCGTCTTTAATCATTTCAACAGCTCTGATGAATTCCATATCATCATATTCTCCTTCACCACTGAAGTGAGGCCATTCTTTAATTTTTGCTACTTCTTTTAAAAGTTCTTAGCCCATTGATGGTTCCAAGTTATGAAAAGAAGTGGAAAATTCATTTTTCAGATGTGAATTTTCAGCATCCAATACTTGTGGATTTGGAATTCCTATACCCTCATTTTGATTCAGAGGTGTAGACATTCTTGGTAAGGTGTTTAGTATATGTTCAATTTCATTCACTTTACTGTTGCTACACATTTGGGAATTTCTTAATTCATTTTAGAAGGCTTGTATTAAATTTATTACTTCAATTTTATACATGTCTTCTTTATGTGTCAGTCCTTGCCATAACTCTGTTTGTCTTGTACTATCAGCAGTTACCTGATTCAATTTCATTGTTAATTTTGATATTTCTTCTTGTGAAGCATCAAAACCCTTTTTCAAAGCAATTGTATATGTCCTTACTTCAGTAAATGAATTTGAAATTTCATCAAGCAGTTTTTTGTTATCATTCTTGATAATATTTATGGCTTGTTTAGTTCTTGTTTCAATTATGTCATCAATATTAAATTTAGAATATTTTTCTGTTAATTCTTTGATAATGGCAGATTGTTCATTTATCTTATTTCCCAAAGAATTGTCATTATTAGGAGTCTTCATTGTTCTTAAAACTTTCTCAAAACACGTAAGTGTTTCATTTATTTTGCTCAGACTTAAGTTGATTATTTTAAGCTTGTTACAAATGAATGAATTTTTATCAGAAACATGAGTTTTTATGTCATTTATAGCTTCAGGCAACCCTGGGATAGAGTCAAAAATGTCAGAAATCATTTATGATATTTTAATCTGACTTCCTCCTTTTTCTAAAATTCCATCATTGTTCTGGCCATTGGAATTACCTTTTCCATGGCATCCTGCTGAATCTTTGGGATTCTGTAACCCTGGATGTAAGGTTTTGTGGCTGGTGCCTTTCCTTTGTCCTTGTTATGAGCTTGTGGCTGCTTTGTCAAGTTGGAAATGCTGCTGCTAGCTACTGGGGCTGTTCTTGGCACCCGCTTGGGTGGTGGAGGGTTGTTTTGCCTCCATTCTGCTGTTAAGAGCATCATATTCTTCTTCTACATCAATAGATGCCATCCATTGAGTAACTTTTCAATGTTGGGATGTCCCAGTAATCTTCTCACAGTCAGGTAAGAATTCATGCAATTTTTCCACAGATCTGCAAGGATCTGGTACTCTTTGTGCTGCAATGCATTGTTGTAAGCCTTCTGGCTGGCTTTGTATATGTCCACTGAGGCTTCTTGTGGCAGTGTAAGCTCTTTTTGAAGGTAAAATAGTATTATCAGCTTCAGAATGACATAATTCATTAATTTGGAAGTCATCAACTGACCCTTGTCTTTCTTTAACTGATTGACTTCTGCCATAATCACGTCTATGACCTTTTTGGGAGCTTCTTGAGGGGTTATAGCTGGCTCCTGATCTGGTTGAAGGCATATTTTATGATTAAAAAACATAAAATAGTAATCTTATGTCAAAAAACTTACTATTTGCCAAATTTCTTTCTTTCTGAAGGGTATCACTTGTATCCAAGTCGATTAATTCAGGAGAAATTGGTTCTGGTTGATTATTCTGAGTTATAATAATTCTACTATTATGGTCAGAATTTATAGTACTTGCAGGAATAATTCTTGTTACTGTTGAGGCTGTTTCAATATTTTCTTGTCTTACCATGTTTTCACACACTAAAATTAATGAAGAATCCAATTGATTAAGTAAAAACAGATTTTTTCAAGAGAGAAATGAAAAAAATAAAACTTCACTTATGATATGAAAAAAAATATTTTTTATGGATTTTTTGAATTATAAGTATTTTTTATATGTTTGTAAATTTTTAAATATAAGAAAAAGCATTTAGAAAGAGTAAAAAATTATGTCACAGGTCAAATATCATGGCTGTGCCCCCAAATGTAAGGTATGGAAATGAATATTTGATTCAAAATCAAGTACTTTTGCTGTCCTCAAAATTTGTATAAGGTAAAATATGATTAAAAAGAGTATGAAATAGTATTTTTAAGAGAAAACACACCAATTTTATTGTTCTTAACTTTATAAGTATAAAACAATAATATTATGAAGACTTATTTTTTTACCAATAATAAAAATTTATCCAAAAATACTCTACAAGAGATATTTAAGGCTACAAAAGAAATTTCTTCAAGAGAAATTTCAATTGGAATTAATTGAGCAAAGATCTGCAAGAAACTAATTGAAGAACAAATTCTTTATAAAGGTATTTAAAGAGAAAACTCACCCAAAATTGATAAGAGTGATTTTGGAAACAAAGTGACAAAGTTAACAGTGATGAAGATTCTTTAATTAACTTATGGGGTGGTTCAAGGGGTTAAATGATTATAAGAGCTACAAACAATGATTAAAATGATTTTTTTCACATGGTTAAAAGGTTTAAGATGATATAAAAATGGTGGTTGGAAACTTTTATTGATTGGTTTAACAGTGTTTATAGAGAAAAGTGTGGCAAAGAAGACATTCTTTTATATCCATCAATTATCTTACTCCTAAAGTAAAATTTTCTCTTGTCAGTTTTGAAAATACTCTGAAAATAGAAAATCCAATTATGGCATCATTGAACCCTGGTTTAGACCAAAAAAGGGCTGATTTTAGCCATGTTAGACCCTTAAATCAGCCATTACTATATTAATACCTGGTCTAGAGCCTTCCAAACATTTCAGAATGTGTGTAAGAGACGTATAAATTATTTAAAACTGTTTTTACTAATGTTTTTCTAACTTGATGGTAGTTTTACCCTCTTGGCAACAGTTAAACCTGCACTGGTTGGTATCAAACCTCATCATCAATTGAGTCACAGACCCTGTGACTCAATTCCAGGCCAAAATTGATGCACTTTTGCGTGGATTTTGACATCCCATGCCTGGCAGCAAGGATTTTGGGGGTCTGGATCCCCCTTGGAGCTAGAATACCTTTCCCCCCCAGAATTAAACTTTCCAACATATTTTTTCTTTAATTCCTCATCATTTTATACACTTGTAATCTACACATACAATTGAATTGGGTTTTTGTAAGGTTTGACTATGAAACAATAAGTAAAAATTACTAATATTTTACTTATTGTACTATGAATGTCCTTATAATTGAAATTAATAAGATAAAAATAATTATAATAATAAAGAATTATTATAATTATGGCGTAAAAATGATTATATTATTAATAAAATATAATAATATAATAAAATAATTAATATATTTAAAGGCACTTTATTATTGTTACAAACAAATAATAAAGGCGTAAAAAATTGTTTTTTATTAATAAAAAACAATTAATAACAATAATATTACCAATATTAAAGTTATAAATTAATATAAATACTATTTATATTAATTAAAAAATTATTAAAATAATAATAAAGAGAAAATTATTATAATAAGAGAAAATAACTTACTTTTAACACTTAACATAATAATTTTGAAATATTTTACGCCAAAAAAAATATAAATACAACCTTTTCAAATTGTATTTCCAAAAAAAAAAATAAAGAAAATTACTAATATTATTGATTTTTACGTGGAAATGAGTTTGTAGAGAGATTTTTAACAAAAACAATTAAATAAATGATTTAATCACGTCAAAATAGATGATTAAAGAAAGGTGGTCTTTGGTCTTTAATAATATAATGGTTTTATATATAAAGAATAAAGAAATTACCTTTGATTTAATTGATTTAATGTTTTTGATGCGTCTGAGGGGAAAATAGAGTAAAAAGAGCTCTATTTATAGTAAATACCTCCCTCCTAGAGTCCAACAGGCTTCTAGTAGACGTGTACTGATCATATCCACTGGAATTGATCAATATTTTAAGGTTTGGGGATGATGACATCATGATCAAACCATATTGCATCATTATTACACCATTATTTATATTCAGGTTAATTCCTTAAGTATTAACTTTGGAAATTAGCTCATTAATTGTTTTATGTGTAAATTTTCATGGGGAATCCAATGGTACAATTTCTTTTACATGTTGCTTCATTGGTTCTTGGAATAAATAAGGATTTATGGTTTTTATAAGGTATTATTCCTTATAACTCATTAAATATTGACTTTACAGATATGCCATAAAAATGGTATATGTGTATTTTACCATGGGGAATCCAATGGTATAATTTATTTCACATGTTGATTCATTGGTTTTTAAGTTAAACCAATTTTTGTACCAATTTATGGTATTTTTGTATTTTTGAAGTAATTATTTTTAATGTATAATTATTCTAAGTAATCTTAGTATAATTATCTTAAAGGTATAATTATTCTGAGTCTTTTTTGTGACCTTATTGGGTATGTGGTCATATCTCAAAGACTCACAGTTTTACAGTACACAGCTGTAATAATTGATACCTCATATGTAAATTACAGTTCACTTATGTAATACACATGCACATTTTGACATTTCAATTGAGAATACTTCAATTCCTCATAATGTAAGGTGTGGATATGAAACTTTGATTAAAAATCAAGTACTTTTCCTGTCCTCAAAATTTGTATAAGGTAAAATTCAGTTAAAAATAGTATGAAATATTATTTTTAAGAGAAAACACGCCAATTTTATTGTTTATAACTTTATTAGTATAAAACAATAATATAAAAATTTATTGTTTTACCAACAATAAAGATTTATCCAAAAAATACTCTACAAGAGATATTTTAAGGCTACAAAAGAAATTTCTTCAAGAGCAATTTCAATTGGAATTAATTGAGCAAAGAACTGCAAGCAATTAATTAAAGAACAAAGTCTTTAAAAAGAATATTAAAGAGAAAACACGCCCAAAAGTGACCAGAGTGAATTTGGAAACAAAGTGACAAAGTTAACAGTGATGAAAGATGCTTTAATTCACTTTTGGGGTGGTTCAGGGGTAAAAATGATTATAAGAGTTACAAACAATGATTATAATGATTTTTTCACGTGGTTAAAAGGATTAAAATGATTTAAAAGTGGTTGTTGGAATCTTTGATTGATTGGTTTAACAGTTTTAAACTAATTAATAAAAGGAAAAGATTCTAACATGAAGAGAAAAGTGGGGCAAAGAAGACATTCTTTTATAGCTATCAATTCTCTTACTCCAAAAGTAAAATTTACTCTTGTCAGTCGTGAAAAACAGTCTGACAACAGAAAAGCCAATTATGGCATCATTGAACCCTGGTTTAGACCAAAAAGGGCTGGTTTAAGCCATTTTTAGCCATTTTTAGCCATTTTAGACCCTTAAATCAGCCATTACTATAGCAATACCAGGCCTAGAGCCTTCAAAACACGTCAGAATGTGTGTCAGAGGCGTAGAAACCAGTTAAAACTGTTTTTATTATGATTGTTTTATCTTAAGGGTAGTTTTACCTTCTTGGCAACAGCTAAAACTACCCCAGTTGGTATCAAAACCTCATCATCAATTGAGTCCACAGACCCTGTAACTCAATTCCAGGCCAAAAGTGATGAACGTTTGCGTGAATTTTGACATCCCACGCCTGTCAGCAAGGATTTTGGGGGTCTAGCTCCCCCTTAGAGCTGGAGTTCCTTTTCCCCCCCAAATTTAATCTTTCCAATTTATTTTTCCTTTAATTCCTCATCATGTATTATACTTATAATTTACACATGTAATTCAATTCAATTGTACAGTACAATACAGTAATAATTGACACCTCATATGTAAATCAAAGTTCACTTATGTAATACACGCGCACATTTTGACATTTCAATTGAATTCAATTGAAAATACTTTAATTCCTCATAACTTCTAAACTAAACACAACACCTCAATTTTAACACAAAAATTGATGGTTAACACCACATGTGGTGTGAATTAAATTAAGGTTTTGAGGATTTTCAACTTTTGTATTGAAAATACTAAAAACTTAATTTAAGCTTATTTAGAGTTGAGTTACAAAAATTTCACTCAGAGGTGACCCCACCTGATTTTTTATGAGGAATCCAATGGTGAAATAAAATTTATATGTTTATTTATTGGATAAAAAGTTATAATAAATTTTATTTAACTTTTTTCCAAATTTATTTATTTTTTCACAATTTTGTTAAAATTTCATTTTTACTTAAATTTTTCAAGTATAAATGTAATTTTATATTTACAAAATTTAAAGTAATTTTATTTTTAAATTATAATTAATTTTTTATTTTTAATATAATTTTATATTTATATTTTTTATTTTTATTTTAATAATATAAATAAATTTATTTTATTTATATTAATATGTTATTTTTTATATTTGTGGTCTTTTGGGTATATGAAATTACCTCTAAGGCTCACATTCCCTCCCCCTAAAAAAGAATATTACTTTGTAATATTGGTGTTTCTAGTGTGTCTGAATCTCCTCAGGAGTTTGGTGGCTTCTGGTATATCTTTCTCTTCTAACCATTCATCTTCACAAGTTGGGTCACTGTACCTAACAAGGTATTCCCTTACTTTCTTGGTTCTTAATTTCCTTTCTTTAAGAACTTTGGTTATTTTCTTAGTACCAGATGTCTCAATAGGAGGTATAACTTGGGGAATCTTATTCCTCAAGGGAAATTTCTCAGCATCACTAGATTTGTATGGCTTTATCAAGCTTACTGGAAATGTAGGGTGCTTATTGCTAAGTTCTTCAGATAACTCTACTTCAACAGCATTTTCTCCATGGAGGGCCTTAATCACAAAAGGTCCTGCAAAGGAGTCTTTTAACTTTTTACATCCTTTGATGTTATTGAAGTTAGTGGTGGATACAAGAACTAGATCCCCCACTTTGAAATCTGGAGTTGCATGAGATTTATCCCATTTGTCTTTAGCATATGCAAAAGAGTCCTCCATGCATCTCACTGCATGCTTTCTAGCTTTGTCTAGCATTCCTTTGAAGCTAGCAGCTGTGGGATGTATTTCAATTAAGTCTTTCCTCAAGGAATCTTGGGGTAACTTGGGGTTCCATCCTTTTTCTAGAATAGCAGGAGTCTGATTGGTACTGGAATGGATTGATGTTTTATATGCTAATTCCAGTGCTGGTAACAGAGTACACCAATCATGGGTAAATCCATCACAATCTTTGAATTCAAGGCCATATGCACAAAATCTTCTCACCATGTCCTCTAAGGTTTGGATCATTCTTTCAGCCAGACCATCAGTTTGTGGGTGGTAGGCTGTAGAGAAAGACAGTTTTGTGCCAAATAATTGGTGAAGATTTGTCCATAGAGCTGAAGTGAATTTGGGATCTCTATCACTGATGATATTTGTAAATATCCCTGTCCATGACACTACTCTATTCCATATCAGAAGAGCTGTATCCATGGCTGTATCATCTTTGTGACATGGTAAAAAGATTGGAGTTTTACTGAATCTGTCCACAATTACTAGGCAAGCATTATAGCTCCTGTCACCTCCTGGTGGTAGGCCAGTTACCCAATCCATATGGACAATTTCCCAAGGTCTGTTTGGTTCTTGGATTTTCATCATATTTCCAAGTCTTTTGCCAGTGGATTTATTTGCCTTTTGGCATCTGTCACAGGTTTTGCAATATTCTGCAACATCTTTTTGCCACATTGGCCACCATATGCAGGTCTTTACTTTCTCTCTTGTTCTGTCCTCAGAAAGATGTCCTGAAAAGGGACTATCATGGCATTCTTTCAGTACAAGATTGATTAATGACCTGTCTACAACTGTCATGACACATGTGTGCTTGGTTCTGTGGTAAATTATACCATCCAGTAGGTGAAATCTCCCTTCATTATAAGATTTTCTCCATACTTCATCCAAGGCATGTATTAGAGAGTTGTCTTTACAGTCTTTGTTAAGTAATTGGCATAAGATGCTACAATTCTTATCTTGAGTGTAACTATTTCTGACTTCTTCAAAGAAGGTGGTGTTCAAGTCTGTAACACTTATTCCTTCTATTGGAATTTGTGGTGAAGCTTCTTCTGGAACATAAGCAGGATTATCAATGTTATTTGGTAATGGCCATCTGCTTAGTCCGTCTGCATTCTTATGAATATTCCCATCCTTATGAACAATAGTCATATTGCCTCTGTATTCTTGTATGGCTATTTGCCATCTGAGCATGTGTCTGTTAGGTGTTTTCATGTTCAAAAGTGATTTCACAGCTGTACAATCTGTTATTACTTCAAAAACACATCCCTCTAAGAAATAGTTCAATTTCTCTAAGGCCCAGACAAGGCATAGACATTCCATTTGACTTGCTCCATATCTGGCTTCAGTTGGTTTGATTTGCCTGGATATGAAACATATTGGTCCTTCTACAGGTTTGTCATTTATGATCTGAACTTGGTGAAGTGCAGCACCTAGTCCATCCCCTGATGCATCAATATACAGTTTGAAAGGCAATTTAAAGTCTGGCATCAGTAAGAGTGGAGCAGTGGTCAATGCTTCTCTTAGAGACTCAAAAGCTTTGACTCTGTCAACAGTCATCTCAAATACTGTGTCTTTGTCACACAACTTATAAAGTGGTCTTGCTATGGATGCAAAGTCTTTAATGTGTTGCCTGTAATATCCTGCAAAACCTAAGAATGACTGAATTTCCTTCTTATTCTGAGGCATGGGTTTTAACAATACTGCTGCAACTTTGTTTTTATCAATTCCAAGGGACAAACCAGATACAACATGTCCTAGTGCCTTAAGTTCTTTAAATCCAAAATGACATTTCTTCGAGGAGATTTTCATGTTTACTGATTGGATTTTTGTCAAAACTCTTGATAATCTGTACATGTGCTCCTCCCAAGTCTTTGAACAGATAATAATGTCATCAATGTAAATGATTAACCATCCCTCTGAGAGTTCTTCAGGGAAGATTTCATTCATCATTCTTTGGAAGTGTGAAGGTGCATTTTTGATACCAAAGGGCATCCTTAAGTATTCATACACTCCACAATGAACAATAATTCTCAAGTATTTTCTTGCTCTTGGTGTTACTACATTTTGATGGAATCCTTTAAGGGCATCCATAGTGGTTATATACACTGCTTGAGATATTTGAGTAAGGGCAATTTGGATTTTTGGTATTGGGTATCTGTCTGGAACAGTGTAAGTGTTCAGAGCTCTAAAGTCCCCAACCATTCTGGATTTTCCATTATGCCACGCCACTATGACTGGTGTAGTTATTTCTACTTCCTCATTGTGGCCTACTTTTCTTATTACACCAAGGTCTAGAAGTTCTTTGATATGAATTTCTAGAGCTTCTCTTGATTTTGGACTTGCTGGATAAGCAGGTCTTCTTAAGAGTGGTGGATAAGGTCTCTCAATGTTAAGAATGATGTCAACTTCATGACCAATAATTGCTCCCAGGGGTTCTTTGTCTGTAGCAAATGCTCCTCTGTGGTCATACAAAAGGGAAGAAAGTTCATTTTCTTGCTTATCAGTCAGATGAAGGCTTATTTCAGCCTCATTTAACTGTTCAGACTTGAATTTCTCTAACTCTAAGTTGACTGGTGATACTTTGTTTACTGTAATTTGTCTTTTAAAGGGTAAAAAGGCAAATTTCTGGCGCTTATTGTCTCCAATTGTAAAGTATCTGTCTTTGTTATTATGTAAATCTATCCCATACATGATTAAATAGTCATTTCCCAATATAAAATGGGTACTAGAGCAATTTTCCATAACAACAAATTCAACTGTGATCCTTAAATTCCCATTTATGTGTGGGAATATGACATTGGTCTCAAAGATTCCTAATGCTTTCATTGGGTTACTTGCACTGTTGAATTTTATACCATCAATTGGTAAAATTGGTCTTCAAAATTTGGTACACAAGTCTTAAGAAAAGATTTTCCAACACAAGAGCAGAAGGCTCCTGGGTCAAGCAAAAGTTTGGTGGGTTTGTTGTCAATCACCACTTCTGTTATACAGGAGTTACCAGCTGTATAACCTTTTCCTCTGTTTGGTTTTGTCTTCATAAGTTGTGCATCTTGAACTTTTGATAAATCAACTTGACCATTGCTCAATTGTGGTAAGTGGGAATAAGATTCCATGATGTCAAAAGTGGCATTGATATTTTCTATATCTTTTGAAGATTCAGAGAATATGGATGACTTATCATCTGAATTGTCTTCAATTATGTCTTCTTTTTCAACATCTGGTTCTTTTTCAATGTCAATTTCATTGATTTTCCCCCTTTTTGGACATGTATTGGCTAAATGGGTGGTGCTTTGGCAAATATGGCATTTTCTGACTGTATCTGCAGATTTATATTTAATATTACTAGAATTTTCTTTGGGGTTTTTGTCCACAGAATCTTTCCAAGGTGTATTAAACCTTGTTTTAAGATTCACCCTACTAGAACCAATTTTGGTTCTGGTGGTTACTTCTTCTAGTATATTGATAATATCCTCTGCTGAAGATTGTTCAGTAGTCCTGCTTTTGACAGCATGCTCTAAGTCACCTCCACATTGTCTCAGAATTTTTCTATGGATCATAAATTCTGACATGTCAGGATATAATGCTGTTAATCTGTCCTTTTGTTGGCAAAACCATGGTAAAGCTTTGTCTTTATCAGCATTAAATTTGGCAGATTCAAAGGCTGTTTCAACTTTAAACCTCCAAGCATCATTTGCCTATTTGTTGATGATTTGGGTTTTCCACCAAGTCCAACTCTGGTGTCCATGTGCTTGTCTTATTTTGATGTACCATCTGTGAGCTGATCTGGTAAACAAGGTGTTAAACCTGGCTGTTAACAATCTGTCTGGTAATTCAAAATCCTCTTTGATCATGTCAATACCTCTAATGAATTCCATATGGTCATACTCTCCTTCACCACTGAAGTGAGGCCATTCTTTAAGTTTTGGAACTTCTTTCAAGAGTGCTTGGACCATTGATGGTTCCAAGTTATGAAAAGAAGTGGATAATTCATTTTTTAATTGTGAATTATCAGGATCTAATACTTGTGGATTTGAAATTCTTGTGCCCTCATTTTGATTTAGAGGTGTAGACATTCTTGGTAAGGTGTTCAGTAATTGTTCAATGTCATTCATTTTACTGTTGCTACACCTTTGGGAATTTCTGTATTCATGTTGGAAGCTTTGTATTAAATTTATTACTTCAATTTTATACATGTCTTCTTTATGTGTAAGTTCTTGCCATAACTCTGTCTGTCTTGTATTATCAGCAGTGACTTGATTCAATTTCATTGATAATTTTGATACTTCTTCTTTTGAAGCATCAAAACACTTTTTCAAGGCAATGGTATATGTCTTTACTTCAGTAAATGAATTTGAAATGTCATCAAGGACTTTCTTGTTATCTGTCTTGATAATATTTATGGCTTGTTTAATTCTTGTTTCAATTATGTCATCAATATTGAATTTAGAATATTTATCTGTTAATCCTTTAATAATGGCAGATTGTTCATTTATTTTATTGTTAGAAGAATTATCATTATTGGAATTTTTAATTGTTCTCAAAACTTTTTCAAAACACATAAGTGTTTCATTAATTTGGCACAGACTCAGGTTGTTTGTTTTAATGTTGTTACAAATGGTGTCATTTTTATCAGAAAGATGTTTTTTCACGTCATTTATAGCATTATACAACTCTGGGATGGAATCAAATATGTCAGAAATCATTTCTGGAACCTTAATCTGGCTTCCTCCTTCTTCTGTAATTCCATCATGGTTCTGGCCATCTGAAATACATTTTCCATGGCATCCTGCTGAATCTTTGGGATTCTGTAGCCCTGGCTGTAAGGTTTTGGGGCTGGTGCCTTCCCTTTGCCCTTGTTTGGAGTTTGTGGCTGATTTTTCACGTTGGAATTGCTGCTGCTGGCCACTGGGGCTGTTTTTGGCACTGGTTTGGGTGGTGGAGGGTTGTTTTTCCTCCATTCTAGTGTCAAAAGCATCATGTTTTTCTTCTCCATCAATGGATGCCATCCATTGAGCAATTTGCAAGTGTTGGGATGGCCCAAGAATTTTCTTACTGTCAGGTAAGAATTCATGCAATTCTTCCACAGGTCTGCAAGGATCTGGTACTCCTTGAATTGAAGTGCATTGTTGTATGCACTGTGGCTGGCTTTGTATATGTCCACAGAGGCTTGTTGTGGCGGTGTCAGCTCTTTTTGAAGGTAAAATGGTATTATCAGCTTCAGAATGACCCATTTTAGTTGTTTGGAAGTCATCAACTGACCCTTTTCCTTCTGTACCTGGTTGGCCTCTGCCATAATCACGTCTATTACCTTTTTGGGAGCTGCTTGAGGGGTTGTAGCTGGCTCCTGACCTGGTTGAAGGCATAATTATGGTTAAAAAAGGCTTAAAATAGTATTTTTACATCAAAAACTTACTATTGGCCAAATTTTTGGCTTTCTGAAGTGTATTACTTATATCAAAGTTAATTAATTCAGAAGATATTGGTTCAGGTTGATTATTTTGAGTCACAATAACAGTACTATTATGATCAGAATTAACAGTACTGGCAGGGATAATGCTGGTTACTGTTGAGGCTGTTTCAATGTTTTCTTGTCTTACCACGTTGTCAGACACTAAAATTAATGAAAAAGCCAATTAATTAAGTAAAAAAAAGGTTATTTCAAAAAAGAAATAAAAATATAAGCCTCACTTATAATATGAAAAAAAAATTATTTTTTAAGGATTTTTTTGGATTATAAGTATTTTTTATATGTTTTTAAATTTTTCAATATAAGAAAAAAGATTTAAAAAGAGTAAAAAAAATATGTCACAGGTAAAATATCACGGCTGGGCCCCCAAATGTAAGGTGTGGATATGAAACTTTGATTAAAAATCAAGTACTTTTCCTGTCCTCAAAATTTGTATAAGGTAAAATTCAGTTAAAAATAGTATGAAATATTATTTTTAAGAGAAAACACGCCAATTTTATTGTTTATAACTTTATTAGTATAAAACAATAATATAAAAATTTATTGTTTTACCAACAATAAAGATTTATCCAAAAAATACTCTACAAGAGATATTTTAAGGCTACAAAAGAAATTTCTTCAAGAGCAATTTCAATTGGAATTAATTGAGCAAAGAACTGCAAGCAATTAATTAAAGAACAAAGTCTTTAAAAAGAATATTAAAGAGAAAACACGCCCAAAAGTGACCAGAGTGAATTTGGAAACAAAGTGACAAAGTTAACAGTGATGAAAGATGCTTTAATTCACTTTTGGGGTGGTTCAGGGGTAAAAATGATTATAAGAGTTACAAACAATGATTATAATGATTTTTTCACGTGGTTAAAAGGATTAAAATGATTTAAAAGTGGTGGTTGGAATCTTTGATTGATTGGTTTAACAGTTTTAAACTAATTAATAAAAGGAAAAGATTCTAACATGAAGAGAAAAGTGGGGCAAAGAAGACATTCTTTTATAGCTATCAATTCTCTTACTCCAAAAGTAAAATTTACTCTTGTCAGTCGTGAAAAACAGTCTGACAACAGAAAAGCCAATTATGGCATCATTGAACCCTGGTTTAGACCAAAAAGGGCTGGTTTAAGCCATTTTTAGCCATTTTAGACCCTTAAATCAGCCATTACTATAGCAATACCAGGCCTAGAGCCTTCAAAACACGTCAGAATGTGTGTCAGAGGCGTAGAAACCAGTTAAAACTGTTTTTTTTATGATTGTTTTATCTTAAGGGTAGTTTTACCTTCTTGGCAACAGCTAAAACTACCCCAGTTGGTATCAAAACCTCATCATCAATTGAGTCCACAGACCCTGTAACTCAATTCCAGGCCAAAAGTGATGAACGTTTGCGTGAATTTTGACATCCCACGCCTGTCAGAAAGGATTTTGGGGGTCTAGCTCCCCCTTAGAGCTGGAGTTCCTTTTCCCCCCCAAATTTAATCTTTCCAATTTATTTTTCCTTTAATTCCTCATCATGTATTATACTTATAATTTACACATGTAATTCAATTCAATTGTACAGTACAATACAGTAATAATTGACACCTCATATGTAAATCAAAGTTCACTTATGTAATACACGCGCACATTTTGACATTTCAATTGAATTCAATTGAAAATACTTTAATTCCTCATAACTTCTAAACTAAACACAACACCTCAATTTTAACACAAAAATTGATGGTTAACACCACATGTGGTGTGAATTAAATTAAGGTTTTGAGGATTTTCAACTTTTGTATTGAAAATACTAAAAACTTAATTTAAGCTTATTTAGAGTTGAGTTACAAAAATTTCACTCAGAGGTGACCCCACCTGATTTTTTATGAGGAATCCAATGGTGAAATAAAATTTATATGTTTATTTATTGGATAAAAAGTTATAATAAATTTTATTTAACTTTTTTCCAAATTTATTTATTTTTTCACAATTTTGTTAAAATTTCATTTTTACTTAAATTTTTCAAGTATAAATGTAATTTTATATTTACAAAATTTAAAGTAATTTTATTTTTAAATTATAATTAATTTTTTATTTTTAATATAATTTTATATTTATATTTTTTATTTTTATTTTAATAATATAAATAAATTTATTTTATTTATATTAATATGTTATTTTTTATATTTGTGGTCTTTTGGGTATATGAAATTACCTCTAAGGCTCACATTCCCTCCCCCTAAAAAAGAATATTACTTTGTAATATTGGTGTTTCTAGTGTGTCTGAATCTCCTCAGGAGTTTGGTGGCTTCTGGTATATCTTTCTCTTCTAACCATTCATCTTCACAAGTTGGGTCACTGTACCTAACAAGGTATTCCCTTACTTTCTTGGTTCTTAATTTCCTTTCTTTAAGAACTTTGGTTATTTTCTTAGTACCAGATGTCTCAATAGGAGGTATAACTTGGGGAATCTTATTCCTCAAGGGAAATTTCTCAGCATCACTAGATTTGTATGGCTTTATCAAGCTTACTGGAAATGTAGGGTGCTTATTGCTAAGTTCTTCAGATAACTCTACTTCAACAGCATTTTCTCCATGGAGGGCCTTAATCACAAAAGGTCCTGCAAAGGAGTCTTTTAACTTTTTACATCCTTTGATGTTATTGAAGTTAGTGGTGGATACAAGAACTAGATCCCCCACTTTGAAATCTGGAGTTGCATGAGATTTATCCCATTTGTCTTTAGCATATGCAAAAGAGTCCTCCATGCATCTCACTGCATGCTTTCTAGCTTTGTCTAGCATTCCTTTGAAGCTAGCAGCTGTGGGATGTATTTCAATTAAGTCTTTCCTCAAGGAATCTTGGGGTAACTTGGGGTTCCATCCTTTTTCTAGAATAGCAGGAGTCTGATTGGTACTGGAATGGATTGATGTTTTATATGCTAATTCCAGTGCTGGTAACAGAGTACACCAATCATGGGTAAATCCATCACAATCTTTGAATTCAAGGCCATATGCACAAAATCTTCTCACCATGTCCTCTAAGGTTTGGATCATTCTTTCAGCCAGACCATCAGTTTGTGGGTGGTAGGCTGTAGAGAAAGACAGTTTTGTGCCAAATAATTGGTGAAGATTTGTCCATAGAGCTGAAGTGAATTTGGGATCTCTATCACTGATGATATTTGTAAATATCCCTGTCCATGACACTACTCTATTCCATATCAGAAGAGCTGTATCCATGGCTGTATCATCTTTGTGACATGGTAAAAAGATTGGAGTTTTACTGAATCTGTCCACAATTACTAGGCAAGCATTATAGCTCCTGTCACCTCCTGGTGGTAGGCCAGTTACCCAATCCATATGGACAATTTCCCAAGGTCTGTTTGGTTCTTGGATTTTCATCATATTTCCAAGTCTTTTGCCAGTGGATTTATTTGCCTTTTGGCATCTGTCACAGGTTTTGCAATATTCTGCAACATCTTTTTGCCACATTGGCCACCATATGCAGGTCTTTACTTTCTCTCTTGTTCTGTCCTCAGAAAGATGTCCTGAAAAGGGACTATCATGGCATTCTTTCAGTACAAGATTGATTAATGACCTGTCTACAACTGTCATGACACATGTGTGCTTGGTTCTGTGGTAAATTATACCATCCAGTAGGTGAAATCTCCCTTCATTATAAGATTTTCTCCATACTTCATCCAAGGCATGTATTAGAGAGTTGTCTTTACAGTCTTTGTTAAGTAATTGGCATAAGATGCTACAATTCTTATCTTGAGTGTAACTATTTCTGACTTCTTCAAAGAAGGTGGTGTTCAAGTCTGTAACACTTATTCCTTCTATTGGAATTTGTGGTGAAGCTTCTTCTGGAACATAAGCAGGATTATCAATGTTATTTGGTAATGGCCATCTGCTTAGTCCGTCTGCATTCTTATGAATATTCCCATCCTTATGAACAATAGTCATATTGCCTCTGTATTCTTGTATGGCTATTTGCCATCTGAGCATGTGTCTGTTAGGTGTTTTCATGTTCAAAAGTGATTTCACAGCTGTACAATCTGTTATTACTTCAAAAACACATCCCTCTAAGAAATAGTTCAATTTCTCTAAGGCCCAGACAAGGCATAGACATTCCATTTGACTTGCTCCATATCTGGCTTCAGTTGGTTTGATTTGCCTGGATATGAAACATATTGGTCCTTCTACAGGTTTGTCATTTATGATCTGAACTTGGTGAAGTGCAGCACCTAGTCCATCCCCTGATGCATCAATATACAGTTTGAAAGGCAATTTAAAGTCTGGCATCAGTAAGAGTGGAGCAGTGGTCAATGCTTCTCTTAGAGACTCAAAAGCTTTGACTCTGTCAACAGTCATCTCAAATACTGTGTCTTTGTCACACAACTTATAAAGTGGTCTTGCTATGGATGCAAAGTCTTTAATGTGTTGCCTGTAATATCCTGCAAAACCTAAGAATGACTGAATTTCCTTCTTATTCTGAGGCATGGGTTTTAACAATACTGCTGCAACTTTGTTTTTATCAATTCCAAGGGACAAACCAGATACAACATGTCCTAGTGCCTTAAGTTCTTTAAATCCAAAATGACATTTCTTCGAGGAGATTTTCATGTTTACTGATTGGATTTTTGTCAAAACTCTTGATAATCTGTACATGTGCTCCTCCCAAGTCTTTGAACAGATAATAATGTCATCAATGTAAATGATTAACCATCCCTCTGAGAGTTCTTCAGGGAAGATTTCATTCATCATTCTTTGGAAGTGTGAAGGTGCATTTTTGATACCAAAGGGCATCCTTAAGTATTCATACACTCCACAATGAACAATAATTCTCAAGTATTTTCTTGCTCTTGGTGTTACTACATTTTGATGGAATCCTTTAAGGGCATCCATAGTGGTTATATACACTGCTTGAGATATTTGAGTAAGGGCAATTTGGATTTTTGGTATTGGGTATCTGTCTGGAACAGTGTAAGTGTTCAGAGCTCTAAAGTCCCCAACCATTCTGGATTTTCCATTATGCCACGCCACTATGACTGGTGTAGTTATTTCTACTTCCTCATTGTGGCCTACTTTTCTTATTACACCAAGGTCTAGAAGTTCTTTGATATGAATTTCTAGAGCTTCTCTTGATTTTGGACTTGCTGGATAAGCAGGTCTTCTTAAGAGTGGTGGATAAGGTCTCTCAATGTTAAGAATGATGTCAACTTCATGACCAATAATTGCTCCCAGGGGTTCTTTGTCTGTAGCAAATGCTCCTCTGTGGTCATACAAAAGGGAAGAAAGTTCATTTTCTTGCTTATCAGTCAGATGAAGGCTTATTTCAGCCTCATTTAACTGTTCAGACTTGAATTTCTCTAACTCTAAGTTGACTGGTGATACTTTGTTTACTGTAATTTGTCTTTTAAAGGGTAAAAAGGCAAATTTCTGGCGCTTATTGTCTCCAATTGTAAAGTATCTGTCTTTGTTATTATGTAAATCTATCCCATACATGATTAAATAGTCATTTCCCAATATAAAATGGGTACTAGAGCAATTTTCCATAACAACAAATTCAACTGTGATCCTTAAATTCCCATTTATGTGTGGGAATATGACATTGGTCTCAAAGATTCCTAATGCTTTCATTGGGTTACTTGCACTGTTGAATTTTATACCATCAATTGGTAAAATTGGTCTTCAAAATTTGGTACACAAGTCTTAAGAAAAGATTTTCCAACACAAGAGCAGAAGGCTCCTGGGTCAAGCAAAAGTTTGGTGGGTTTGTTGTCAATCACCACTTCTGTTATACAGGAGTTACCAGCTGTATAACCTTTTCCTCTGTTTGGTTTTGTCTTCATAAGTTGTGCATCTTGAACTTTTGATAAATCAACTTGACCATTGCTCAATTGTGGTAAGTGGGAATAAGATTCCATGATGTCAAAAGTGGCATTGATATTTTCTATATCTTTTGAAGATTCAGAGAATATGGATGACTTATCATCTGAATTGTCTTCAATTATGTCTTCTTTTTCAACATCTGGTTCTTTTTCAATGTCAATTTCATTGATTTTCCCCCTTTTTGGACATGTATTGGCTAAATGGGTGGTGCTTTGGCAAATATGGCATTTTCTGACTGTATCTGCAGATTTATATTTAATATTACTAGAATTTTCTTTGGGGTTTTTGTCCACAGAATCTTTCCAAGGTGTATTAAACCTTGTTTTAAGATTCACCCTACTAGAACCAATTTTGGTTCTGGTGGTTACTTCTTCTAGTATATTGATAATATCCTCTGCTGAAGATTGTTCAGTAGTCCTGCTTTTGACAGCATGCTCTAAGTCACCTCCACATTGTCTCAGAATTTTTCTATGGATCATAAATTCTGACATGTCAGGATATAATGCTGTTAATCTGTCCTTTTGTTGGCAAAACCATGGTAAAGCTTTGTCTTTATCAGCATTAAATTTGGCAGATTCAAAGGCTGTTTCAACTTTAAACCTCCAAGCATCATTTGCCTATTTGTTGATGATTTGGGTTTTCCACCAAGTCCAACTCTGGTGTCCATGTGCTTGTCTTATTTTGATGTACCATCTGTGAGCTGATCTGGTAAACAAGGTGTTAAACCTGGCTGTTAACAATCTGTCTGGTAATTCAAAATCCTCTTTGATCATGTCAATACCTCTAATGAATTCCATATGGTCATACTCTCCTTCACCACTGAAGTGAGGCCATTCTTTAAGTTTTGGAACTTCTTTCAAGAGTGCTTGGACCATTGATGGTTCCAAGTTATGAAAAGAAGTGGATAATTCATTTTTTAATTGTGAATTATCAGGATCTAATACTTGTGGATTTGAAATTCTTGTGCCCTCATTTTGATTTAGAGGTGTAGACATTCTTGGTAAGGTGTTCAGTAATTGTTCAATGTCATTCATTTTACTGTTGCTACACCTTTGGGAATTTCTGTATTCATGTTGGAAGCTTTGTATTAAATTTATTACTTCAATTTTATACATGTCTTCTTTATGTGTAAGTTCTTGCCATAACTCTGTCTGTCTTGTATTATCAGCAGTGACTTGATTCAATTTCATTGATAATTTTGATACTTCTTCTTTTGAAGCATCAAAACACTTTTTCAAGGCAATGGTATATGTCTTTACTTCAGTAAATGAATTTGAAATGTCATCAAGGACTTTCTTGTTATCTGTCTTGATAATATTTATGGCTTGTTTAATTCTTGTTTCAATTATGTCATCAATATTGAATTTAGAATATTTATCTGTTAATCCTTTAATAATGGCAGATTGTTCATTTATTTTATTGTTAGAAGAATTATCATTATTGGAATTTTTAATTGTTCTCAAAACTTTTTCAAAACACATAAGTGTTTCATTAATTTGGCACAGACTCAGGTTGTTTGTTTTAATGTTGTTACAAATGGTGTCATTTTTATCAGAAAGATGTTTTTTCACGTCATTTATAGCATTATACAACTCTGGGATGGAATCAAATATGTCAGAAATCATTTCTGGAACCTTAATCTGGCTTCCTCCTTCTTCTGTAATTCCATCATGGTTCTGGCCATCTGAAATACATTTTCCATGGCATCCTGCTGAATCTTTGGGATTCTGTAGCCCTGGCTGTAAGGTTTTGGGGCTGGTGCCTTCCCTTTGCCCTTGTTTGGAGTTTGTGGCTGATTTTTCACGTTGGAATTGCTGCTGCTGGCCACTGGGGCTGTTTTTGGCACTGGTTTGGGTGGTGGAGGGTTGTTTTTCCTCCATTCTAGTGTCAAAAGCATCATGTTTTTCTTCTCCATCAATGGATGCCATCCATTGAGCAATTTGCAAGTGTTGGGATGGCCCAAGAATTTTCTTACTGTCAGGTAAGAATTCATGCAATTCTTCCACAGGTCTGCAAGGATCTGGTACTCCTTGAATTGAAGTGCATTGTTGTATGCACTGTGGCTGGCTTTGTATATGTCCACAGAGGCTTGTTGTGGCGGTGTCAGCTCTTTTTGAAGGTAAAATGGTATTATCAGCTTCAGAATGACCCATTTTAGTTGTTTGGAAGTCATCAACTGACCCTTTTCCTTCTGTACCTGGTTGGCCTCTGCCATAATCACGTCTATTACCTTTTTGGGAGCTGCTTGAGGGGTTGTAGCTGGCTCCTGACCTGGTTGAAGGCATAATTATGGTTAAAAAAGGCTTAAAATAGTATTTTTACATCAAAAACTTACTATTGGCCAAATTTTTGGCTTTCTGAAGTGTATTACTTATATCAAAGTTAATTAATTCAGAAGATATTGGTTCAGGTTGATTATTTTGAGTCACAATAACAGTACTATTATGATCAGAATTAACAGTACTGGCAGGGATAATGCTGGTTACTGTTGAGGCTGTTTCAATGTTTTCTTGTCTTACCACGTTGTCAGACACTAAAATTAATGAAAAAGCCAATTAATTAAGTAAAAAAAAGGTTATTTCAAAAAAGAAATAAAAATATAAGCCTCACTTATAATATGAAAAAAAAATTATTTTTTAAGGATTTTTTTGGATTATAAGTATTTTTTATATGTTTTTAAATTTTTCAATATAAGAAAAAAGATTTAAAAAGAGTAAAAAAAATATGTCACAGGTAAAATATCACGGCTGGGCCCCCAAATGTAAGGTGTGGATATGAAACTTTGATTAAAAATCAAGTACTTTTCCTGTCCTCAAAATTTGTATAAGGTAAAATTCAGTTAAAAATAGTATGAAATATTATTTTTAAGAGAAAACACGCCAATTTTATTGTTTATAACTTTATTAGTATAAAACAATAATATAAAAATTTATTGTTTTACCAACAATAAAGATTTATCCAAAAAATACTCTACAAGAGA
Source organism: Austropuccinia psidii (assembly GCA_023105745.1). Classification (NCBI taxonomy): domain Eukaryota; kingdom Fungi; phylum Basidiomycota; class Pucciniomycetes; order Pucciniales; family Sphaerophragmiaceae; genus Austropuccinia; species Austropuccinia psidii. Next base: position 18,694,770 of record JALGQZ010000003.1, on the reverse strand, counting down.
TATTTTAAGGCTACAAAAGAAATTTCTTCAAGAGCAATTTCAATTGGAATTAATTGAGCAAAGAACTGCAAGCAATTAATTAAAGAACAAAGTCTTTAAAAAGAATATTAAAGAGAAAACACGCCCAAAAGTGACCAGAGTGAATTTGGAAACAAAGTGACAAAGTTAACAGTGATGAAAGATGCTTTAATTCACTTTTGGGGTGGTTCAGGGGTAAAAATGATTATAAGAGTTACAAACAATGATTATAATGATTTTTTCACGTGGTTAAAAGGATTAAAATGATTTAAAAGTGGTGGTTGGAATCTTTGATTGATTGGTTTAACAGTTTTAAACTAATTAATAAAAGGAAAAGATTCTAACATGAAGAGAAAAGTGGGGCAAAGAAGACATTCTTTTATAGCTATCAATTCTCTTACTCCAAAAGTAAAATTTACTCTTGTCAGTCGTGAAAAACAGTCTGACAACAGAAAAGCCAATTATGGCATCATTGAACCCTGGTTTAGACCAAAAAGGGCTGGTTTAAGCCATTTTTAGCCATTTTAGACCCTTAAATCAGCCATTACTATAGCAATACCAGGCCTAGAGCCTTCAAAACACGTCAGAATGTGTGTCAGAGGCGTAGAAACCAGTTAAAACTGTTTTTATTATGATTGTTTTATCTTAAGGGTAGTTTTACCTTCTTGGCAACAGCTAAAACTACCCCAGTTGGTATCAAAACCTCATCATCAATTGAGTCCACAGACCCTGTAACTCAATTCCAGGCCAAAAGTGATGAACGTTTGCGTGAATTTTGACATCCCACGCCTGTCAGCAAGGATTTTGGGGGTCTAGCTCCCCCTTAGAGCTGGAGTTCCTTTTCCCCCCCAAATTTAATCTTTCCAATTTATTTTTCCTTTAATTCCTCATCATGTATTATACTTATAATTTACACATGTAATTCAATTCAATTGTACAGTACAATACAGTAATAATTGACACCTCATATGTAAATCAAAGTTCACTTATGTAATACACGCGCACATTTTGACATTTCAATTGAATTCAATTGAAAATACTTTAATTCCTCATAACTTCTAAACTAAACACAACACCTCAATTTTAACACAAAAATTGATGGTTAACACCACATGTGGTGTGAATTAAATTAAGGTTTTGAGGATTTTCAACTTTTGTATTGAAAATACTAAAAACTTAATTTAAGCTTATTTAGAGTTGAGTTACAAAAATTTCACTCAGAGGTGACCCCACCTGATTTTTTATGAGGAATCCAATGGTGAAATAAAATTTATATGTTTATTTATTGGATAAAAAGTTATAATAAATTTTATTTAACTTTTTTCCAAATTTATTTATTTTTTCACAATTTTGTTAAAATTTCATTTTTACTTAAATTTTTCAAGTATAAATGTAATTTTATATTTACAAAATTTAAAGTAATTTTATTTTTAAATTATAATTAATTTTTTATTTTTAATATAATTTTATATTTATATTTTTTATTTTTATTTTAATAATATAAATAAATTTATTTTATTTATATTAATATGTTATTTTTTATATTTGTGGTCTTTTGGGTATATGAAATTACCTCTAAGGCTCACACATAACTTCTAAGCTACACATAACACCTCAATTTTAACACAAAAATTGATGGTTAACACCACATGTGGTGTGAATTAAATTAAGGCTTTGAGAATTTTCAACTTTTTTACAGAAAATACTAAAAACTTAATTTAAGCTTATTTAGAACTGAGTCAAGAAATTTTACCCAGAGGTGACCCCACCTTATTTTTTGTGAAGAATCCAATGGTGAAGTGATTTTCTCATGTTTATTTATTGGGTAAAAAGTTATAATATATTTTATGTAAATTTTTAACAAAAATATTTTAATTTAACTAATTTTCTTAAAAATTCATTTTTACTTAATTTTTTCAAGTAAAAATGTATTTTCATAATTTTGAATGAATGTAATTTTTCTTTCAAATTATAAGTAAAATTCTCTTTTAATACATAAATTTGTATATATATTTTGATTTTTATTTTGATAATATAAATAAATTCATTTTTATTTATATTTGTATCTTATTTTGTTATTTGTGGTCTTTTGGGTATATGAAAATACCTCTAAGTCTCACATCTCAACTCATCATCACCTGGGAAGACAACCAAAGCTGTATCAACATAGCGAAAGAATAATTGCAATCTTAACAACAAAAGACTCAGACATGTTGATATCCATTTGAATTTCATCAAGGAAATAGTCAAAGCCAAAACAATAATACTTAACTACAAACCCAAAAATGAAATTTCGGTCAACTTCTTGACAAAATCTATAAGCAGAGGTGAGCTCACTCACTCCTTAGTACTACTAGGATTATGGCAACTAGGAGAGAGAGGGGGTGTCAAATAATTGGAAAAAATGAGCCTAATTAATTACTTTACCAATAAGAGTGAGGTTGATAATCCACAATCCTATTCACCACATCCTCAATAAAGACAATTGACCATATTAATTATTAACAATTCCATTATCTACAAAAACCACACTTCTTCTTGGGGCAAACGATCCCAAGGAATTATGCTGTCAAATTATGTGAATAAAACAATAATTCCTTTCATAAGTTAAGAAAGAAGAAACCAGCTTTTCCATCCTTTTTATTATAAAAAACCATCTTGTAACTAGAAACAAATCTGATCATTGTACAAATTACTTAGAAGGATTCACAACCCTTTATCTTCTCTACTGTGTTCAGCCACCTCTTCCATTTGTTTATTCCTTCCTTGTTGTAGTATACCCTATCATCTAGTAAGAAATATGTACTGTTGAGTTGTAGGACTAATTTGAGCAGTCCACCTTCAAGGTACTAGAAATGTCCTACTGTAGTCTCATCTCTTTATTCTCTTGTGCAAATATATATAAACCACCTTTAAGTTCTAAAAAACTCACAAAAAATTTATTTTGGCATGGTGCAGGGGTAAAAACAGCATAAAGAGTTACAAAAAACAATTAGAATGATAGTTTGACATCAAAAAACCTATGATTATCAGATTAAATGAACCTTTGGTTCATATATTAAATCTTATGGTGAATAAACTGAAAGGGTATATTAATCTTTACAAAAAATCCAAAAAAAACTCGGGCTAAATACTTGACTAGTTAATATTGCCTGAATGAGTTCTGTTTGAGTGAATGCAGTGGTCATCATAAGGAAATTAATCAAGGCAGAACTATGGGTATCACTAGTGATTCTAACTTATGTCTTTAGAAACCTCATTTTTTGATACAAGGTGGGCCACATTTCGGAAAAAGTATGAAGTAAAATAGAACAAATTTTCATTTCAAAATTTACAAGATGAGAATCTCCTTGAAGAAACGCATATAGGAGGCTTTAATAAGCTATTACGGATCTGTACTTCATCCAATATGTTGATTTGAATCCTTCACAACATTAATTACCATGTTTTGGGTGTTTCCAATATGCCGGAACAGCTGGAACCCTAGAGCAAATTATTGAAAGTAGTCAAGGCTTGTATCTCATCTTTTTTTCCTCTAACACGTAGGACGTACCTACGACCTATAATTTTTTCAATAAAACCGGGCGTTATGGTACCTTGATGTTCAGGAATAAATCTGAAATGTGTGTCCCGAGGTGAATGATTCGGCACCTTAGGCTCAGGAAGTAATGGTGGCTCATCAGGAATTATGTCGTCTGTAGTTGCTGGCATCGGGGCCGTGACGCTACCGCTCATTTCGCGGCGAGGGATGGTACCTTTCTGCGTTAAAGCCAAGTCTTGATTGATTCCCTGTTTGGTGTCGGACTTGCTATCAGGAGAAAACTGCAACTGCTTTATTTTACCCCTGTAATAGGAACCTCTCCTGATCTGGTTATGTAGATAAGTCAAAAGTTCTTGAGAGCGAAGCTCATAAAGTGATTGACCTTTTTCATTACGCACAGCTTTCAAAGCAAGAAACTCGGTTGATGTCAACTCTCTGATACTTGCTGGTAATTGCTTTGCAGCTTTCCCAAGTTTTTTCGGGGACAAACGTGCGGTTGAGTCAAATTGAAGGAGATCTCCGACTTGAATCATTACCTGATAATTATACCCATGCTGTTGCCAAGCGTTGAGATCGAGGGAAGACCACCATGTGCCGGTCGTTAATTTTACTCGATTCAAGGACCAGGTTATGAATTTCAATTCTTTCTCTAATTCCTGGCTTCCCTCATGTTCTGGTAAGTGTTCTTTTAGCCATTGTATTGCAAATTTTTCTTGTTCAGGCTTGAGGACTGGTGTGTCTGAATAAATAGCCCAACTCGATTTCGACTCTAAACCAAGCGCTTTACGGCTCCCATCCTTGAATCCTTTGAGAAAAGTTTCATATACAATGATTTGAGATCGAATGTCTGGGTCGGTAATCTTTTGAAAATCTGGATTATTGTAAAGAGATTGTCCTTCCATAAATCCATGTGGGTGATAATTTCCCGAAATCCATTTATGACCAAAAGGCTTTGAGGACAAAGGCATATCTCTCGGGTATGAAGTTTTAATTTGGGGGCCAAACTTTGAAAAATGGAGGTGGGAAATGGGATCCAAAGAGTGTATCACAGGAACCTGAAGACTCAACCATAATACGTGGCTCCACATTTTGCTTTTATATCAGCACAAGCAATGGTAGGTGGTTGAGTTTAGTGAAAAAGAGTGGAGGGGACCTCAAGTAAGCGTTTGCTCCGTTATAATGAATAGTCCGTGTACTGGTAGATCTAGCGTCACCACCTGACGCGTTTCAAGCTGGGAGGAATCGTGGCGTTGCTCTTGGCCTCACTTTTCTCACGCTGAAAATATACAAAAACGTTGCCATTATCTTGTCGAAATAAAAATGACACATACATAAGCCTGGTTTGCGTAAGTATTGGGTCCTTTAGCGCCGCACTCTCAGGATTCAATCCTGGAAATTGAAGCCACCTTTGCAGTTTAATGTAAGGACTAACGAGAAGCCAAACTTGAAAAAAAATGCGCTCAGTTGTTTTGGGCTTTCGTAAATGCGAACAACTGTCTACCTCATCAAAACAGGACTTGGTGAAGCTTTTGCTTTGAGGCTTCTTGCTTCTTCTGAAAACAGTTACAAATGGCTGTTTATCTTGAAACATGAAATAGGGTGGGTCAGTCCTTGCCTGATTTGGGCCTGAGACACCGCCAAATCCACAAGTCCGAATTGCAATAATTGAGGATATCTCAGGCGATGTCAGGCAACTTGCCTGGGCCCCGTGGATATCCCGGACACTTCTAGTCATCCCGCAAGCCGGACCCTCCAAAACCCTAACCAAGAATCTACAAGATTCCTTATCCTGGCAATTATCGTCTGGAATAGGCGGTAACCGGGAGGGATGGTCGGGATCATTTTGTGAAAACCCCTAGGGGTGCTTTATATCTCGCCTCCTTCCTTTTTTTCCAATTTTCCAACTTTTCTTCTTTTCCTCCACCCATTTTTTTCTCATCTCAATACCTTTTTTTTAGTTCATCCATCTCCTCAATTTTTTTTATTTCCTTTGTTCAATCAAGATTTTTTCTTGTGAACCTCCTTATCTCCACTTTGCATTCAATTATATCTTTTGGTTGCATTTTGTAATTTTCCAATTAATTCCTGATGTCATCTGTTTCCCAAGAAGCTCAGTCCATCCCACCCAGTGAAACTGATGTTACAACACAAGAATTGACTTGTGAAACCCCAAAGCTCAAATGCTCATGGGCCTGGGTATACTTTTCTGATGTAGATGAGTCTTTTGTTCAGCGCAAACATACTGACTGATCTGGAAAACCCTGCAACAAGAAAGTCAAGTGGCACAGGACTGGTAGCACAAAAGCAAGGAGTGAGCCTTTGAATTTGCTGCATCATCTCACCAATCTAAGGCACAATGAGCCTACCAAAAGCACCAACTCTAGACCAGTTTGTTCTACATGGTCACTCCAAAAAGGCAAGTAATTAGAAATCTTATATCTGTCTTTCACTTACTAACAACAGTTTTTTTCAGACATTGTCTTCTGAATCCTTGGAGACTGCTTTGGTTTACTTCATCTGTGATTGTGATCTAGCCTTATCCATGACTGAATCTTCATCATTCCAATCTCTTCTATAATTTTGAAAAACATCAATCCTCCACATCCTTGGGTAACAAATTGCCTAGACAGCTCATTTGTCAAATGTGTTCTTTTTTCATCAAGAAAAACTTTGCAAACTAATTAGCACAAGCAATAATCATGTATCATTTACAACTGATACATCGACCAGCCTGAATATTACTGCCTTCATGGCAGCAACTGCACATTTTCCAGAAAAAGATTTTAACCTTACTTCATTACTTCTGGGGTTAAGTGAGATTAATGTTATTCAATTTCATTAATATTCATCTTTTACTTCATAACTACATGAAATACTGTTATGAAAAATTTGTTAGAAGATAATGGTGGTGCCTCCCTTTCTGAGCACTTAATGAACATCCAATTCCAATGTGATTTAGAACAAATGATTACTTGCATCACTAGAGAAAATGAAACCTTCAACAATTGTATAGCCATGGAAATTTCAATCATGAGCCCAGCTTTTCAAGCAGGAACTTATGGAATTGGATTCATGGCACACATTGTTAATTCAGAAAATTGAAATTTACTGAAAGACCTTTCAATTGATAATGCCCCTTCCATTGTTTCAGAAAATGAAAGTAATGAAAGTCACATGGCAATTTCCAATATTAACAATCTGCCTTATGGCCTTAGCTTGGATTATAACTCCATCATCTCATGGATTAGCAGATTGGAAGCTTATTTACAACACAGCCCACGGTGGACAGATAATTTCATTACAATGGTAAATCTCATATATGACTAATCAAAATCAACTGATGCCACCATTCTCCTTTCACGTGTATGTAAAAGGTAGAGTCCCACTTTTGCAATTCTTGAATGTGCATTATCCCTCAAGTAAGCATACAATCATTATTGTAGCCCACCAAATATGGAACATTATCAACTCACTGCTATTGAATAGGATATAGAAACATTAATGATTATTTTTCTTAAACCACTTAATGAGCAACCTTTGATTATCTTTGGGTCCAGATAACCCATCATTAATAAAACATTTTCCCTTTATTTGACACTAGTAAAAGGACTCAATCAGGTAAGTTATTCTCATAATTCAACTGCTATTTACTTGGACTAACTTTTAATTATTGCAGGAATAACAGTATGAAGCTCAAAAGATTGAACAATCTGCACAAATAATGTTATCTAAAATTACAAAATACCTTAAAATCCCTGTTGGCAAGACACCAAAAATCTATGCCATGATTATGGAAACTTGTGTCAGGCTGAGTCTAAAATAGAGTAAATAAAATAGTATATACAAGTCTAACTGTGACTGTGACATGGATAAAATTGATGAAAAAGGGTTTTAGAATAGTATTTCAGTGCTTTACTAAAGGATCTTAGTGGTGCTGAGTGCTGCTGAAATCCTTGGGTGCCACAATTATGTGTTGGCTTATAATAATAATGTGAGCCTGTGAGGCATATAAAACATACCCATAAGGCCACAAAAGACTTTATACACAGATAAATTTGTCTTCAACAGACTTTTTAATTGAATTTAAAATAAAAAATAACAAAAAATAAGTATAATTTTTTTTTGGATAAACAAAGTTATAAATATTTCTACACCAAAAATAACCTAGGGTAGATGCATAGGGTGTTATTCCCAAAAATACTTATTTCTTATGTTATTGGAAGATTTAAGAAACTCACAGTACTAATGTAACTTTTTTAAATTTTTTCTAAAATTGTTAAATTTAAGCTTAAATGAGCTTAAATTTAAAGTTTCATAAGGTTTATGCAAACTTACCAAAATTTTAGTTAAAATTGAGGTGTTGTGTATATTTCCTGAATTGGCTAAGGATTTACCATACAGAATGTAAATCCTGCGTGAGGTCAATTTAAAAGTGTTTAAGGCCATAGTATGGCTTTAAATAAATAAAAGGGCAAAATCCACGCAAACAGGTGAGACAAAGGAAAAAGACCAAATAGAGCTGGGGTACCCAACTTTTTGGATCAGCAAGGATTCAATTAAAGTTTTCTATCTGTATTGGAGGATTTTAAACCTTATTTGAACTTTAAGATTAGACTTTGATCCAACTTTAAAGTTTAAACTGGCACCAGGGCAAAGCTCGTGTCAATTGTTGGCGATTGCCTTCATGTCAAGCAGGATAAAAGTCAAGCTCACGTCAAGCAAAAATTAAGCGAACATTGAGCACACATCCTAATCTTGTCTTAAACCAAATCCTGTGACATCCACCAATATTGGTTCCCCTGTGCCTTCAACTCAGATTCCTCAGCACCTGATTATCCCCCAACCATCCGATGGTTGGTAAAAATTACACAAGACCCGCCTGTTTGCACAAACACACATCAAAGAGGTCCTCCAGCCAGTCTTGATGTAGGCGGGGGGTTTGACTTCACCAGGTCATCCATGAAAGGACTCCGCCTGAGCGGGATTGTCATTTTGCAGATGACACTGGTAGTGTAAGATGTGACTATGAAACTGATGATAATATTACTATTAATCAACAGTACTATGTCTGTTCTTATGAAATATAATAATAAAAAATTATTATAACCACAATTAAATAATTATAAAATTATTTCTTTCACGTGTTATACACTACTAGTGATTATAACAGTGAGCAGTAATTGTCTACTAGAATCATTTACAAGAAGAATTTAATAATAAAAACTTCTTTATTAAAATAATAAAATTATTTTAATATATAATTATCTTTTACAAGAATAATTATGAATATAATTCTTGAAGAAAACTATTACTAGGGAAAAACTTTAAGAATAAAAAAATAAATGACTCACTAATACTCCAAAGAACTTATTGATAGATAAGAGTAGAGAAATTTGACGAGGAATTGTGGATTTAAGGGATCAAAAGGATTTATAACAGTATTACAACAATATATAGTTGGATTCTATGATTTCACGTCTTTCTGGATGATTTTGAAATATTTAAAACACTTCAGAATAGCTTCAACTAATACTTACTTGTTGGTAATAATGATTTAATAAATTGATAAGATGATGATGATACGGAAAAAACAGCAAGAATAGGCTTATTTTAAGTCAACACCAGCTCACAGAGGCGTGCCATGGAGCAAACTGAAAAACCAGTGAGTGAGAATACAATAAACCCTTTTGGATTAATGATTGCATCATCTGTTGTCACGTAAGATTATCATAATTACTTAATTGATGCTTTTACGTGACTACCAACCCCAATATGGTTAAGAATAAAAGGAGTAACATCTGTAAATCTTCTTTTATTCTAAAATAATCATTGATTTCTCAAAGTTATCAATGTTACTGCCAATTTCATCACAGGTTGTAATTACTGTGAATTTTTGAAGATTCAGTGTTTCACGTAGAATGGTCAAAAATGGACTGTAAGTAAAACTTTTAATTTTACTAGTAAAACCATAATTCTTTTTGGTTGTACCATAGTTAATACAGTTCTTCATTTGTCCTGAAAGTTTCAGGAAGATTCATTAAGAATTGTATTTTTAATGAATTTTTGAAGTTTTTACCTCATTTCTACGTAGAATTGCAAATAGCAGTATTTTGCTGGTTGCTATGAGGTAAATCAATGAATATGGATCCCAAAAGAGTTTAATTACTCTTTTAGGGTCTATTCATGGAAAGTCATAAAGAATTGACGTGGTTACAGGAGCCTAAGTAGCTTATTACCTCCTTGGCACGTCAAAATAGCAGGTTATTTGCTATTTTTCTTATGATTACGATAGGTGTAACTTGGTAACCAAGTTCCCAAAGAGTTTTAGTTTACCAATTGGGCCAAGATGAGCCATGGATCCATGCTCTGGAGCTATCCACGCCTCTGAGGCCTCAGAAGTTGGGTACCCTGGCTCTCTTTGATGTCTTTTGTCCCCCTTGCTTATTTTTTACGTCAAAATAGTAATTTAAGCTTAAAGTAAGATATCCACTATGGGTGTACCAAAAGTCCATGTAAGAATACCATGATATTAAGTGCTCAAAACATGCATAACACTATTCTTAGTGTATATGTAACATGGGATTTCTCACTTTCCCATTATTTTGGCTAAAAATCAAGAAAAACAAAAAATTTCACGGATCTTTTATGTGGTATTAATGATGTGGTATTGAAGTATTTTCCATTTTACCACCTCAAATACTTAAATTGAGCTTATTCACTCTATGGAGCTACCCTAGGTGAATTTTTGTGTAGAATCCAAATCTGGTCTTAAATCCATGGATTTACTTACTCAATAAAAAGTTATTCATCTTTTCTGAAATTGAAAATGATGAATTTTGGATATATGCATGACTTATGAGTTTTGCATAATTCAAAATTTCTTTTTAAGATGATTGTGGCCTAATGTAAAATATACCTCAAGCTTCACAGGTAGAGCCTGCCGCACAATACCGCGGGTGCGGGTGCACTTGCGTGTGAATTGGCGTGTGTGGGTGTGTGTAAGGTGTGGATAAGAAACTTTCATTAAAAATCAAGTACTTTTCCTGTCCTCAAAATTTGTATAAGGTAAAAATCAATTAAAAATAGTAAGAAATATTATTTTTAAGAGAAAACACGCCAATTTTATTGTTTATAACTTTATTAGTATAAAACAATAATATTATAAAAATTCATTGTTTTACCAACAACAAAAATTTATCCAAAAAATACTCTACAAGAGATATTTTAAGGCTACAAAAGAAATTTCTTCAAGAGCAATTTCAATTGGAATTAATTGAGCAAAGAACTGCAAGCAATTAATTAAAGAACAAAGTCTTTAAAAAGAATATTAAAGAGAAAACACGCCCAAAAGTGACCAGATTGAATTTGGAAACAAAGTGACAAAGTTTACAGTGATGAAAGATGCTTTAATTCACTTTTGGGTGGTTCAAGGGGTAAAAATGATTATAAAAGTTACAAACAATGATTATAATGATTTTTTCACGTGGTTGACAAGATTAAAATGATTCAAAAATGGTGGTTTGAATCTCTTATTGATTGCTTTAACAATGTTTAAACTAATTATAAAAGGAAAAAGATTCTAACATGAAGAGAAAAGTGGGGCAAAGAAGACATTCTTTTATAGCCATCAATTCTCTTACTCCAAAAGTAAAATTTACTCTTGTCAGTCGTGAAAAACAGTCTGACAACAGAAGAGCCAATTATGGCATCATTGAACCCTGGTTTAGACCAAAAAAGGGCTGGTTTAAGCCATTTTAGACCCTTAAATCAGCCATTACTATAGCAATACCACGCCTAGAGCCTTCAAAACACATCAGAATGTGTGTCAGAGGCGTAAAAACCAGTTAAAACTGTTTTTACTATGATGGTTTTATCTTAAGGGTAGTTTTACCCCCTGGAAACAGCTAAAACTACCCCAGTTGGTATCAAAACCTCATCATCAATTGAGTCCACAGACCCTGTAACTCAATTCCAGGCCACAAGTGATGAGCTTTTGCGTGAATTTTGACATCCCACGCCTGTCAGCAAGGACTTTGAGTGTCTAGCTCCCCCTTAGAGCTGGAGTTCCTTTTCCCCCCCAAGTTTAATCTTTCCAATGTATTTTTCCTTTAATTCCTCATCATGTATTATACTTATAATTTCAATATGTAATTCAATTGAATTGTACAGTATAATACATTAATAATTGATACCTCATATGCAAATCAAAGTTCACTTATGTAATACACGCGCACATTTTGACATTTCAATTGAATTCAATTGAAAATACTTCAATTCCTCATAGCTTCTAAACTAAACACAACACCTCAATTTTAACACAAAAATTGATGGTTAAAACCACATGTGGTGTGAATTAAATTAAAGTTTTGAGGATTTTCAACTTTTGTATTGAAAATACTAAAACCTTAATTTAAGCTTATTTAGAGTTGAGTAACAAGAATTTCACTCAGAGGTGATGCCACCTGATTTTTTATGAGGAATCCAATGGTGAAATAATTTTTATATGTTTATTTATTGGATAAAAAGTTATAATAATTTTTATTTAACTTTTTTCCAAATTCATTTATTTTTTTACAATTTTGTTAAAATTTCATTTTTACTTAATTTTTTCAAGTATAAATGTAATTTTATACTTACAAAATTTAAAGTATTTTTATTTTCAAATTGTAATTAATTTTTTCATTTTTAATATAATTTTATATTTATATTTTTATTTTTGATTTAATAATATAAATAAATTCATTTTATTTATATGTTATTTTTGTATTTGTGGTCTTTTGGGTATATGAAATTACCTCTAAGGCTCACAGTGTGTTTGCGTGTGCATTGGCATGTGCGGGTGCGTTTGCGTGTGCATTGGCGTGTGCGGTTGCGCTTGCGTGTGCATTGGCGTGTGCGGGTGCGCAAGGGCCAATTTTCTTTCCAACATGATGATGGCGCAGTTAGAAATTTTGGATGCTGTGAAAGATGAGTGGGTGGGTCATTTGATCATTGAACTTCGCTTATTCACACTGTACCCAATGTCAAGATAGTAAGTTCTTTGTGGCAATGTGAAATAATGGGCTTTGCATGTTCCTGTCACTAAATTTTGAGGCAGTTATTTCACTAGCAAAATTGCTAATGAATCTGAGAGATTTGCATTTCAGTAGACTAAATATCATGAAATAACGGCTTTATCATTATAAGCAGTCCACATGACAGAACTTTGTCATCATACAATCCACAGTTACCTTCGATTTCTTCTTCAGATAAAATCAAGTGTCAATCATCAAAACCAACAGATTTATAAATATTCAGATGCGGCCAATCTGGTGGGAAATTCACATCAATCTTCAAAGTTTTTAAGATCAGAAAGTTATTGTTCAGTATGCTAGATGGCTCAGAGACTTTAAAAATGCTATTAATAATACCAAATCATCGTGAGTTGCCCCTCAGAGAACATATCACACTGTTGCTGACATTTTTGGATTCAGTTGAAAATATATTGTTCCCAATATTAATGTTTGAAACTGGAAAATACCAAAGTGAGACAATCCTTGAAGTGGGATGACTTGTGGATTGCACGGTAGTGTCTAAGCTGATCCAATCAACTATTTCCCTTGTTGCATGAAAATTCTGTAAGTACTCAACCAGGCAATCATAATTTTCTTGGTCATGACGGGATGGTTTGTTATATTTAAGGTGATTGAACAGGGCAGGTGGCTGTGATTCGAAAACCTGTTTTATTTCACATGGCACAGATGGGGATTTCAGGAGAATGGAAAGGTTGGAACATCAACAGATATGTTGAAGTAAGTTTTTATCTATATCATCTATTCAGAGTTGCCAGAAGTTAGTCTTATTCAATTCAGGTGTCTAATCAATGTGAATATATTGATCTTATTAATTGACGTACATATTTTGTTATTTGTTGGCATTTTTGCAAATACTCCAATCAAGCGCTCATAGCCCCATGTGGCTGAGGCTTGTGCTGGGCCCCAACGTTCAAAGAGTTTGGGAATATGATCAGCAAAATGATGATTTGGTTTAATTTTCTGTTTTGGGAACAGGAGTTAATTGGAAAGGCAGAATTTTTCCAATGTTCAGCAAATGCGGTTGCATCATCTATTGAAACAGTCCAACTTGTGGCAATGTTGATAGCACTAATCAAATGGAATGTATTCTTGGTTAGTTCATTTGCAAGTTCTTCTGACTGACCCATTTTTCTTTTAATGTTGGTGGATTGGTGTACATCTAATGACATCTGTTGACTGAGCATTAAAAATGGAATATAGAACTTATATAAGAGAGCCCATTCAGCGGCTTTTAAGCTACCATGAGGGGGGGAACCCATGTTGCAAGGTACTCTTGTCCATGATGAGGGAATTATCATCTCACATATGATTTGTCGGAGATGCTCCAGAGCCTCACCCTTGATGTGGTGATCACTCAGTGCAGTGATATCCAATTCAGAGGGGATTTCAGAAGCGGGGATGTAATCCACATCAAATGAAGGAATAACCACAGAACCACTAGATGGATGTTCTGTGTGAGGGTGGGCATTGGGAAGTAGTGGGGAGTGGCTCATTTATTATTTTTTCTGCGTCACTTCTCAGGGAGCGGGCCTCTCTCAATGTGATTTTATCAAGAGAGCTGTTGGAGGTCATGGAATCTGAGTCTGAACTGTTGGTGTCATTAGATTTCCTGTGGGACCTGAGGTAAATTTTTGATTTGGACTCTAGAATGCACAATTTGAAGGTTTCATGATCCTTCAAAATTCCCAGTATTAAATTATGCATTATGTCAAGATTAACCATTCTGGTTGCATCCCAATATGGAAGGTCTTCTAAAATTGAATATCACACTCCATACTCAGAGAAAATTGCTTGTCTTTGTTGTGGGGTTGCCCGAAGCCATTTGGCAATGGTTGATTTATGATTTTGATATGAGTGTGTGTAGTGAAATTGAGGACCAATTTCTTCAATTTGAGCTTTGTGAATGGTGCAACAATTACAAAAGTGGTTGCCTGAATGCAAAATAAATCCAGTAAGCTTGCGCAGGGCAACCACATCCGCAATGGCTGTGAGAATGGCAACACGGATAAAGGATCCTGAAGGACCTGTTGAGGTGGGTGAAAAATGGTAACCTTGCCATAGCTCTTTGAGCTCCTTGATGAGTGGCATTAATAGGTAATTCAATTAAAGGGAGTTTGGCTCCGTTGGACCAGGGATGATTCCTGAAACATAGACATTCTCTGGCTTCAATCTTTCACTTGGGGGGAGCTTAAGACAAATGAGCATGATAGGTCCAATGCTGGCCAACCAGGTTGACTAATGTGCATTAAACCAGTCCACATGAATGGAGAAGGCCAATGCACCAGGAATGGACATGAATGGGGGTCATTGATATTTCTAGTGCCAGTGAAGCGTCTCCAGACCAATCCATCCCAAACGTCACATTTTGGGGAACCTTTGGGAGTTTGTGATTGTTGATGTTGATGCAGAATATCCATAATTCCAGCCCGCTGGAGAAATCTGGCAAGCCAATTTTTGACTGGTTGATAAATGAGATATTTTGTTGGTATAAATTTTTGCTTCATGTTGGTTGTGTTTTGGGTGCAGGGTTCAAATGAATAGATGAATTTGCCTAATGATTGTGTGCAAGGGGGATCATGATCATTGGGGTCATTATGGCGTTGACAGTGGGTGTAAGATGTGACTATGAAACTGATGATAATATTAATATTAATCAACAGTACTATGTCTGTTCTTATGAAATATAATAATAAAATATTATTATAACCACAATTAAATAATTAAAAATTATTTCTTTCACGTGTTAAGCACTACTAGTGATTTTAACAGTGAGCAAGTAATTGTCTACAAGAATCAATTACAAGAAGAATTTAATAATAAAAACTTCTTTAGAATAATAAAATTATTTTAATATATAATTATCTTT
This sequence comes from Austropuccinia psidii, assembly GCA_023105745.1. Lineage (NCBI taxonomy): Eukaryota > Fungi > Basidiomycota > Pucciniomycetes > Pucciniales > Sphaerophragmiaceae > Austropuccinia > Austropuccinia psidii. The sequence continues at coordinate 18,679,271 of JALGQZ010000003.1, read as the reverse complement.
TGCAAGAATAATTATAAAGATAATTCTTGAAGAAAACTATTACTAGAGAAAAACTTTAAGAATTAAGAATAAATGACTCACTAATACTCCAAAGAACTTATTGATAGGTAAGAGTAGAGAAATTTGACGTGGAATTGTGGATTGAAGGGATCAAAAGGATTTATAACAGTATTACAACAAAATATAGTTGGATTCTATGATTTCACGTCTTTCTGGATGATTTTGAAAGATTTAAAACACTTAAGAATAGTTTTAACTAATACTTACTTGTTGGTAATAATGATTTAATAAATTGATAAGATGATTCTTGGAAAAAACAGCAAGAAGAGGCTTCTTTTAAGTCAACAACAGCTCACAGAAGCGTGCCATGGAGCAAACTGAAAAACCAGTGAGTGAGAAAACAATAAACCCTTTTGGATTAATGATTGCATCATCTGTTGTCACGTAAGATTATCATAATTACTTAATTAATGCTTTTACGTGACTACCAACCCCAATATGGTTAAGAATAAAAGGAGTAACATCTGTAAATCTTCTTTTATTCTAAAATAATCATTGATTTCTCAAAGTTATCAATGTTATTGCCAATTTCATCACAGTTTGTAATTACTGTGAATTTTTGAAGATTCAGTGTTTCACGTAGAATGGTCAAAAATGGACTGTAAGTAAAACTTTAAATTTTACTAGTAAAACCATAATTCTTTTTGGTTGTACCATAGATAATACAGTTCTTCATTGGTCCTGAAAGTTTCAGAAGGATTCATTAAGAATTGTATTTTTAATGAATTTTTGAAGTTTTTACCTCATTTCTACGTAGAATTGCAAATAGCAGTATTTTGCTGGTTGCTATGAGGTAAATCAATGAATATGGATCCCAAAAGGGTTTAATTACTCTTTTAGGGTCTAGTCATGGAAAGTCATCAATAATTGACGTGGTTACAGGAGTCTAAGTAGCTCATTACCTCCTTGGCACGTCAAAATAGCAGGTTATTTGCTATTTTTCTTATGATTACAGTAGGTGTAACTTGGTAACCAAGTTCCCAAAGAGGTTTAGTTTACCAATTGGGCCAAGATGAGCCATGGATCCATGCTCTGGAGCTATCCACGCCTCTGAGGCCTCAGAAGTTGGGTACCCTGGCTCTCTTTGATGTCTTTTGTCCCCCTTGCCTAATTTTTACGTCAAAATAGTAATTTAAGCTTAAAGTGAGATATCCACTATGGGTGTACCAAAAGTCCATGTAAGAATACCATGATATTAAGTGCTCAAAACATGCATAACACTATTCTTAGTGTATATGTAACATGGGATTTCTCACTTTCCCATTATTTTGGCTAAAAATCAAGAAAAACAAAAATTTTCACGGATCTTTTATGTGGTATTAATGATGTGGTATTGAAGTATTTTCCATTTTACCACCTCAAATACTTAAATTGAGCTTATTCACTCTATGGAGCTACCCTAGGTGAATTTTTGTGTAGAATCCAAATCTGGTCTTAAATCCATGGATTTACTTACTGTATAAAAAGTTATTCATCTTTTCTGAAATTGAAAATGATGAATTTTGGATATATGCATGACTTATGAGTTTTGCATAATTCAAAATTTCTTTTTTAGATGATTGTGGCCTATTTGGGTATGTAAAATATACCTCAAGGCTCATATTCCCTCCCACCAAAAAATAAAATTGTACTACAATTTTATTTGTGAGAAAAGAATAAGGCCCCAAAAGGGGGTTAATGTCCACTGTCCAACCTCTTCACATTACTCAGATCAAGTAATTTAAAGCACATTTATAGACATATTCAGGCTTGTGGCCTTCTTTCATGTCTAAATCTTCTTAAGAGTTTATCTGAGTCAGGTATTTCTGATTCTGCCATCCATTCATCTTCATGTACTGGATTTCTATATCTGACAAGATATTCTCTTTGATTTTTACCCCTAAGTCTCCTTTCTTTAATGACTTTCTTTATCTTTCTGTCTTCATTCTGTTCCACAGGGGGCACAGTTAAAGGAGTTGGGTTCCTTAAAGGAAACAATTCTTTGTCAGCTGGTTGATAAGGTTTTATCAAGCTGACTGGAAATGTGGGGTGTTTATTTTCCAATTCACCACTCAATTCCACTTGAACTGCATTGGTTCCATGTAAGGCAACAATAACAAAAGGTCCTACATAAGAATCTTTAAGTTTCTTTGGGCCTTTGATATTATTAAAATTCAAGGTTGAAACTAGAACTAAGTCCCCTACTTTGAAGTCTGGTACTTTATGACTCTTGTCCCACTTCTGTTTTGCATAATCAAAAGCATCATCCATACTTTGTTTTGCATGGTGTTTTACTTTATCAAGCATTAATTTGAAGCTGGAAGCTGTAGGATGAATGTCAATCAAGTCTTTCCTCAGTGTGTCTGCTGGGAGTCTTGGATTCCATCCTTTTTCTAACATAGCAGGAGTTTGTCCTGTGGAAGAATGGACTGATGTCTTGTATGCCAATTCTAATGCAGGTATCAGAGTGCACCAGTCATGGGTAAAGCCATCTGAGTCTTTGAATTCTAATCCATAAGCACAAAATCTCCTGATCATGTCTTCTAAAGTTTGAATCATCCTCTCTGCTAGCCCATCTGTTTGAGGGTGATATGCTGTAGAGAATGATAACTTAGTCCCAAACAATCTATGAAGATTGGTCCAAAGTGCAGATGTGAACTTGGGATCTCTGTCACTTATGATATTCTTAAATAACCCTGTATGAGAAATAACTCTACTCCATAAAAGAAGAGCTGTATCCATAGCAGTGTCATCTTTATGACATGGTAAGAATATGGGAGTTTTGCTATATCTGTCTACAATGACTAAACAAGCATTATAACTTTTGTCACCACTTGGAGGAAGTGCTGTGAGCCAATCCATGTGAACAACTTCCCAAGGGGATTTTGGTTCTTGAATATGGATCATTAATCCAAATTTCTTGCCTGTGCTCCTGTTTGCTTTCTGGCATCTATCACAGGTATGGCAATATTCAATGGTTTCTTTCCTCCAAGATGGCCACCATGCACAGTTCTTCACTTTTTCAAGTGTTCTGTCTTCTGACAGGTGTCCAGAGTAGATACTATCATGACATTCATGAAGAATGGTATTGATAAGCAATCTACTACACAGTGTCATCACACAAGAATGTTTTGTTCTATGGTAAATAATCCCATCAAACAAGTGAAATCTTCCTTCAGAATAAGAATTTTTCCAAACTT